>JAZKJV010009866.1:600000-1012815 GCA_037367405.1 Ottelia alismoides | reverse complement strand
TTTGACCTAGATTATTATCAACTACTTAACTTAGATATTTAAAAACTTGAAAAATTCATATATGGCACATGTCCTTGTGTTCGACCTCGGACTTCCCAGGTTTATAAATTAAAGCTGAATCCTCCTTGTAGAGATTATTCATTCAGTTTTGTATGACACGCTAAGTGCATGTGCTACAATGGATATATATTAATACATGCATTTAGCGGTTCATCAAGGAGCGAAGCACCCATAAACTTCCATGTGGCTCGAGCCTGGACTGTACATCGAACCATGCACCGAAGCTGAGTCGTGCCCCAAGCCTAGTCACAGCATGCCCCACGCACGTTCCTACCATGAGTATTTGTACTGAAACCCCACCAGATTTCTCTATTTACAATCAAACCCCCCATACCTAGAACATTGCAGATAAGCCCCTACGTCTTTGTTTTATTGCTTTTTAATCAATTTTTACTGAATTGTGATTATTTATGTATTTAAATTTAAGTTTATTTACATTTTAGCCCATGGATTTAATATTGAATAACTTAAGAATTTTGTTTCCAAATTGAATGGAATACGTCTCTTTTTAAAGCTCTTAAAATTATCTTTAATATGACATTGTATTCTCTGATGTGATCCGTGATTATTCAATTTAAAAAATCTGAGAAATCCTTTGCTTATTACATATACATTTAAATGCCATTGTTCAACTTAGTTTAATTTCATGTAATACTTGAACCTTGATTTGCTTAATTAACTTAGAATTGGGATGACAATTAACCGATTCTATGTCATTAATAACCCGATTAAGTATTAAATATCAATTAAGTAATTTAGGTGCTTATTTAGTTAGGTGACTTACTTGTTAAGTAGAAATTAGAGCATACATTGAGCAATTTTAGGACTCTTTCAGATAGTGTTTCAAGCCTTGTATTAAATTCAGGAGTTTTGTATGTATTTTGGTATGTGATTTTATGTGCATTGAACATGTCTATTGCATCATCCTATCATTCATTCGTTTTATCCAACTTGTATTTAATAAAACAACCAAAAATAACATGCATCATATTTATTATTCACTTTGATCTAGATCACATTAAATAGCTTAATCTAAGCATGTAAATCATTGTTAAATAACTTAATTAACCCGTGTCCTTGCATTTGACCCTGAACTTATCGAGGTATAAATTACACCTTGCTCTCTTTGTGGAGATTATCTTGGCGAGGTTCTGATATATTGCCATTGGCATGTATTATAATGATACGATATTAATTTAGCCAATTGACGGTTTAATCAGACGGTGTCGTTGATGGGGATGCAGCTTCATTAGATTACATAATTAGGTTTAATTACTTAATTAAGTAATTTTTAGTGTAGTTTAGGTTAAGTCATAATTTTGTTGACTTGTTGAGTTTTATTGATTTTATTATTGGTTCATATGTTGTTTTATACAATGATAGTGATATCTCTCATATATCTAACCTCTAGTTGTGTGTTGCATGGCTTGTGGAGCCGAGGAAGACCATAGTGACGCAAAGGCGAGGAGCTTGGAGCATCTCGCTAAGAGTCGACATCCAACTAATCAAGCAGAAGAGAGATAGTGTAGCTAACGAGTGTAGAATAATTTGTCATTATTTGTTGAAGGGTAAGATATATAGTATTGAGAGATCCCTTTGTAATTATCTGTTGGTGGGCTAAGAGCTGATAGGTTGGATTGAGATGTCTGATCTCCCTCATGTATCTTGATTGGTTGAGAGGTGTTGCGCTTGATTTCTAAGATGCATGATCCTCCTCCTACATCTCAACTGGATGAAATTCTATTGGGTTGGATTGTTGAGATGCATGATCTGCCTCCTATATCCTGACTGGCGGAGAGCTGATAAGCAACAAATAATTATTGAGTGGTCTGGTGGGGACCTTGGCTGACAACTAGTATTCTTTTGCATTATAAAAGGAGCCATGTGGCACCATATTGGATCCCAGGCTATTCAAGAAATAGAGGATGGTGTGAGAAAGTGGAGTAGTGTGCATGCTTTTCTTCTCTAATCGTATTTCTATCAGTGTGTGCTTGATCGGATCAGTTCCCAACACATTTTTCCTTTCAAAAACATCATCACAATTTATCATTGTTCAAAGGATGACAACCATACATCCCATTGCACATAAGGAACTCAGCTCCATCACTTTGTCCACCTTCACATGTTTGTAAATTGCTTCTTCGTAGTTTAAAATTAATTTTCCTTTGCTTATTGTAATTTTGATATGTTACCTTGGTCGTTTGATTTCAGATAATCAAAGCTTCCACTCTATCGACTCCATTGAGCTTCTGAAGCTTCCACTAAGCATTGCAAGAGCTTTAAGATCCTCGCTTTACCTCCTACACAAGGTCGACAAAGATTAGCAAGTGATAGAGCTCCAACGAGTCATTGAGCTCAACTTTCAACGATTTTAAACTTTGAGGATTTCCTGTAAATTTCATATTCATTTATTATATTTGTAAGTTAACTAGCCAAAATTAACTTTAAGTTCCATAATATTTCACAGCATACCTTCTAAATTTATTTACATAGAATTTAAAAAAAAATCCAATATTTTAGTAACAGAGTTTTTACACCTCAACTTCTATCAACTTTGTCAATTACTCGATAATCGTTGTATACTTAATATTTATTCTACAACCCCTATAAATTGACTAACTCTTACATGAAGACCCATATGATTAACTCACGTCCATTTAATCGTTAAATTTAACAGAATCTGTTAAAATGCACTATTCACCCTTCAAGTTAATCAGATTTACAAAGTAATACTCTCCCTTCTTTTCCCTTACCCCCTCTAATCCACTCTGCCATTCAAACGATGAAATATCAATCAAACATTGAACAAAATAATATGAGCAAATGACATAAAAATTGGGAGAGGAGGGGGATTTCTTCTACTAGATCAGGGCCAAACCCTAAGGCACACTGACAGTGATGGAGGTTGGGTGGTAGTTGCTCCAGCAAGCAAGGGCGGCGAACCAATGAGGAGATGTCACAGAGGATGGGGCATGATGACATATAGGTTTGGAGATAGGCATGTGGCTACAGACGTAGGGTGCGTAAGCATAAATGCGACGGAGTAGCGTTGCTTGTGATGGTTGTGTGCAGAAGGTTGACATCTAAATGAACCACATCTAATCAAAATCCGATTATATTTAGATAGATATATAGCAATTGAAAAAAAAATACATTGATGGTTAAGACAGTGAATGTGAATCATGAATATGGTTGAAACTATGGGACAATAAACTCGATGCTGGCTTATGTGCCTCTTTATAATTAATATTAGATTGTATTGTTGTGATTGATTAACAACATTAACGTCTTCTTATAACCATGTTAACAAGTCTAGTTCCAACACCATTTCCAGTCATCATCCAGCCTTGTGACAGAAGTAGCTCGATAGGAACGAATGACCAACATCAGATGAACTGGAGGCACGGATGATAACCACTTCATCGAAGCCTTGGCATTTCTTTCCTCATTAATGTCCAAAACTCTCGTCGATCGAACAAAAGTGCAAGAGCCCTCCTTGCAAGGAACCTCTACCTACTCGTCGCCCTCTCTGTCCTAATCACAACCACCACTCCCTTTTGCGAGCGCCGTCACCGTGTGTCTTGCAAGATAACCATCTAGAAAATAGGAGTGGAAATCTAAAATGATAAAATCTGATCGGTTCCAACAAATTTAAAAATGGAAATCTAAAATGATCCAAGTATGAGAGACGTGGACATGATAAAGACATAAAGGGAGGAAACAATAACACCTCGTGCAAAATTTGGGAATTTATATAGCAAAATCAAATCGAAAACAATAGGATGTTATACGCCTCAGTTTCAAATATGTCGGCAACATCTTTGTATAGTTCTAGAGAGAGAATGCGAGAGAGATGCATTTAGAGTGTGAGGTCTCTCGACGGCAAGATTGGGATCCGATGATCATTCCCCTCCCAGTGAAGGTTTATTTATAGGAGTGAAGCCTCTCATGTAGTATGCCCCTCACGGTGTGACTCTGCCTTCGTGCAACTGCTGGCTTGCACGACTATCGGCGACAGTTTGAACATGAGGTCACACTTTGACAAATTTAAAAAATAAGTATGATATTTGCAATTTCTAACCTACAGGAGGCGAAAGCATTATCTTAATCTCTATGTGGTTCTTTCAGGGCCGCAACTTATCAATTTAGAGTGGATGGAACCAAAGATTTGTTGTCTGCCGCACAATTTGGCTCGCCAAGAATGCGGAAAATGTTTTTGAACATGCATTTCACTCATGTAATTGCAGAAAGTGTTTTCGAACGTGCATCTCACTCATGTAAGTTAAGGATGTCCCACTTGTAATCGGATTTTTACATAATAAATTCCAACTAAATGTAGGGCACCTCTTCCTTTTCTAGAATACCAAGAAGGTCCACCTCCTTTAGCAGTTCATCAGCTAGCGCTTCCGAGTCCCATGATTACAAGCCTCTCCTGAGCGTTTACCGATGGGCTTAACTAAACAATTGTCTTATGTGGTTTTTTCATGGATCGACAGAAACTACTATAACAATTAGCTGAGAATTAAACGGGCAGATATAATAAAACCGAGCGAGTTCAGATGAAAAAATTAAAATAGGTAATGGCGGGGGCCGGGCAGTGCGCGTACCCCTCGGCAACAAATTATGACGTACACTCTCCCACTTGGGGAGATATTAAGAGGACGCCCCTCCCAAGTGCAATGGAGGTCAACCTCTTAGGCCATGAGCCTTAATGATCACCCATAGACCCCGTCCAGGTAAGTATGGATGAAGGTTGCCCACCCCCCTTTTCTTATACGGATTCCCACCCTTCGGCTCTTCAGAACTGCCCGATGTGGGACTAAAAGGTACGACTTCCATGACACAATAGCTCCCGACATTGCAATATTTGCCCTCTTTGCACCTCTCCAAAGTCTTGTATTTATTCCACTAAACTATTCACAACCTCAGTTGATGGATGACAATATCCTACAAGACCATTAACAAGAACGATTTTCCTTCCGATATAATTTTGTCCAAAAAGCACACAACAACAACCAAGGGGAAGGTGTAAACAATTCCAACCCATGTGAACAAACCTACTAAGATTTTATTTCGTTTCGAGTACCATATTTATGAGTTCGGGATCAGTTCATTACTATTGTTTTTGAAACATCACAGATGCTAAAGGTAGGGATCAATTGAGATCAATAAAGCACAAGTAAAGAAGAAGAAGACGACGAGACATCAAAGTAATATAGACTATCCTTCTCATAGTCCTCATTAATAGCATAGTGCATCCGAATGCCTTGAAAGTAATAGAATAAGTGACTAAAATTATCTGGACAATCGAGTTGTGAACCTAATCCATTAACATAACATAAACTCAGAGGAAAATCATGGACATAATAAACTTCGAACATCTTGCATTTTTAGTAAATAGTGCATTTCTAACATAGAAAATCCATAAGTGAGAGTCGCCAACCAGTCTGGTTGTTTGCGCATGCATAAAGGTCTAAACCAATATGAGCATAATCGTCTCCAGTCCATGACATTTCTCTATATTTACACATCAAATTTCTCTCAGAAAAGTTTACAAAGAAACTGTTGGGAGACGGGCAACAAGCTAATCCCTTTTGGATGGCAAATCCAATTCTTCGGAACACAACATCCATAGACCTGGGAACCATAACGGCATACAAAATTGCACATTATAATACAAAATTTATATATTCTACTAAAGTGTTCGTAATTTTTACAAAAAGATGATTGACCTTCCTGGACTCGGGTTAGACTGTATCTTATTGGAAGGAAATCATATGTGTGTGTGTGTGTATATATATCTGTGTGTGTAAAATCTCCTGTCTAAGTGATTGGATGCACTTGAATCAACAATTGACGAAGCGGAATTGATGGAGACGAAATGAGCAATACTTTACATGATTCATCCAAAGTCAGCTATGGTCAAATGAACAATCTAGGTCTAGGTCATATTAGAGGTCGAGTATCAATAGTAATAATTGAGGCCCAATTAACTGTGGGAGGTGGTCCAAATTTTACGCAGCATCGTTCTAAGTAGTTGATTCCTCGATAATGTGCACATAATTTATAAGTACGTCCACGCCCACACCCAAAATCACAGCCCCAACCTCGACCATGGGTGACATAGTGTCCTCGACCTCCTCGTCCACCATTGGCAATGGCTACAATTGCATTTATATCCATAGAAGATGGAAAGATAGATTGACTTTTATTGAGTTATTGGACAAAATATGCTGTTGCAATATTCGGTTGAATGGACCGAATATTTTTATTTTGTGGGATGATCGAATAGAATATTGTTATTGGATCAATATTCTTCTAATTCGAATATTCGACTGGAATATTTAGGTATTTCATCGACTATTCGACCGACTATTACAACAGACTGTTGTTTTTTTATCTTTTATATTAAATGTTCCCATTTATCTTTGTATCACCACAAATGTTAAAGCTCTGTATATGTAATTTGTTAATAGGTACTTTCATCCTGGACTTTTATTAATTGTGACCATATATATGTACAAATATATAAGAATATACATTAGACATAATTTTTATATTTAAAATAATTTACAATGCATAATCGAATAATTCCAGATATTCTCCTAAATACCGAATAGTCTTTATTCAGTGACCACACCAAACTGATTATCGAATATTGGCTTCTGCAACACTGGACATATGCAAAGGTAACAAACTTGTTTAGGTAACATGCTTGTTGGAAAAGACACAGTTCATATAATCCAGCCATTGTTGTACTATTGAATAGAATAGAATGTTTTCTTATGGAGAGCTGGGATCTTATGCATGTTTACATAGGAAAGGCTACGGTTAGGGTCAGACCAAAGGAAGAGAGAAGATAAAATAGCCTCTGAAGGGGATGCTCCAGGCAGCAACAAAGATGCAGTGGAATTTGGATGTTTTTACGTATCATCACACATCATATAGATGGAGTTCAAACGCAGCAACACAACTAATATGCATATAACGATCTACCCTATGTTTTATGAGCACAATTCATGTGGAGGTTGATCACTACAGCATTGGAGACGTTAAGAAGGGAGTTCTTATATGAAATTTCGATGTTGCTTCCGTATATTAAATGACAAATGTTCACCAAGTCACTCCCAAGGGTTATGTTTGGGTTTTATTATAGCAAGGTAAGCATGGAGGATGTTTATACCCCAAGTGGAGGACTGTTGGAGTTTGAGCCAACCCCTTTGTGGGTACTTCGCTTCCTCTGGGGGCAGCCTCATAACTGTTGCATGGTTCTTCAAAAGCCCTACGGAGAGAAGGAACATATCAGGGCCATCCACTTGCTAAGAGAAAAGAGACTGGATTTAGCAGATAACAAAGAAAAGACGACTGGATTTGCCGTCCAAGTTTCCAACAGGGGCTCCATTCCTTTTAGTAAGAGGTTCAACATTACATCCACCAGTTTGTTTATCAGCTACGGCGGTTATTCACAAAAGAGAATGCTAAGAAAAAAAATAACAAATGTGCCACATGTTAAATGAGTGAGGCGCTAGGAGTATTCTCAATACAATTAGGGCTGGTGATTACAGTTCGGTCCACGGGTTTTCCAATGGCTCTACTAAACAGCTCGAATGCCTCGAGTAAAGAGTATCACCATTCATCGTAAGAACTTCTCTCCATTGACTCATTGAGTTAGCTGCATCCGTAGTTTTTAATGGAAGTGCAACCAAAAAAGTCTTCCAAGACAATGCCTGCAACCAGCACAGCAGTTCCTAGATTGCCGGCAAGACTGCTTATAATTTCAATCTCCATGAAGTAATCATATGACAAGAACCGCCATTCATCTCTGGGTAGAGGTGTTGCTGGCAGGAACTTCAATGGCACTGGATGGAGACTGCATCTTAGGAGTACTTACACTGTCAACCATAAAATCATCTGGGCTCATTCTCGCCACCCCGTCCCATCGAACGTCAGCTTTCATTGTTAGTTACGGAACCATATACTAAATGAATTATGAACTGCACTTACAGAATGAATGGAGAAAAAAGGAATTTGCTATTTGAGAAGGATACGTTCAGTCTTCCATATATCTGTAATGCTCACACCAGCATCGGATAGAAGCCAATAATCAGCATCAGCCTGCCAATCAAAACACGAACAGGAGAAAGTGATAAGCAACTTGCCCATCTGGGAATCATTTCAAATATATAGAACTGGTATTTGCTATTACTCGCATGACCGCTAGAAGACTGAGAGTTAATGACAAACATGTATTACACCCCACTATAATGGTATAATAAATCCATCACCGCAACTGGTACCACAGCAATCAAGAAAACTTTAGCATCATCAGGGACTGAAGCTACAACCATTTGAAATTGCCCGGATATTGTATTCCAATTTTCACATGATTTATTCAGATGATAAATTAAAAATATGCCAGGAGATATGCCACAGAGAGCAAATTGGACTGGCCTCGTTAACATTTCACTTAAAAGAGCAACTCTTGCATTTTAAAAAGAGTCACATCTCTCAAGGTACTATTTATGCTGCCATGTGATTGGGCAATTAAATATGATATAAATTATCATTAAGAGGAGCCATCATTTAAATCATAAACTAAATAAACTACCTGTCAGAAAATGAATATAATTAAATTACCAACTCAGTAATACTCACATCTACTTCAGATGGAACAATTTTCATCATCCCACTCACAAAGTCCTGGGAAGAGTTCGGATCACAGCATGTGGTCATGTGATCATCGGCAGTATGATCCAATCCATTCCTCCCACTGGCGTGTGAAACAATCGCCGTGCTTTCCTCAACAGGTGCAAAATTTGGGACAGATGGGAGACTAGACGGTGCTTCGATGCCTGTCATCTCCTCGAACTTCTCCTCAAATTGACTGCAAGAGAGAAAATAGAAGATGAGGCAGAGGGCAAGTTGTCATACTACTATTTACTGAAGAGAGCAACCTAATCATGTCTGTAAGAACATTAGATATACAAAATGCTAGAAATGAAAAAGCCTTAAGTGCATGATCTAATGGACCAATATATGTTCCTACTATAAAATTGTGCACGTACGTGTGTTAGTAGGAGGGGGAATAGTTTTTACAATAAAATTAACAAAATGTAGGCATATAACAAGCCCAAAAAAAAACCTATTGCCAGGTTCAAAGAATGAACTGGGTGAACTTAAAAAAATCCTTAACTGAATATACTTTTAGGCAAGATCAAAAACAAGGAAAGAGACAACCACATCCACCACAGGTTCCCGATCATTACTCCTCTCATAAACTACTTGGCTGCAACTTAGATATTAGCTCGTCCAAATTGAGTTCAAGCCCAAAGCACATGGCCTCACAAAATTGAGTCAACCAAGAAAGTGAACTATTTATTAACAAGACAACCAAGCCAAAGAAAGACGGCCTAAAAAGAAAGAAGCCATGTAAAAGTAGAATTTCCTGCATAGAAAATAGCAATTCATACAAGAGATGATAAATGCAGGCAGAGGCAGAAATAACTATGAGAGCCAAGTGAGCAACAATCACCTGACAAGGTACACATCAATGGCACCCATGGTACTTCTCAATACAATTCTATACCTTCTCTGGGGATAGTCAACAGCCTAAACAAAGAAATAATCTTTAATAAGTAGAAGCAACTTCCTAGAATATGATACCCCCCAAACACAGATAAAGTTCAAATGCATATTTCTTACCTCATCGGGATCAGGAACTTCCAGAGTAGTCCCATGAGGTGCTTTAATTGCTATCAAAGTTTCATTCTGTAGTTACAAACCACACAACACCAAAAATAAATGGCAATAATTGCAGAAATGGATAGCATTTTCACGCATGATGAAGATTTAGGAATAACAGAAATTAAGATGACAAGACAGACCTGAAAACAAGGCAAGCCTTTGATATCATCTTCAGTGACATATAGCCACCTTCAAAGTCGTAGATCAGATGAGAAGCGATAGTGAACAGGCTGGCAATTGAAAATTAGCAAGACAGTGCATTAATATTACTCACCTTTGATTGTTTTCATCTTCACTTAAGGATCTCAATCTTTCTCGCATCTCACTAAAAATCATTAACAAAATAGCAAAACCAATTAACTGCTTCAAACATAGATTTGCACAAGATTGACAGCTAAACAAAGTCCACACTCCACACCTTATGTGATCATCTAAATTGTGTTCCTCCAAAGAAAGGCTCTCAACATCTGCCTGCGTAAAATTAGGAAAAGCGCTTGATAAATACAAGATTAATTTTCATGGTACAGGTTCAGCAAGTAACTACGCAATGCGGGATGGAAACTTCCCAGATTTCTTATATTATTTGCAAAATAGTTTTTATTACTCAGTGATATGATTTTAAAAAGAATCATTTTATGGAGGAAAAAGGAGACATGTCCATCAGAGAATGTGTTATCTCCATCATAATTGGATCTGGTTGCACACTGTTTAAGTCGACACTGCGGTCGTCCAAAGAGGAAGAAAGACCAAACAGCGGTGGCCAGATAATGAAGCAGCAATGGTTGAGCAATATCCATGTGGCTGCATGTTGATGCCATGTTTGTGGTGCCAATTCATTCAATCAAAACCAAGAAGGGTTAAACACTGGAACATCTAGCACTTACTAAGAACAAGAAGAAACCCATGTCGAATTAAAAATCGTAGTATTATGCACTGCATTTGCTACATGTAGCACCCACTAAGAACAAGAACAAGAAGACGTGGCATAGACAGCATTGGCCACAAAAATAATAGACAGTCTACACCCTTCTTATCACTTCCGCAAATCAATACCCCGTCTAGAGACCTTCCTAATCAACCCCTCCTCAGCAACCAAGCATGTAACCGAACTTTCAATGGTGCCTTCACTTTCCAAATCAACCAACAATCTAACAATTAAAATCCATGTACAAAACATGGGTACGACCCTCACATTATAGGGATTTTTACACTTGTGCCCTTTGAATTTTCACAATTACACATAATATACCCATATTTTTGCTGTAACACACGTGCCCCCTAAGTTCCTAACTACTGCACCGCTAACTAGTATGCTCTTCTGACCAACTATTATAACAAACTAAATCATGATTTGTCCAAAACAAGGTATGGTTAAGGAAATATCTATTGCCCCCCCCCCCCGGCTAGAGTGTGAATTTAAGTGTGCTTAATAGGTTAAAACACTGATAATGCAAAACACTGAGGAAACGACAAGGTGATGGAATTCGTTTTTGAAACCTCTCGTGGATAAAGATGTGGTCAACTTCAATATACTTCCCTGTGAAAAAACTAAATCTCTTACGCATGTGTCATTTTGGTTGACATTCATCAAGTTACTTGAAATATATATAATCAAATAATGAAAATATAAAAGGGATTTTTACCCCCACAAACACTATAAACTGCATAAATTGCCTTCTCGACCTTTGAAACAACGTAATTCCCCCATCGACCTCGTAAACTTGCTAACTTTTACCCCTTGAACCATGTGGTTAATCTATTTGAAACTCGTGGGAGTTCCTGGGGGAAATGTGGTAATTACATTGTCTAAAAAGTCGTAGAGGTAATTTAACAAGTTTCTAAGGTTCGTGGGGTAAAAATCCCAATATAAAAAACATCAAATTTAAAATTATTTTTAAACAATGGTTCCAAGCTGATTCTGTTCATTTCAAGAGAATGTTTTTCTTCTTTCTCCAAATGACAAGATTTCTATCGGCAGATCTTTACGACAAGTGCTTATTAATGCCAATACTAGATCTACTTAAGCTTGGCCTTCTCTATTGCTTCGACTCGATCATCATACTCAATATCCACACCTCTTTTTTCATAACAACGAAATGAGCCATTTTCAGTCACAATTTCAAAGCACGTCACCAACATTCCAACATTTCATGTTGATTTCAACTAGTGGAATGTTCTTAATCACCAAATTATTGCTTTCCTGGATAGAAATTCTCCATGTTAGCCCATGCCGGCAAAATATGTCTGTTCATGCCGACCTATTTCAATGAAACAAGTACAATGCGAACTTTTTTTAGTATTTTAATGCATGGGCAATATGGAAGGTATCATAGAAAACAGAGCTTTACTATTGAAAGTGGAGCTCCTCAAAACATCGATATTGGACTCTTCCATGCCCCAGTCTTGAAATGATATTGATCTCCTCCAATCACATGGGTGCCGTCACCACGCTTCGCATTCACAACAATGATGCTCATTTCTCCTTGCTCATCGTTAAGAACTTGTGTGAAGAAAGCTCAAGCTTGATAAACTCGAGTAAGACTCGAGTCAATATGATCATGAAACTCAAGCTCGAATAACTAATCAATTCGAGTTTGAGTCAGAAGATAGACTTGTTAACCTTATCGAGTCAAGTGTGGTGATGGTCAAGTCGCCAACTTAACTAGAAAACTCCAACCTCAACCACCATTATCAAACATGCACACCCTAAAAGACTGCTTGGAGCACGTCATCGATACCAAACATCACGCCAACATGTTGACACCATCACATTAGTGCCAAGGCCCTAAATGACGGTTTCGATCACCATTTCGGTGACCGTCGAAACAGAATTTCGGTTGAATTTCGACCGAAATTTCGGTCATTTCGGTCATTTTTTGTACTAGGGTCCCCATATTTCGATCATTTCGGCCATTTCGGTCAATTTTCGATTTCGACTAGATATCGATATTCGACAGAAATTCGACCGAATTTCGCTGAAATTTGAGGCCACGATTAGTGCCACAAACCTAATATGGATAACTCTGTTCTTATGCCTATAGGTTGACAAGAAAAAAAGTTATTGCATATTCTATATTGAGCATATTTTGCTTTTCTCTAATTCAACCAGACGGGTGCGAATGCGATGGGTTAAGAGTATACCACCTTCAACTTGACATGCTAAATAATGTTATTGAAATTAAAATCTTTAAGTGTGGAATTAAAAGAGGACATTAAAAAAACAAAATAATTGCTGAAAGAAGGACTTCATCTTTCGACCTTGTTGATGCAGTCCAAAATTTAGGGAAGAGTTTTCGAGGGGTAGAAAAGAGAAAACTAAGGTGAGGAGATAAAGAGGAGTACACCAAGGTGTATGAGCTGGGAAGAAGACAAGGGAGATAGACTATATTAGAAGGTTTAAAAGAGAAAGAATATTCAAATGGGAAAGAATAATAAAGCCAAAGACGAGAGCAAATTTAATATCATTTTATGTCCCCTATTAAATAGGGGAGGAGTAGGTTGCTTTATTAGGGAATTAGTCCCACCAAAAGAAGCAGCATTTCATCCAAAAAGACGCGTCCAAGCCAAGGATTGCGACTTTTGAATTTTTACAATTACAAAAAATACAAAAAATGGAAAAACAAAATTGGATATTTTGATTGCAACAATCTCCTTCGCTTTAAAAACGTATCTTCTGAGAGTTGCTTGATCATCAGGTGCGATGTCGGAGAGTTATTTATGTTATCGATGGATGAACCTCCCCAATTTTGGGCCTTTTTTCTTTTCAACCTCTTATAATTATTTTCCACCAATGGGCATAACTGTAAATATTTTATTCTTTTATTTAGACAATCTTCTCCACAAGAACTTCCCCACTTTATCCTTTAGATAAAAAGGTTTTAAGTGAGGAGGTTACTCAATTTTCTAAAACAACAGCATGCCCTTGTTAAGAAATTTGATTCTCCTCTCCACTCTTTCTAGGGTTTTCCATTTCCCAAACTGGCGACAGCAATGAGGTTAAAACCATAGAAGCAATACGACTTACAAAAGAGGCGGTAATGGAAAAGCCGACAATTTGAGCAACAAAAGCCACTGATACCATGATCGTTGGATATAACCGTGGAAGCTACAACAAACAAAGGTGGCTAAAGGAAGTTGATGGTGATGTTCTTCCATGGGGAAGGTCGATTGTGATGATCTTTAGGGTTTGGGTTGGAGGCAGGGATCCACCATGGGGTGAGAGTACTAGTGTTGGAGGTCTCTTCTCAAGTCTCAACCAATGGCAGTGTCGATCCTTGATGGAGCGATGACAGCGAGGGAGTGTAAGGGAGTGCTAACTATGAGTTTGATAGCTCCAACTTTGATTTTGGTGTCCCCTAGTAGTGGTGTTGATCCATGATAAGGCAATTGCAGAGGTCAAATATCTGACGATGTCGATGATCTCCCCTAATGAGTGATGATCATGGGGCTTAAGGATCGACTAGTGCGGAATTGATGCGGTAATGTTGCGAGAAAACACGAGCAGGCATGGAGGTAATGGTGTTGAATCTCACGGGATCTCGTACACAACCTTCCAAGTTGCGATGTGACAATTAAGCTGAGGATGCAGGATCCCTGAACAGGCTGAACGTTCATATAGGGCTTCTTCTCCCAATAGCAGCGATTATATCCAAGGAGGCCTCACTAATGGTGACAACAACCGCTACGTAAGGTAGTAATGATCGTCCGTAAGGACCACGAGGAGGCGAGGAAGAGTTGAAGATGTAGCATGGCCGAAGAGGTACCATTTTCGGAGTCCATTGATAGGCTAGGACACAGGATTGGTCCCACCAAGATATGGGTTGTGGCTTTGTAGCTCACTACAGGGTCATATCCTAACGGGGGAGATTGTACATGGAGAATGTTTTAGAACATGCCAAAAGCCTATGGGCCTCTTGGTCTTTGTAAGTTTGTAACAAATATGGTTTGTTTTTGTGAACATATAAAAGTTTTTGGATGTGCATTTCCTCGACAACGCACCCTTTTCCTTTCAAAAGAAAACAAAAACCCAAATCTACATATATATTACTTCAAACTTCTCTCCGTCGATATCGACCCAACCACAACCCCAAAAATGATCATCATAATTATAATCCTACAATTTGCAGCTATAGGGTTCTCAATCACGAACAATCTCCATAACAATATCAAAGTTCTCATTCATGAGCAAATTTTATATTCTTTAGATATCGTGAACTCAAAAAAATCAACTATTCCTCGGACAACACCGCTTGCTTCTTCTCTTAGTGTAAAGGATGCCTCGATCAAATTAAAGGGCAAAGAGACTATATTATATGGTCAAAAACTTTCAAGGTTATCCATATTCCATAATGGTCAAAATAAGCTTTGTATCCTCACAAAGAAATCCATCAAGTCTATAAAGGCTTTAATGCGTACAAGTTTATGAACTACTAACACATTGTCCATTAGCTCACCAATAGTTTGGAGCAATCAATTGTTATGAATCTCCTCTGCAAAGAGACTATGAAGGCTATACCAAAGGACCATTTACAAACCTCATTTTAGCAGACAACCAAATCTAAACTTGGATATATATATATATATGTCGAAAGTGAAGTGAAAGGTGTTTGCATGTCTCAAGACACTTAAAACCCAAGTATTAGACAACGAAAGTCCAGCCAAGGCCCTAAGTGTCAGTTTCGGTCATAATTTCGGTGAACGACCGAAACGGAATTTCGATCGAATTTGGGTCGAAATTTCGATCATTTTTGTACTAAGGCCCCCATATTTCGGTCATTTTGGCCATTTCGGTCGAATTTCGATTTCAACCGATATCGATATTCGACAGAAATTCGATTGAATTTCGCTGAAATTTGAGGCCATGAGTCCAGCTTCTATCAACTAATATTGTTCATACACTTCTGATCATCTTCGGTCGCCCAACAACTAGATGCCACGCTTGTGCATACCATGTTTTTTAAAGAAACAAGGTGTGACGTCGTAAAGGCGGGCACTCAAAAAACTTGCTACTATAATGAAAACATTTTAAGAATGTTGCCTTGCTGACTTATGAAGGATGTGGAGATCGCATTAGCGATCGTAGTCATGGTTGTAGCAATGGTGGAGGATACAATCGAGGCATGTTAGCCTTCCACCACATGTTCATTGCTAATGAATAAATCATACTTCAAATAATTATTAAAAATTATAGGAAACCTCCAAGGACCAAACAGTCTAACACTCCTGATTTGGAGATGGCTACTGATGTTATACCTAATGCACCAACAACAATCAAAATGTGTGTGTGTGTATTAAAGATTATGAGCATCGACATATTCACGGTCTCTCATCCTTATCTTATGTCTCTCATCCTTACCTTATGTTGTTTGAACATCTACCTTTACATGTCTTGGTAGTACTATAAGTAGCGTAGTGAACATATCTTCTAATTATGGGCCCAAGTGGATTATCTATTGACTCATGCCCCCAACCACTTGACAAGTAAAGGTGGGTCCATTTTTTTACTCCCAAATCTTTGCTACAAAGATCTCTGTCGGATTTGTCAATAGCTCTTGTTCACCTCATTTGGCATATTTATTTCCCTAACAAACTAACGGTCTCAAAAGTCTCTATTGCACTAGAGTTCCATGAGTTTTTTTTATTTATGGGATTATTCAAACGTTATTACATAAGTATCTTAACGAATTCCGTTGTTACTTTAAGAACATTCGAATCAATCAAATCAATAATGAGGATACGAGTAGAATGGCCTCTATTGCCTGAATATTTAATCTATTTTCACCGAGGTTTTATCAAACTCAATTGATCCTCTTCTTTGGCAATTGGCATCATACTTCGTAGCACTATTTTGCTTCCAAATGTTTTAGATGTTTATTAAACTTTCTTTACTTAAGTCGATAGAGTGTAAGCTGTATTAGATTGAAAAACATCTTAAAGCAGCTGTTCATCATAAACTAAAGTCTCGACATGGTGCTCTTTTCAAGGTAATCCGTCATGACATGGAAGGACTATGTCATATGCATACTATATCCGAACTATTTTATGATAATAGTAAACTTACCTGGGGACTACTTAACAAAGGATTAATCTGATCTCAAGCGCTTTTGTAATGGGAAAAAATTTTCTTCATCCATAAAGGTGTTTAGATTTGACAAGGCATTTTATATTATGTACCATGAGCTATCTCTCTTCTTTTCTCGGTGTAAGTTACATCAAACTTCATATTCCTATACCTCACACTAAAATAGATTGCAAATATGAAGTTGCGTCACCTCCCTTAACATTGCCGCAACTCTATAAATTCACATAAGACATCCTAGGCATCATGCAGGGACGCCATATTTACTGCCACTTGATCAACAATTTGATGTGTGCTTAAAGGGAGTATATCATCTTCTATCTTTGTCCTAACGATTGTCCTAACAGGGACGCCATATTTACTGCCACTTGATCAACAATTTGATGTGTGCTTAAAGGGAGTATATCATCTTCTATCTTTGTCCTAACGATTGTCCTAACGACAAGCCTTTTCATCTTACTCTTTGCATTCTTTTAATTGCACTGCTTATGCCATTTTTTCCGATAGCAATAACAAAGCCTTTTCCCACATTAAGTAGGGCTGACAATATGGATTTTGTACCTCCATTCAGATCTATCTTGGGTCATTCTCGGGATTAGATCCAAAAAAACTAAGACACATTTGTATAGTCCCATTCCAACACTTCTTGGGTGTTCCCCGCCCTCTCTTAGTTGGCTCAACACCCCAAAACTCGCATCTCCTCTCTGGTGCATCAGATGACCTCCTTTACAAATGGCAAAATCACCTTAAGCGATTTTATCGCATCTTATCCTCGATTGGAGCTACACCAACTTTCCTTCTAATTGCATCATTCCGAATCCGATCTTTAAGTGTGTGTCCACACATCCACCTTATTATTATCATTTCTCCTACTGACATTCTCTACATATGTCCATGGTTCATAGGCCAACATTCAGATCCATAGAGCTATTAGAGCATAGCAGGTCTCACAGTTGCTTTGTAAAACTTTCATTTGATTTTCAAAGGAATTCTCTTAACACGGAGAACATTAAAGGCTCCTCTCCACTTTAGCCGCCTCCATTTATTCTATTAGTAACATCTCCATCAATTTCCCCATCATGTTGCAAAATAGATCCCAAGTATCTAAAAGAAACTCTCTTCTGAATGTTATCGTCGCCAATCTTCCTCGATTTATTCACCATTGCTTCCATCAAAAGTGCACTCCATATATTCAGTCTTAGCCCTACTTATACGAAATCATTTAATCTCCAATGCATGTATCCAGACCTCAAGCGTCTCATTTACTACATCTCTAGTTTCAACTTTCATCAAGCAACACAATATCATCGGCGAATAACATACACCAAGGTATCTCATCTTGAATGTGACTTGTCAACTCATCCATAATCATAATAAAAAGGAATGCCATTTTTTTCAAACTAAAGATAATATATCTCCTTGCACAATCGAGGCATGTTTCCACGATACTCTCGTACCTAGATGGGATCGATGATATGATCATGTTGTTTTTCATTATTATGTAAGTCAATGATGCGTTTCTTTGAGCAACCATCTTTTATGTAATTTTCCCAACAGGTGTCTCCTTTATATAAGAAAACCCTAGGGCATCATGAATAAACAACTCATCATTTTCTCTCCATATGCTATCAAAGCGACGGTCTTAGATCGGACTTCTTGTACCCCACATGTGCCCTATCTCCCACCCATCGGCCCTCTCTTCATCGCGCGCGCCGCCGGGCCACCACCCCATGTCATGTGATGCCCACATCCCCTCCAATGGGCCCACATGATGCAAACAGGCTTCCGCGGCGTCGAGATAAAATAAATAAATATTTTGGTGGATATTTGGTAGGAGAAATAGATGGGTTGAGAAGAGAAATTCTCGTCGGTAACGAGGGGTTGAAGGAGAAGACCGCGGAGATCGCGTGGAGGGAGAGAGAGAAGGAGAGGGGATAAAATGAGATCAACTCAAATTCTTAATTCATAATGGACTCCCCAAAAACAAGGACCTCCCTCTCTTTATATAGGAGAGAGGGTTTACAAAAATAGTAAATAACTCAAATTACAACTAATTGACCTCTAACTAACTTAATTGGACTCTAATTATTTAATTGACCAACAATTCTAATTAAAATCTACGAACTTAACGTTGAGATCACAGGCGATCTCAATTATTCAATTAGACCCAAAAAACGTAAATAAAATTGATAATTATCTAATTAAATAAATGTGGCCCCATAATTTGGGGTCACGCTGCATCAACTCTCCACCGCTTTCAAAAATTCGGCTCCTGACGAATTGCGTGAACTGCAGGTTCGGCGGCTTTAATTATCTTCTGGAAAAACATGTGGGGCGTGAACGGCGGAATCCATGTGCGGGCGGGAGAGGCGTGGCCACCGTGGTTGAAAAACATATGCGGGGCGTACGGTGGCGTCGTCTCGATTGCCGTCTTCTTCCCATGGTGCTCAAAGAATTGATGCGGCATGTAGAATATGGCCCTTGAATAATCCATGATGAAGCAATGGCACCAAGAGAGGAGAAGGGGAGATGTGTCCACAAAGTAGAGCCATGGGATCCTTATATAGGAAAAACCCAAGGTCCTAGTCCTATTTGAATAAGGGAAATCCCCATAATCCTGATTTTCACCCCTTCTTTTTAAAAATTTTCGCCACCAGGGGTAGGGGTGCAATTTTCGTACCCCTTCATTTTGTCTCCCAATTCTATGTCTTTGGACCTTTCTGCAAATATGGATTTTGGGGCATTTTTCTTTGCAATTTTTCCCACTTGAATTCCAATCCCCCTTTTCCAGGGATTTGGGTCCCCTCAATCTCGGAGGAATTGTTAGGTCACGGGCTTCCTGTGGCGTTATAGGCGCGCGGCGTCGGGGAACACACCAAGGCGGCGCAGCGGCTCCACGGGGGCGCGTTTTGGGACGGCGGTGCTGCTGGAGAGGTCGGTGCGGCTTGGCGGAGCAGCAGAGGATGCCTGGGGTGTTGCGCGGGGGGGCGTGGAAGGGGGCACGTGGTGGCAGGCGGAGGCTGGGGGTTCTGGGAAGGATCGCGGGGGAGGGGAGATGCTGGGGGGGCATGCTGCGGGTGCGGATAGGGCGCTGGGACCGCACGGGGAGGAGAGGGGCGGCTGGGGGGTGGGGAAATAATGGGTAAGGGTATGGCGGGGGCATGGGCCACCGGGTTTGGGTTTACGGAAAGGGTGGGCGCGGGGAGTGTGGGTGGCGGTGTGCGCGTGGGGAGGAGGAGGGGTGTGGCGGGATGGGCAGGTGCACGTGGGGAAGGTGGGAATGGGGCTGGGGGCGGCAACAGTAGAGGTGGGAGCGGCGGTTGAGCGGTGGGAAAGGGAGGGGTCGGGGTTGTTGGGTTCGGGGTTGTTGGATTTGTAGGAGGGGGTCGGGGGGATGCGGCGAGGGCAAGGTTGCAGAAAGCGGTAGTCGGTACTCGGTCGGCGGTGTCACTGACTAAGGATTAATCGGCAGTCGGGCGACTAATCGGATTTAGTCGGCCATTAATCGATTTTTGATTTTTTAATTATTTTAAATATATAAAGCAATTTTTATGCACATATTCTTATATATTTGCATTGATTTGTACATTTTCTATATAATCAGAATAAATTAAAAGAAGTAATTGTCTTTAAATATAACATTAAGCATATTAGAATAAGTCTGCTTTTAAAAAATTCGAAAACTAAAAAATTAAATAATCTCTATGTAAAAGTCGGCCTTGTAGTCGGTCGACTAGGCTTTGTAGTCGGCCCGATTAGTCGGGTTGACCGACTAATGACCGACTAGGCCTAGTCGAGTCGGTTACCCCACCTACTCGACTAGTCGGGCCGACTAATCGGCCTAGTCGGGCGACTTTTACAACAGTGGGCGAGGGGAAGAGGCGACGGCCGGGATACTGGAACCGTCTTCGGGGCTGGTTTCGACGGCGGTGGCTGGTCTGTAACATCCCGGACAGCAGCTTCAATTGCAAAAAAATGGCGGTTTTCGCACTCCTCGTCCGCGGGATCTTCGTCGAAGATGGGTCCTTGATCCCCCTTTTCTTCTTGCACAATAGTTGTATCAAATAGATCTTCCTTTGGGCTGAAAATACCTTCGTTTTCGGCTTCGAAATCGACTTGAACGGCGGTGGCATAGATCTGATTTTGGTCGTTGGCGGCGGAATCGTCGTCGATTTGTGCGCCCAACCATTCGTGCACCTTAATGCATGCGATAAGACGTTGATGGAACTTTTTTGAGCGACGCGAACCACGAGATGGGCGGCGGAGACCGAACTTCGCACACCAATAATCGATCGGATCGTCGAATCGTAGGTACAATTCGAAATCCATGCTCTGATACCAATTGATGCAAACAGGCTTCCGCGGCGTCGAGATAAAATAAATAAATATTTTGGTGGATATTTGGTAGGAGAAATAGATGGGTTGAGAAGAGAAATTCTCGTCGGTAACGAGGGGTTGAAGGAGAAGACCGCGGAGATCGCGTGGAGGGAGAGAGAGAAGGAGAGGGGATAAAATGAGATCAACTCAAATTCTTAATTCATAATGGACTCCCCAAAAACAAGGACCTACCCTCTCTTTATATAGGAGAGAGGGTTTACAAAAATAGTAAATAACTCAAATTACAACTAATTGACCTCTAACTAACTTAATTGGACTCTAATTATTTAATTGACCAACAATTCTAATTAAAATCTACGAACTTAACGTTGAGATCACAGGCGATCTCAATTATTCAATTAGACCCAAAAAACGTAAATAAAATTGATAATTATCTAATTAAATAAATGTGGCCCCATAATTTGGGGTCACGCTGCATCACCACACATGTCCTCCAGGCCTCCACGAGCCTCGAGCATCATTGATCTGCCTTAACCAGGGTTGTAGCATCGCCGCTTTTAAGGGTGTTGTGATGTCGTCATCATTACTACACAGTTGTTGTACTCATCATAGGCGAGGCCTTAAATATCGGTTTCGGTCATCATTTCGGTGACCGACCGAAACCGAATTTCGGTGGGATTTCGGTCGAAATTCAACCGAAATTTCGATCATTTCGATCATTTTTTGTACTAGGGCGCCCATATTTCGGTCATTTCGGCCATTTCGGTCGAATTTTGATTTCGACGGGATATCGATATTCGACAGAAATTCGATCAAAATTTGCTGAAATTTGAGACCAAGATCGTAGGTCATCTGGAGCCGCCCCCAAGGCCCACCTTTGGCCCTTCTCTGGGTCCTTAGTGCACTTCTTCTCCTCTCTGTCATTGCCCAACAATCTGGAACATTTTGATTTTGACTGGAAAAGACAATTTTAGACAAATAAATCATAGTTTCCAGCTCTAATGTGGATTGAGGATTGACAAGGATGGTTGTATGAGTATATGTACAACGAATCCTCTACATGACCATGTATGCTCGCTCAGATCGATCAATTACCCCAGTCAAGTTCTGTTTTTGCCTTCTTCATTATATCATAGAACAAGGGTGACGTCTTCTCTTCATCGGGTGCCTTCAAGGGCCCGACTCTCATCGTGAAGATGGATGAGACCGACTATGAGTTATGGTCAAGGCCTTAAATGTCGGTTTCGGTCACCATTTCGGTATCGACGAAAACAGAATTTCGATGGAATTTCGGTGGAATTTCGACCAAAATTTCGATCATTTCGATCATTTTTTGTACTAGGACCCCCATATTTCGGTCATTTCGGTCGAATTTCGATTTCGACTGGATATCGATATTCGACAGAAATTCGACCGAATTTCGCTGAAATTTGAGGCCATGGTTATGGTCCAGGCAATCCTTGACTCTTATGCAGTGCAATAACAAGGAACGCAATTTGACCCAGCCAGAGCCGATGGATAAGACTAGGGAGAATGCTTCGTGGAAGCAAGATGACGTGTACACACATGTTTGGCTCTCTAATACTCTACTACTCTCATCACAGAGATCGCCAATGACACTGTGAACCACCCAATCGCCAATGCAATGTGGAATATTCTGACACCCACGTATGCCCAAGCAAAGAACGAGGCCAGGATCCTTCAGCTACATATCAATATATGCACGACCAAGCAGAATGGTTGTCCTCTGCATACAATCTTCTCTTCACTTCGTGGCATGTTTGAGAAGCTTCACAGCTTCATGCCCATTACCACATCTACTGAATAGCATATGGCATATAAGAACTCCACAAAGGTTGGAGTTTTCTTGACATCCCTAGATCTAAAGTACGAGGCAGCACACGCGCATCTTCTTACAAGTGCAACCATATCTCCCATGGAGGAGGCTTATAATTGCCTCAACGGGCTGCGTGTCCAATCACCTGCCACCACACAGATCTTCTCAACGATGGATGCATCTCGCAGCAAGGGAGGTTCTACATAATTCAAAGGACGTGATCCCCGTGACAAAGGAGGTAGACATCAGCGTGGCACCTACACTATTGTCGTCGTCCAAGTCATTCTAAGGATACATGCTATCATAAGCATGGACACCCTACATCTGCTCGTGTAGCCTAGCAGATTAAGCCTCTTGACAGTTCGGTTCCTCATACAAATTCACGCATTGATGATATTGTGATTGTCTCCCGTCAGAGGGATATAATGAATCATGCTACCGACACCACTACAAGTCCCACAGATATTGCAATTGTTGCTACAACCTCTTCAAGTTCCTCAAGTATAGTCTATGCTTTTATCGATTGTAGCAAGGTAGATGAGTCATATGACAAAGTGGATCATAGACTCTGCTGCTTCCCACCATTTATGTGGAGATAGAGCACAGTTCAGTTCATATAGGACTATACCCTCTGGTAGATGGGCCCTCATTGTGAACGGGATTCATTTACCCATTACATGACAGGGGGAGGTTTATTTGATGTCACCCATGCACCTACAGAATGTCCTCTATGCACATGATTTTCAGATGAATATACTTTATATTAATCAAATCACTATGGATCTACATTGTCGTACAGTTTTTGACCCATATTCTCTTGTGTTTTAGGGCATACCAACAAACAAGGTGATTGGATGTGATCGTGACTGATCCACCTCCTAGTATTGATGCCTCTACAGTTCCCATTGGATCAGTCTCACCATACTTGTAGCATCTTCGTTTTGACTCCCTTCTTCTACATAAGTTGTGCCATGTCCTCCCATATATCTCTACGCATTCTGCCTACCAGTGCGAGGCTTGCCAGCTTGGGAAGCACCACTACTCTTCTTTCCCTGGTCGTCGGAGTCATAGTAGTAGTCAATTATTTGAGTTTGTTCATCTTAGCATTTGAGGTCCTAGTCGTGTTCCTGATCACAATGGACACCAGTTTTATTTAGTTGATGGGGACGATTGTTCTAGACTTTCTTAAGTCTTTCTATTGAAAAACAAGTACGAAGTTGGATATGACATTAAATCTTTTATTAATGAAATAAAAGATATTAGTGATGAGGATGATTATTCTAAACTTTCTTCATCATCTGATGCTTGATCGTGAGTCGTGACAAGCTCTCCCCTAGAGCTGTCAAGTGTACCTTTGTAGGCTCCTCTTATACCCAGAAGGAATATCGCTACTTCGATATGATTCGACGGAAGTGCTATGTTAGTGATGATGCCATCTTCTTTGAGTCTATTGCATATTTCTCTCCTACATATGACAGGTTGACTCCAGTTGACTCTGGAGAGGAGGTATGTGTCATCCTCCTAAGGCTACAATCCTACACTATCTTTGGTACCTACACCACATCCATCACCACCTCCATCACCTCCAGTATTTACACATGCTTATAGGGTTTCTCCTGTACCACCACTCAGTACTTTGGCACATCTGTTATCGCATTTCTATGTTTGCGAGTTTCACATGATTCCCTCTGCTCATGGGCCTTCCCCGTCATCAAGTATGTCCCAGGTATGTACTGAGCACATTATTTCTACTGATGACTCTAGTGATTTGTCAATGCAGCAAGATTCTTTAAAGGATGAGTAGGTGCCCTCTCATGAGAGTGGTTTACAGGTTGAGGAGTCAGGTGATCTTGACATATTTGTTGCTCTGTGGAAGTGGAGACAAACTTGTACTACAATCATCTTGCAGCCCATATTTCTTTAAGCCATGGAAGGAAATATCAATATCAATATTGTTTCGATATCGTGTCGATATCGATATATCGCCGATATATCGCTATATCTAGGAATCTTTCTGAAGAAAATGCCTGAAATCAGATATATCAATATATTGATTTCGATATCAGTCCCATGTCGATATCGATATATCGCCGATATATCACCGACATGGCCTTCCATGCTTTAAGCCAACTCTCAAAGAATTTTAGGAGGTTTGTCGTGGGACTGTCAGCTGTGAAGATACCACGAACATATCAAAAAGTGATACAGGACAATCGATAGTGTCTTGTCATAAAGAAGATGGTCATGTTACAATCGCATGGCACATGGAGCGTTGTTATAGCTCCCCCATGAGCATCTATTGTGGGATGCAAGTAGGTGTTCACGATGAAGCACCGAGCAGATGGCAACATGTATCGCTACAAGGTGGGGCTTGTGGCTCGTGGATTCACCCAAACATATTGGGTGGACTATCACGATATTTTCTCTTCAGTGGCTCGGCATTCTACATTATAGATCATTCTCTCTGGTGCAGTGACAAGGGATCGACCCGTATATCACCTTGAAGTGAAGAATGTGTTTCTCTATGGAAACCTACATGAGGAGGTCTACATGCAGCAACCACATGAGTTTGTTGTCGAGGGGGAGTGTCAAAAGGTTTGCAAGCTTCATAAGGTGAACTATGGCCTTAAGAAGAATCTAAGAGCATGGTTTTAGAAGCTCTCAAATTTGATAGAACAGCAAGGGTTCGTAAGGTCGACAACAGATCATTCAATGGTTGTTCAGAAGTCTCATAGAGGTACAATTGTCATACTAGTTAATGTCGATGTATCATTATTACAAGGAATGATGAGCAGGGCATCCAAGCACCTAAGGATTTCCTTGATCAACAATTTGTAATCAAGGACCTTGGCAGTTTATGTTACTTCCTTGGATTGGAGTTCGTCAAGAACCAACAAGGTCTTATGATGACCTAGAGGAAGTACGTTACAAATCTTCTCTCCGAGACGAGAATGGAAGACTGCATGCATGTCACTATTCCCATGGACCCGAGCATGAAGCTATATGATGATGGCAGTGAGGAGGTAGATAAGAGGAGGTACAGAGAGCTTGTTAGGAAGCTCTTATACGTATCCATCACCATGTCAAATATATCATTTACGGTGAGCAAAGTGAGTCAGTTTATGGAGCAGCCAAACATGTACATATGGATGCAGTCCATATGATTCTGAGGTATCTGAAAACCTCACTTGGCATTGGTCTTTTATTTAGTAGAGACACATCCCTTACCGTTACAACTTGCGTAGATGCAGATTATACAAGATGCTCTAAGGATAGGAAGTCCACCTCTGACTTTGCAATGTTCATAGGGAGCTCTTTGGTGTCACAGAAGAACGGGAACCAAGTAGTGGCCTCCAGATCTAACATAGAATCAGAGTACAGAGCCATGATACATGGGAGTACAGAAATGATGTGGGTTAGAATTTTTCTTACTGACCTAACAGTTGAGGTACCTCTTTCCATGCACCTTTAATGTGACAACCAGGTTGCGCCCTTCATTACCAACAAAACAACCTTCCATGAGAGGACCAAGCATATCGAGAGAGATTGTCACTACACTCGACATGATTCAAAATGATTTCATCTTCACTGCTCATGTAAGCTCAAGATATCATACAACATATGTGTTCGCCAAGGTCCTAAGCAGAGGGTCATTCCAGAGATGATGTTCCAAGCTGAGCATAATGATATCTATGCTCTAGCTTGAGGAGGAGTGTTGAGATATTAGTTGTCTTTTATTACTTTTCTGTATTATCTTTTCTTTCTGTCTACTTTATGTAATTTGCCCAATAGGTTCCTCCTCTACATAAGAGAACCCTAGGACCTCGTGAATAAGCAATTCATTATTTTCTCTCCACATTATTAAAGATATTCTTTTTAGATATTCTAATTCTCCTCTGTGTTTATCATAGGAAGCAAAAAAAGGAAATCCGAGATAATTTCTTAGCTTATTGTAATGATGCCCAAGAAGATGGCTACAACCCTCATATATATCTGTTATGGATGCTCTTCCCACTTCCTCTAGCGGTACAATAGATGAGCATTGTATTCTCATGAACGCAACAGTAAAATCATACATTCTTCATCGGCAGTCTCATTATACTATGTTTGAGTATGTGTCACTTATATTGCAGATGGGTAAATGGATCACTCTAGGATCCATTTACCACATCCACGAGTTTAGTCCCACATCTAGCAGTGGTGGAACTTAAAGGGTCTGAAGAGGCTATATAAGAAGCCTCATACCCCATGTATCTGATGAGAAAGCCAATAGATAAATATGGCACTTTGAGGCCTTTTTCCCGTGGTTTCATCCTGCTCCTTAAGGAGGAGGATTCCACGTAAAATCTTGCATTCTTCATTGTTCTTTATCCTTTATTTCTAATACTCTTCTGCATTCAAAGTTTTCTAACATGGTATCAGAGCAAGTCGATTCTCGAGGATTTTTATGTTCTTTATTTCTGTTCGAGATTCGAGATACAATTCTAGGGTTTCTATTGAAAACCCAATTATTTTTTGAAGAATATTCTGAAGATCTATTGTTCTAATCAAGTTCATGTCCGAGATTATTCAAGATTATTTCATATTTTATTTTGACTATTGGTTTGAGTTGTGGAAGTTTGTTCTATGGATTTCCCGTTCAAGTTTCTGAAATTAGACCTGGCCATTGGGCCGGGGGCCCGCCCGCCCAACCCGCCCAGCCCGTTCATGGGCCGGGCTTGGGCAAGCGATTTTGGAAATGGGTCGGCCCGGCCCGGCCCGCTCTTTGGCCCGCCCATCAATTGGGCGGGCCGTGGACATGTGTCAAAAAACCCAGCCCGGCCCGGCCCGGCCCGCATATATAAAAAATATATGTTTAAAAATTATATTTTAGATACATTTAATATAATATACTTCAAGTTTTTGTTTTACATTATCAATATTACATCTTATTTCATACTTTACATGCAAAGTACCACATATTATGGTTACTTGGATTTAGAAAGATTAGATGATGCTAAAAAAACTTAATTATCTCCATAAATTTAATTAAAAAACTAATTAAAAAATATTTTACATTCGGCCCATGGGCCGGCCCGACCCGGCCCAGACCTGGGTCGGGCTTGGGCCTTGAAGTATGGCCCATGGACCGGGCCGGGCCAGGCCTTGGACAAGGGGTTTTAAAACCTCGGCCCGGTCGACCCGACCCATGGCCCGGCCCGGCCCGGTTCATGGGCAGGTCTATCTGAAATCAACCAACCATCATTTTTTTACACTGCGATGTTAACACAGCAAGTTCGCCACGATGTCTACAGCAACTCGATCTGATCACCAGAACTTCAAACCCTAGGCAATATTGTTGGGTTCCCTTCCTTGGAAACCCAATGTTCCAAGTCTACGTGTTACTTCCAGACCCCTCTCCCTATCAAACTCCAAGCTCCGACATTGCCGCGTATTTCAACATCAAGAGATTCAAGGGTTTACAACGAAGGTCTCTCAAGCCCTCAAGAATCAAACCCTCACACAACGTGTGCATGGCAAATGGTTCTTCTCCAATTTGTTCAAGAAAAAAAATCTAGGCCAAACCCATTAAAGCAGCATCGTCGCACCTCCTCTCCTATGTCCCAACGATCTACTGTGCCACCGAAGGCTTCATGATGCAGAAATGATCCGGCGTGACGTCGAAAAATAAATAAATCGTGCGGTGGATATTTGGTGGAAGAAAGAGAGGGATTGAGAAGAGAAAAACTCGTCGGAATACGAGGGATTGGGGAAGAGAACCACGGAGATCGCGTGGAGGGAGAAGAGAGATAAGAGGGAGATACGAGATAAAATCTCAACTTTTCATTTCATAATTGACTGCCTAAAACTGATGGACTACCCTCTCTTTATATAGGAGAGAGGGTTTACAAAAATAGTAAATAATCAAATTACAACTAATTTAATCCTAATTGACCTCTAACTAACTTAATTGGACTCTAATTATTTAATTGACCAACAATTATAATTAAATTCTACGAAATTAACGTTGAGATCACAGGCGATCTCAATTATTCAATTAGACCCAAAAAACGTAAATAAAATTGATAATTATCTAATTAAATAAATGTGGCCCCCTAATTTGGGGTCACGCTGCATCAACTCTCCGCCGCTTTGAAAAATTCGTCTCCCGACGAATTGCTCGAAGTAGGTGCGTCGTCGGAGAATTCATTTTTGAGCCGTGGTTCCACTTTTCTCCAATTAGATCCCTTTCAATGTTACGTTTATAGTTTCTCAATGTTACAGCCTTCTTCTTTAAATAATTCCGCAGCTGAGGGCATGGGCGCAATTTTCGCACTTCTTTCTTTTCCTCTCTTTTCATATTGCTTTGGACTTTTCTGTAAAGAGAGATCTTTGCCATTTTGATTTTGCAATTTTTCCCTGTCAATATCCATCTCCACCAACCGTGGGATTGACATCCCGTAATATGCGCCCCTTCGTTTAGGGCTTTATTTGGGAGGTGCGGCATCGTGGGGCGGCAGGACCTGATCGGGAACTCGCGCAGGTGGCGCGTTGCCTCGCGTCGGTGCGGCTTGGGGCAGCGTTGTCGCTGGCGCGGCACTGCGGAGGGGCGGGGATCACGCGGGGTTCGCGCGTGGATGGGCGCGGGAATGGCGATGGCCTTCCAGGCGTGCGGTGAAGGAGTCGGCGTGAAGAGAGTCGGCGTGAAGAGGGGCACGGGAATGAAGATGGCCTGGAAGTGTGGTGGGGGAGGAGGGTTGGTGATGCGAGGAGGCGCTGGCGGAGGGCTGGGGAGAGGGCTGATGCGTGGGAGGAGGGGTTTGGAGGCGGCGGGGGTGGGTAGAATCACGCTCGGGAGGGCGTATGGCGCTGCGGGAGGGGTCACCAGCGGGGCTGGGCTCTGGATCGGGGCCGCCGGGGTTGAGGGATGGCCTGGGGAGCCCTGCGAAGGAGTCGTTGGAAGGGTGGGGCTCACCGGGGTTGATTTCGGTGGCGACGGTTGGTCTGAAACCTCCTGGACAGCAGCCCTTTTGTCGATTTTTTCTTCTAAAATGATCTGGACAGCGGCTTGATCGGCTTCCACGGCGAGTTTTTCGTCGTCAAAACTCACGACAACGGCTTCGGAGGTTGGCGGCTTTGCTTGGGCGTCACGGTAGGCCTCAAGGTCGGCCGTGAAGTCCCGAAACATTGAAGCCATGGATCGGAAGTTGTTCTGCAAATCACATAACATGCGCTTCGTTTCCTTGTCGTAGGCTTCATTGGCTTGCCGTCTTCGTTCGGATGAATGATGGTGTCGGTGCGGGCGCCGGGGCGGATCGTTAGATCGTGAGGACGATCTAAATGCCATGCTCTGATACCAATTGATGCAGAAATGATCCGGCGTGACGTCGAAAAATAAATAAATCGTGCGGTGGATATTTGGTGGAAGAAAGAGAGGGATTGAGAAAAGAAAAACTCGTCGGAATACGAGGGATTGGGGAAGAGAACCACGGAGATCGCGTGGAGGGAGAAGAGAGATAAGAGGGAGATACGAGATAAAATCTCAACTTTTCATTTCATAATTGACTGCCTAAAACTGATGGACTACCCTCTCTTTACATAGGAGAGAGGGTTTACAAAAATAGTAAATAATCAAATTACAACTAATTTAATCCTAATTGACCTCTAACTAACTTAATTGGACTCTAATTATTTAATTGACCAACAATTATAATTAAATTCTACGAAATTAACGTTGAGATCACAGGCGATCTCAATTATTCAATTAGACCCAAAAAACGTAAATAAAATTGATAATTATCTAATTAAATAAATGTGGCCCCCTAATTTGGGGTCACGCTGCATCACTTCACGACGCTGCCATCTGCAGCACTGCTCAAATGCACCTCTCCCTCTCGTGACACAGACTCGAGGCGACGTTGATCTTCCTCGTGCCACTAGCATCCAAGCGGCGCTTCCTCCAGGCAGAAGTCCTTCGTACACCTCTGATCTCGCGCAGCATGAAGCTCCAGGCGAAGCTCGATGCTCTAGCACCTTCCCAAGCGCATGGTCGGGGATAGCATTTCGATCCCCTTGCACTACCATCTGCGTACGAGAGGAGACCCGTCAAGGAGAGGCTCCAAGCAACGAGCTCCAACGATCGAACTCTTCCCCGCACCCTTCCCGAAGTTCCAGAGGAGCCCTCCAGGCGATCCTCTCTTGTCCCACATAAGTGGTGGATGCAGGAGAACTGGAGAAGCCCCATTGGGGGCGGTGAGTCTACGAAGGAGGGTTCCGAGTGGGAACCCTAAATAAAGCCCGCTGCGTTTTTAAAAAATATATTTTTTGTAAGTGTCCAAGTGGGCCAAAAGTTTAAAAAAATGAGAGGGAAAAAGGGCCCAAGTGGGCCGATGGTTTATAAAAAGAGAGAGGAAGAGAGGCTAAAGGAAAAAATGGCCTCAATTGCGAACAAAAATATTTTGAAAGAAAAGGTGTGTACCAAAAAAATGTGCATAGAAAAAAAGGAAAAGGCGGCTCATTAAAAAAATAAATAGCTGAAAAAATGATTTTTTAAAAATTTGAAAGGAAGAGCCGAAAAAATAAATGGCTTATGTAATTCATGTTTTCCCCATTCTCTTGTCTTCTCCCAACTTGGTCGTCGTCATTATTTACCGACCAGTCTGGAAGAAAGGGAGAGTATTGTATAGAGTTCTACATGCCAAAGTGTCAGATTATCCAAATTCCATATTCAGATGTCAGATTCTAGGCCAGATGTCCAGACTCTACAGTTTCATTACAGACTCTGTGATTTGATTCAGAGTCCAAGTTCGAGGCACTCCATCTTTGACTGACTCATTTTCTTCGAGTTCTCCATAGACTCCTTTCAGTTGCAATGACTCTGATAGGCGTAGTACAGGCACATGCTCTCCGACGAGGAGATTCAGTTTGACACACACTCCAACCTGTTTGTTCCGCCTCACCTGCACGACATGAGATGCAACGCCCTCGATAGCAGCCGACAGTTGTGCACGTTGAGTTGATATTGTTTGTAGTGTCTTGTAGTGTGAATTTGAGTGATTTCTTTCTATTTGTCCAAGTTGAGCATTGCATGCTCCAACTTGAAAGGGAATGTTAGAGTATACATCACTTACATTGTAGATGGGTAAATGGATCACTCCAGGATCCATTTACCACATCCAGAAGTTTAGTCATACATCTACCAGTGGTGGGACTTGGAGAGTCTGAGAAGGCTATATAAGAAGCCCCAGACCTCCTGTGACATATGAGAAAGTCAATAGACACATATGGCCCCTTGAGGCCTTATCCCGTGGTTTCATCACGCTCCTTAGGGAGTAGGATTCCACGTAAAATCCCGCATTCTTCATTGCTCTTTATCCTTTATTTATGATATGCTTCCGCATTCAAAATTTTCTAACATACTACAAATAATATGATCTCCTATCCTAATAGACAACATACTAATTCATTGATGGGTGTATCCCAGATGCAAGATTCTAGATGGAATAAGACTATGCGCAATGAGGTGGAGCCGTGGAGGTACTCAAATCTTGTAGAATAAAAGATCATATTCTACGTCCTCCCACCATTATCCATGTAACACATAAATTGATCATCAATACCAATATTCGCCCAAACAAGTTGTTAAGTAGCTAAAAGCTCGACTTGGCCAAAGGTTTAAGTCATGCCTACAATGTTGATTGTTTTGAGATATTCCTTCTTATTGCTTGGATAGGATCCATAAGTATTATTATATGCATTGTTGTCGATCAAGATCGATCCATATATCAGTTGCAATATACAATTTTTTAAATGACTTATGCTTTCAACATCGTGTGGATCGCTTGTTTAGGGGATCCAACTGTACTAGAGTACTATATAAACCCATTAGAGTTTGGTTTTTCCTGTAACCTAAATACCATTGTTTCTAACAATGTTTTAAAAAGCGTGAGGAGTATCGAGGCGTAAGCCTCCCTCGTGAAAGAAAATTTTTCATAAAATATAATAATTAATCATAATTACAATTTTCATGTTCTAGAAATTAAATAGTTATGATCAAATACATAAATCCATGACATTTCAAGGCTAACATCATGGTTTAAACATCCAAATTGTTATATAACTCTCTTTCCTGGACTCTAAATCCGGAAGGAGTCAAGTAAATATGGATATGCAAGCACAATAATGGGTAACTCTCTACAAGATTTAAAGTCTTGAATAAAATTTAACTAAAGGGACTAGATGTAACACAAGAGGCATACTAAAGAGTAGAGGCGTTAGATTTAAGGACTCAAGACCCAAATTTTTGTTCATGTTGATTTATAAAGAACATGCATAATCGAGCGTCAAAAAAAAAAAAAAAGAACATGCATAATAAAATAAAAATAATCTCAATACTTTAATAAACTAAAAAATGCATTTTAGTGAATTGTGAGCTTAAGGACTTAAAAATACTTGTCTAAGAAAGATGAAAAGCCTACATTTAAAAAGAAAAGAAAAAATATTGTAGGAAAAAATAAAAAAATCAGCACACAAATGAGGCAGCGCCTCACCTCGAGGCGTACGCCTCGAGGCGCACGCCTCACTGAGGTTGCATGAGGCTATATCCTCGAGGCGTTTTTCCTTGAAAAACACCTCGACGCGTACGCCTCAGCACCTCGAGGCGCGTTTTTAAAAACAATGGTTTCTAACACCTAATAAGAGAGAGATTGGTTGTGATTGATGAGGAGTATCCCAATACATCATATATTATAGTTGTTTCTTGTTTGTTTGTTGATTTTGGTTTGATCTATGTCGCTACGCACACACTATGTTGTGAGCAATGCTAATCAAATCATTTCTTAATGCACAATGTAACAAGATTGCATCCAATGGTAGTATATCCAGCATTAGTTATTTACCATTGAATGCAATCTTTTTACTTAGCGCATCAAGAAATGGATAGTCACTACCAAATCAAGTGTTGAATATAAATACATAGCTAAGTCTATGCAAACTACTTGTAAGATTACGTAGCATGTCTTTTTCCTAGTGAAACTTGGATTCACAGTTGCCATTCCAATCCCAGCATATAGTGATAACAAAACAGCCACTTGCATTGATTCCAATCATGTATTCAATGAGCATAAAAACATCTTGAGGTTGATTGTCATCAAATGGGAGAAATTACCCACTGCGTACGTATCTATTGAGCTATAGCTTGCAGGTACTTTCACCAAGACATTGATCGAGAGAAATTACTCATTCTTGTGTCAAAATTGGGCATGATTGATGCAAATGCTCCAATTTGAGGGGAATTGTCATATCTAGGCACTTCCATGCATTTTGTTTCTATTATTTATATTTGTGTTTTTTCCCTTTTTTCCTGATGGAAGGCTCTTATCTTGATTAAAGGTACATCTAGGATTCTATGACTTATATTGACATGTTCTCTCTTCTGCAATCTTCTTTAGCATCATTTATCTCATTTCTTAAAAATTGCTTTTTATAATGCCTTTCTTAAATCTTCCTTGTTGCAATCTGATCTCTTCTTTGCACTGAAATGCTAAAAAGGACATGAAGGTCCAATGGACAATCATAGAAACCATGCATTCGGGTGCTATGATTCAATTCATCATCTTGAAGAAGGATCCAAATTCCCAGACTCCTTTTAATAAAAATCCATTGAAGAAAATTATGAACCTCTAAGTGAGAAGTCTTAAACAAGGTTATCTCCTTTGATGATGCATGCATGATTGTTCATCATAACAAACAATAGATGGGCAAAAAGGGCCCCATCATTTTGGCTAACTGCATTATGCTCCACCCCTCTTTAATTACATTGATAATATACCTGTAATGCAGCAACACCGTCATCAACATCTCCGGTCCTAGAGACACCAAAACCCCTGTAAACCAATACTCACTCATAAATCCTAGCAAAAAAGCATAAAAGATCCATTATATGGATAATTCGCAAAATCAAGCTTACTTCCAACGTATTCTATTCTTAAGTTTCTTTTCGATGAGTCCAATTCCTTCCAAGACATTCGTTATGTCATATATTCGCCTCTTTTGAACCTATAAGAAAAGAAATGCCAATGTCATAATTGATTGTAACAAAACATACATATGAAAGTGAGGTGTGTACCTCTAATGTCTCAGCAGCTTTATTTAAATCGAGAATTCCATCTTCCGCATGTTTAAGTAAATTAATGAACTTCTTTGTCAGCAAGCCTATGAAGTTAGAGGTTCAAATGACCATTTGTAGATATAATCCAAATAAGAAGCATTCATGTTTTTAAGTTTAAAATATATCTATTAAATCACCTAGAGAACTGTCATAGCGACATGTCCCTGCAGGAGTGTGCATATTGCTGGATGGCGAACCTAAAAGGCAGAACAGCATGGACAAAATAAAAAATGTATTACACAGCTTCTGAAGGCGGCCTTAGATATCATATGTAGTCTGATCGTGAACATTAAGGCAGTGGAACTAATCTCCCGCCATGCCCAGGAGTTCTCATTCAATAATATACATGCGCTTATATCATCAATATAATGCAATTCTAAAGCAGACAACATATACCAACCAGTGCTAGATATTGGTGTCTGAGGTTGAGCTTTGAGACATTTCACAGACTTGGACCGTCCAGAGGCCTTGTAACTTTTCCCTATAGGAGTCTGAAACGAACTGTTTACAACTTCCACATGCCCATGGCTTGCGGTCCATTCACTAGACTCGGTTACTTCATTATCTTCGTGATCAGCCTTTCTTTTTAGCTGCATGAAAATCAAGACTATAGTTAGATTTCCATGTAAGAAGGGGCAGGGGGAGATATGGCAATGCCACAAATTTCATATAAAATTGATAAAGAAGACTTTTAAAAAGATGCCACTGCATGTAACTTTGGATAACTATGGCTGCACAGTTTTAGCTAGATGTTTAAGAGTGAGCAAATTGTTACATTGGTAAGGCTAATAAAATAAGCCATTTGTTGTTTAGAAAGGATGGAGTGTTCCCACGAGTAAGGTTTTTCAGCATTAACTTCAAATACCATACAGTAAAATTAGAACCTATCTTTAAGTCCTAATACACCCAAATTATAATCATATGTGATGTTAGGATGATTTGAATTGGGAAATATCTCCAAAAACATTATATCAAATAGTTTCCATGTAAGTTGATGTGTACATGGCTTCCTTAATGAATTGAGAGACAATGCAGCACAATGCCATCTTGTTCGCCATGGCAATAGCTAATAGAGACTTGCATATTCTCAAAGCCAAACGCAAAAGAAGCCATGTAAATAACTTTTTTAATGCATGCACCCAGCAGTACAGTTAAAGATGTAGCTTCTTATGCAAGACAAGAAGGGAGCAATTATCTGCAATTCTGCATGTACAAGAGATATTTGAGAGATCTGATCTTCTCCAATTACATCGACTAACAATCTACATTAGGAAGCTTGGGACAACCATGAGCATTCACCGCTTTGCCTAACCAAAGAGGTCTTCCTAAAGAAGCCATATACACCAGGCATCAAATACATAGAACATTTGCAAGTAAGCCAAGATGCTAATTCTGAGCTGGGATGATATAACCCGACACTAATTTCAGCAATAAAAATTTCAAAAATAACACTCGCTCGGTGATTTCCAACAATGTGCTATGTAACAAGTAATCCACTTTCCAGAACTAGTGTAACTAGAACACAGAGCCAATCACCAACGCTATGCATTTCCTTAGCTCTGATTTTTCCAAGCGTGCAGATTTCCAACAAATAAATCATAATCTGCGCAGACAAATGCACAGATCCGCAAACCCGAGACCCCAGTAGAGCACATCATGAATCCACACGCCCCAAAACAGCACCGAGCACTTAGAATCCACCTAGAACCCCCGCCTCCGCTGGCCGATACTCACCGGAGTCCTGACGATGACAACCTCCGCCACCTCCTCGGCGGCGGGCCGGCCATCCCCGGTCGAGAATCGGTGGTAGTCGCCCCCAAACCCGAACGGCGGCCTCGCAGATGGAAACGGCATGTGCCGCTTCAGCGGCTGCAGGATCTGCCCCGACGTCTGCTGCGACCTCTGGTTCGCGACCGCGCGGCCGCTGCCGGACATCAGTAACGGTAACTCGGGGCGCGGGACCCGCCCGATCGCCGCGGGATCGGCGGTGGGAAGGCGGAGGCCCTCGGTTGTTAGTACGAATCCGGAAGGGAAGCGGGAAGAGGGAGGGAGGGATCGACGGAGGAGATCAGGAGGAGATGGCGCGAATTAGGGTTTTGGATCGGATGTTGGAAGGGATCTGATGGGGAGGGGAGGGAGGGAGGGGTTAAAAGGGGCGCACAGAGCAGAAAACGAGGGAAGGGAGGGAAATTATAGTTCGGATGGGCGTGGAGGGAAGGTTAATTATAAAAAAAGAAAATAATATTTTAATTGGTTAATAGGGGATTTGTGGGTGATTGGGCATGGAGGGAGCGCTGGGGTAGGGGTTTAAGGCCGGTTTTGTGGGGGTTTAGCGTGTAAGCACTCGTACACGGGGCGGGAGTTTGTGGAGTGGGGGGCAGCGCGCGCCATCGCGAGGGATAGAGGGTGGGGTTAGAGGGGGTGTAGTCACTCGCTCGGCGTGCGTGAGTGGATCTCGGGGTACCCGCGGTTTTCTGCTGGCGGCGTGCTTTGAGCTGGGCTTTGTCTTTTTTTGGAAATTGCGAAAAAGTGCTTAACCCTGCGTACCCCCATTTTAATATCTTTTCTGTAGTGGAAAAGATAAAAAAAATGTCCAAGCTCGTTTTAATCAGGGATAGTTCAAATCCATATTGAAAGATTCGTTTTTTTTACGTTGATTGGGACGAAGTCATAAAGTTTACATTGAAGAGGTCAAACATAAGTACATGTAAAATAATAGTCAGTAATTTTTAATGGGTCTTCTCAAAAACGTAGTTTTGACATTTGTATTAATCATGATTTTTATAGGATTTTTATCATTTGTGTCCCTCCGAGATATCGCAATATCAGTTATGCCCCTATCTTTTTTAGTAATATCAATTGTGCCCCAACTTCTTGTCGTTCTATCAGTTGTGCCCCTTGGGTTAGTTGCCGTCCATCCACAGTGTAAACGGACGTTAACTTTGAGGAAATAAGCGGAATTAATTTTAAAAAAAGGGTTCAATGGTCATTTGACACCTCTTCCTCGTCCTCTTCTTCTTCCTCCTCTTCCCCCATCGTCTTCCTCCTCCTCCAACCTCCTCCTCCCCCCTCTCTGCCCGGAACTCCTCCCCCATCCCCGACCTGCCCTCTTCCTCCGCCCAAGCATGCCCCCTCCTCTGCCCCGACCTCCCCCCACCATCTGCCGCCCCTCCACCCCGAACTCCCTGCCGCCTGAACTCCCCCCACCCCCTGCCGCCCTGCCGCCCCGACCTCCCTGCCACCCCGACCTCTCCCCACCCCTTGTCGCCCCTCCGCCCCAGCCTCACTGCCGCCCCGACCTCCCCACACCCCCCGTTGCCCCTCCGCCCCAGCCTACCCTCCCCCAGCCCGCGCTGTCCCCTCGCCTCCCCCTCCCCGCGTCTCCTCCTCCCCCACGCCTCCTCCTGCCTCCGTCGCCCCCCGCGCCTAGGTCACCCCCTACCAGCCGTCATCGAGAACCTGGAGAGGAAGAGCTGAAGCATGAGGGCTTTCGTTATTTTTTAGGTTAAGATAATTTTTTTACTAATTGATTCGCAAAAATTCATCAAAAATTTCAATAAAATTGACCGTTTGATTCATGATGAGTTGATATATCCGTGAAAATATAAAAATTTTAGAGATTCGTTTGATGCATGAAGGTGTCACTAAGAGAGAAAAATTGTAAAGAGAAAGGAAGAAGAGCAAATGGAGGAGGAAGAAGATGAAGAAGAAGTCTGGACAATAATATCCCTCTTAACTGCACCAAGGTTTGAAAAAATCATGGTTAAGTCAATTCATTGACAGTCAATCTGACGGAAGGGCACAAGTGATAACGGAAAAAGAAGTGAGGGGCATGACTGATATTACCAAAAAGATAAGGGCATAACTGAAATTGTGATATCTCAGAGGGGTACAAGTGATAAAAACTCATTTTTATAACTATAGTGTAAAAACAAAGGAATAAATAACTTTTAAAAACTAAAATAGATAAATATGATCAATTTATAAAATAGATAATTATAAAATAATAATTATATATATAAATAGATTAGCACTCAACATTTATCATTCGTTTTCATGTTCAAATCCACTATTACCATAGAAATGACAACCATAATAGTATATACAAATTTCCTAACAATCGATTTTCCAATATTCAACGTAACGTTAAATTCTTGTTTTTTTCATGAGAGAAGCTGAAGTTCTCTTAAGGAAAATGAAAATTTAAATATAATACATTAGTATATGAGGATCCTTTACAATGCATACATTTGAAATAAACCAAAATAAAATTAACATTATATCTTTGAACTTTTATTCATTTTTAGTAATCACTACAACAAACTTGACTTATGGTAATGAATGACTTAATATGTATTGGCTTATCTTCCTTTGCCAAATTTATACCGACAAATATTTTTTGTTATTGCATTTATAATTTCACAACAAATTATTGATATATTTCAAGCAAAGAATCATTGAATAATGATCATTCATTGACTTTTTAATAGTTATTATTATAAATTTTAACGAAAAAATCAATGGATACTTATTGTTATATCAAATAAAAACAAATAGTAACTATCACTATAGCAAAATGGGTCTATAATGACATCTTTTAAAACCGTCCGAATATTGTCTATTGTAGATATATAACCACGATGTCAATCGTTGCAAAAAAATTTTTATACTCGACACTAGTGACATTATTCATACATGTTACCTTATCATTAGTGATGGTCCATATAACAATATTTCTCTTCTTATTTTTTTTAATTGCGAGCAATTGTTAATAGACTTTGAAGTAAAAAATTAGCGATAATTAGCAAAAAATATAAAATAGCAATGGATAGTGGTGTTATATGCATCGTCGTTAATGATATAACAATGAATATGGCATTCATTGTTAATTTAAAGTAGGGTTTTTATCAGTTTTCACCCTCTTGGACATTGCAATATTATTTATGTCCTTCCCTTTTTTGGTTGTGCATACCTTCTTGCAAAATTCACAGTCTTACCCTTATACAATATCAGTTATGCCCCTACTTTACCTTAACAAAAGGGCAAAATTGTGAATTTTGCAGGAAGGTATGGGCACAGCTGATATTCCAAAAAAGGAAGGGTGAAAATGAGGGATTTGCACCGGTCTAATGTCACACATAAGGAGGAGACATTATCGTCGAGGCGACCGAATATGAACCCCTAGAAATTCAACAATTAACCCACGATTAAGAATCAAATAATGAAAAATAAATATGTTGATTTAAAATTTATTACAACTCTATAAATGATGTGTATAGTTCAAGTATGTGTAGAGTATCAAACACAGGGATCAAACAAGATAGATCGGGCAATTTAATGTGCAAAATCCGTGTGTTCTCCTTGTCTATTTGTTTTTGTGCGGGTTTTATTTTATATTTTTATGGATTTTAATTTTAATTTTTTTTATTTTCTTTCAAAAAAAGATATACAAAGTATATATGTTATATAAGGCTATATATGCAATATAGGATAATATATATACTAATAAAAATAAACAAAATACAGAAAATAAAATGTTTGGGGTTTTAAATAAATTTGTGCTATTTTTGTGATTTTTTAGATAATTTTGCCAATTTTTATACTTTTTAAAAATTTAAAAATCCCAAAGTAGGGATAAAATAAATAGACTGGATTGAAATGAAGATAAAAATAGTAAACAATATTCAAAATTCTTCAAATCAATCTTAATATATAAATAATAATAAATAAAATTATTAAATAAAAAATGATATTTTTAGATTTTTTAGAATTTGTAGATTTTTACAAAGGATTTTGGAGCTTTTATTTTTATGTATTTTCTCTTTCTATTTTTTGGATTTTTAGGTTCTGGCATTGTAAAATAAATAATAAACCAAATCTTTATTTTTTGGAATTTTTCAAAAAGGTTTTATATTTTTTGATATTTTATACTACAAATAAGGACTATTTGTGCTCTTTTTTACTTTTTAAAAAATAAGAAAAAAGTCTTAAATTGCAAAACAAAATTTGTGGAGTGAAATTATGTGCTAACAAGAATCTAACACTATTTTTTGATTATTTTGGAGTACTGATGATATGTTTAATAAATAGAAATAACACATGAAAATTATTGAACTAGTGGGGCATAGATGTAAATAAAATTAAAGTCAGGTGTTGTTGTGCAAATATCTCAAAAATTATAACTGGAATTAAACTTAAAGTACTAAAATAAAATATAGAAAGCATGAGGGCCTTTATGCAGAATACCCACCTCACGTGGGACAACACGTGAGGTGAGCTGGCAAGGGACCAATATGCAATAATAATAAAGTTCGAGGATCGACTTACAAAATTCACAAAAGTTTTAAAATTATCTAATTATTTTACAGGACCAAAAGATAAATGACAAAAACATGGGATATATGTTGCAAATTATCCCTTGAGGGCACGGATCCAACGGTTGCAGGAACCCATTTGTCTATGTAGCGAGCATTGGACGTCGCGTACCCCTTTATTCACGAACAACCGAGACAAAATCCCGGAACTGATATGATGGTTGGAAGCGTGGGTGATCCGACGGCTTTGGTTCAATATGGACGGGAGACCTCGATCAGACGACGAAGAAGAAGCTCGGGTGAACTGGTAAGAACACCAGCTTCCCTGAGCTTCGATCGGGCATAGCTGTTACCGCGGGCGTCCTCCTTCCCTACGAAGATGCTCCTCGGATTCATGATGTTCTTTCACAGCTGTGGAACCCCTCAAAATGGCTGGAGACCTCTCTAGAAGCTCGGACGAGACCTCGGACCTAGAGGATCGTGTATATCTTCAAGGATCCCTACAAATGAGATCTTTCGCTTTGTTTCCTATAGAAGAACGTTAGGGGCAAAAGGACGAAGCCTTGGAAGGCTTCAGATGGCAGAATGGAGGCGTGGATGGCTCAGATGGGGGTTGATGAATCCACATTTCATCATCTTTATTATATCATTTTGGCCTCAAAAAACCTGGCAAATGCTTGTAAATTCCCTTAATTCCCACATTTTAGCATTCATGCATGTGTGTGTAAAATAGTGTATAAAATACAATTTTTAAAGCCAAAATAATAGAATAAAGAAAAGAAAAGAAAAAGAATAAAACATTGAAAATGTTTTGTGACCCAAAAACCTAAGACCTAGGCATCTAGATGAATAGGTCGACAAGGAATAAAGTAGGGGGAGATAAGGGCCAGAAACCAATAAAGATTCCTCTTTGTTTAATTCATTCTTTGTTCATTTTGGGACCTATTTTTAGTTCCATTTTTTACACTTCAAATAAAGAAACTTTTTATACGAAAGTTGTAGATAATTAAATATAGAAAAATACAAAATTGATTTCACTCAAAACTAATGTAGAGACAAAAAGTTACGATCTGAATAAGATTCCAGAATCCCAACTTCCCATACATGTATCTCTCAAATAAAAACCCGAAATGTATCAAAATCACCTCTAATTGTATATAATTTTCAATAAGCTATTTAATGAAGGTGATTTCATATTTTACAGAGCTACGATTTGAAAGTTAGGTTTTGGACCCCTATTATATACTTGTACAGATTAAAATATTCATTTTATATATTATTCTTTATTTTTATAATATTACATTTTTATAATTTTGTAAATTTTATTTATAATATATGTGTAAATTAAAATCAGAATAAAACACTAAAGAATATACAAAAATAAAATATTTGTATACTACACATAAGTATAATACCTGTAAATATACATATATAATTAATACTTCTATTAAGTGTACAAAACACTTCAGAAAAATAAAATAAAAATACATTTAAGTGTATAAAAATATTTTATAAATTTATAAAATATTAAATAAAATTAATAAAATTAAATACACAAAATAAAAAGAAAATATTAAAATATATAGATATGTATACCTATATAGGCTATAAAAGGTAACTTGCATTTTTATACCTCAGAAAAATAAATAAAAATCATAATAAAATACTTTATAAAATAACAGATATTTTTCATATAATAACTAAAAATCAATAAATTCATTTACTATTTTTTAAATAATTTTTGAAATAATTTCTTCAGGGTTTTTCTTGGTTGGTCCACGTGGACCAACCAGGAGGGTCCGAGAGTTGACCTCAGTCAACTCTCTGACCCACCCATATTCCCTTGTCAGACCTCGTTTTTGACCCCTGTTTGCGGATTTTTCGAGGTCAAACCACTCCTTTCGTGTCGATTTCTTCAGGATTTTTGCTCCTCGACGAATGAACTTACACGCCTAGGCGCCCCGACCTTCATTTGAATTTTTGAACCCCTTTTGGACCAGTTCTTCTCCACTTTTCTTCCCCTTTCGCGAGTGGGAGGTGACATCTCCGTCTTCAGGGCATCAGGTGGATCGAAGGAAGGTCGAGGCGGCTCCACCACCTCCGGCGAAGTCCCGCCGTCGAGGTCTTCTTACCCAGGTGACCCCACCTTCGAGGACTCGTTTTATCTCTATTTTCCTGCATTTTCTCATTCCCCATATCCGTAGGATTAAGGTCCCATCGTTAGTTATGTGTTTCATCCACTCGATCGCCCCATAGACCCCCCTCGCCGGAGTGAGCTCCGACCGAGTTACCTTTTCATCGTTCCACGCCTCCATTTCACCATCACGGGCTCGAGGCAGTTTTCCCTCGACCCCTTCACCCTTATTTTGCAGGTCTTGGTCATCAGGAAGAGCCTGGAGCTCATTTTGAGCCTCGCCGGAGGTACTGGGAGCCACCCAGCTCCACTGCCTCCTCACGAGAGCTCCGGCCGACTCCGGAGCCTTTTGGAGCGCCCAGCAAGTAGAGGATACAGCAGGAGCTTGCCAGCCACTTTTGGAGCTCGAACCATCACCGGAGGCCGAGAACGAGGGCGGGGAAACTCGCCCAGCCGACGTCTCTTTCCTGTTCTTCGGCCGAGGCCGCCAACCGTTGGATCAAGATCGAAGCCCAGATCGCACAGTCACCGTCAGATCTTCACGCGCCTCCACCGTTTGATCAGCCATGATGATCTAATCGCATCCATCGAAGTTGAACCGTCATCGGTCGTTCAGATCACGACACGTGGCAAGTGGGAGCGCATCAGCCGTCGGATCTGCAGGCTTGGGTATTTTGCATTCTTTTACCCGAGCATTTCTGTATTTAATATTTAGCCCTAAAACTTTCATTTGCAGTTAATTATTTTGTGTAATATTTGCATAGACACCCCCGTACTTTTAGTAATTACACATAGGTCCATGTCCATGTCACCTCACGTGACACGTGCACGTGGGGTGAGGGATTTTTGTGCGGGGACCCTCGCGACTTTGTGTATTTCTGTTTAGTCCAGGAACTTTTCAATTCAGTATAATATTTTTTGGCAAACTTGCATTTTGGCCCTCAGCTTTTTGAATATTTACATATAGGTCCTTGCTAGTCACGTGTCATGCGCACATGACTTTGGAATTTTGCACTTGTACCCCTGCGGGTCTTAAAATTTGTATCTAGTCCTGAAAATTTTATATTGTGTTTTATATTTGTGGAAAAATTGCAAGTGCCCCCTGGACTTTTAACTAATTACAAAAATACCCCTGATAGTAATGATTTTTCTTTTTGTCTCCTTTAATTATTTCATACATCTATAAAATCCCAAAAATTACCAAAAAAATTGCATAGCTTCATATTTTGTTGATCTTTCATGCCATATTTTTATTTTGCATTTTTAATGCATTTTAATATTTATAAAAATTCAAAAACATGCATTTCCTTACTGTCTACAGTAGAAAATACCAAAAATATAAAAACTCTTCGAAAAATCCAAAAAATCATGTTTTGTTTGTTTCTGTGCGTTTCAACTTCAATCCAAAAATCATAAAAAAATACGAAAGAAAACTCCTAAAAATAACAAAACCTCTAGAATCTTCATAAAAATCTTTAAAATTCCATATAAACCCTAAAAATACAATTTGCGTTCCTAAATTTTCTCTATTTTATTCTCTTTGTTTTAAAATTAATTTGAGAAATTTTTGGTTCTGTTTGACTTTTTTCATCCTCATTTTAGTTTCAACCCTTTATTTTATCCACTGTTTTCAGCATTTTTGACTTTAAAAATATCAAAAAAATTAGGAAAACATAAAAAAAAATCACAAAAACATTAGAAAAATATAAAAAGCACGAAAATATTTTATTTCCTGGATTTTGCTTATTTTTACATATTTTTATAAATACCTTATATCTCTCTCTCTCTTCTTATTTTGTATATATATTTTATTTTACAAATTAAAAGAAAAAATATAAAATATAATAAGAAAATAAAAATCAGTAAATTAAAAATCAAAATATAAAATTAAAAAAATCAAAACTAAAAAAAATAGAAAATTAAAAACCCACAAAATAGCACATTTGTAGACATTTGATCACATTCATTCTTGTGCATTGATTGCATGATCTATCCTGCTCGTTCCTTGTGTTCGACACTCTACACATACTTGCACATGTACACACTTTTGTTGTAGAGTTATAATAAATTTTAACTCCGCACATTTACTTTCATTGCTTGATTTACTTGTTGTGGGTTGATTGTTGACTTAATCCGAATCTCGTGTGGTCGACTCAACGACTGAGTTCCCACCTTGTGTGGAACTTAAGACCATTGATCTGCGGGTTAATCAAATGGCGTCGTTGCCGGGAGCAACAATGTATGGATCGACTTTTCTTCCTTGATTGTGATTATTTGCCTATATTCGTGCTTCATTTCTTTCCTTTTTTTTGATATATCTTGTTGAATTGTCTAACCACTCTCCTTGTTTGGATTTTGTGTGAGGTACGCGGACCGAGGGAGGAGCTCCTCTTTAGAGCATTTGCACACCCAAGTGAGGCAGTCTTGACCTAGCACAAAGGATGACTTGGAGTGTCTGAAGACAGATTTTGAGCATTTTATTTTATTGTCTATATTTGTGTAATTTAAAGTGAGAAAGTGACTCTTAATTTGTAACTTAAACAGGACTCTTGGACACTTCTACACTTCACGAGGTCCATTGCCCGAGGGATTGTTCCCTGGGGGGCCTCGCCAGCTTTCGAAGTTTTTCTCGTCGATTTTGTTTTATTCATCTTTTCTTTTCGTTTGATTCACGCAGTTTTAGCCTCTAGATATAGGAGTTTTTATTGATTGTGACGTAAATAGCTAAGGCCCCACACTTAATATCTTGCCTGCACATATAGACCGTAATCGGACTTAGCTAAAATCAATTGAAAAAGCTATTTGACTTGGATTAGAGACCACATGTCGAGAGAGGTCGTATACAGCGCTGGCAGGATCCACTGTGGTGGTCACCGATCGGCCTCCTAGACCGGCCTCATGTTTCTCTTCTTAATTGATAGTTACTTGTGCTTCACGATTAATAAAACTTGCTCATCTAGGGATGGTTTCCTCGTGCATCATATATGTAGTTTACTTTTCTGTCTTTAAATTTATGCGCGGATCACCCTGCATGTAGAGTGCTAGAGCGAGGTACGCATTTCTATCTCTGCATGCATCATTGTGTTTGATCGCGCATCGACTTTTCCGACTTCCTCCCCATTTTATTGGACTTCAAATAACCAAGGAAATCGGAAAAATCGTTAGGCATTGTTTTTATTCAGAAAAATAATAAAAAAGTGAAAACAATAAAATTTGAGACTGTTAATGCAAACTTGACTTTAAAACTCACCTCACCAAAAAATTTATCTTGGGGAGAGTAACCCCCTCCTTGGTTGATTTATCTGCAGCGAGAGAGTGACCCGCACACTAGGATAGAGACATACCTGAACTCCTCTCAGACTACTGCTATAGGTTTAGTCGTTCTCCAGTGAGGATCTCTCCGGTAACCGGTAAAGCAGACCGTGACGTCCTTTGCAGAGTGTATTGATCGGGTAGCCGGTAAACGGTCCGCAATTCATACTGGCTGGGAAAGATCTAGCCTTAGGTCGGGACAGTCTCCTAGGAGCATCGGGTTCCTACCAGCTCGCTTAGTCACTCTGATAGATTGACTGATCACCTAAATAAAATTTAAAAGATAATTGATCGAGCCTTTACGGTCATCAGCTCCAGTGTTGTGTAGGTGAACCGGGGGTTTGTTTTCACATCTTGTTTGCATTCCAGATCTCATCCACCCTTTTTTTTTTCAGATCACGGTGATGGGAAGGAGATCCCTTAGGCCACGTCTGGTGGCACCGCTATCGAGCACTCCTCCCCGTTCATCTATGTTGGCTTCGGGGAGTCCAGACCCACTCTTCGAGTCTGAGTTTACGTCCACCCTGTCCCCCCTCGATCACCCTTCTTCTTCAGTCAATCTTGTGGTATCAGAGTTTAGTGCAACACAGTGTTCTGAACATTTGACGGCACCTGAGATGGGTACTTTTGCCTTTGCAAAGACCTAAGATATGGATGGCAGAGAGGAACACCCAGATGAGCAGGAACCGCCTCCGTATATATATGATCAGACTGCCATCAACAATTCCTTGTTAGCTTCCCTGGAGACTATACATAGACAGAGCAGAGACCAGGGAGCCTTCATGGGTGACATCACGAGGGAGCTAGCGCGGATGCAAGAGGGCAGAGAAGACAGACCTGAGGGTAGTGGAGATATACCAAAGCAGGAGGCGGAGGAGGAGGACAACCTAACCAGTAGAGGACACCACCGATGACCATGAGACAGTTGCACAACCCAGCTGCAACCCTCACACACCGATGGATCCAGCTTCCTCCCATTGTTGGGAACTTCGAGCTTCACCCTCAGACCATCCAGTTGTTGCCCAAGTTTCATGGGCTGACCACCAAGGAGCCTCATCTCCATCTGTAGGAGTTTGAGACGATTTGTAGCATCGTCCACGACAGACTGGTGGATGAGGACACAATAAAGATGATTGCCTTCCCGTTCTCCTTAGCTGACAGAGCATCCTATTGGCTGAAGAACCTTGGGAGGTATGTCACATCTTGGGCGCAGCTCCGGACCGAGTACTTGAACAAGTACTATCCACTCTGTCGGACCAACGCAGCACGTGCTATGATCAACAACTTCATTATGATCCCAAATGAGCAGTTCCACGAAGCTTGGGATCGATTTAGAGAGCTCATTGACCGGTCCACATCACAATATATCAAAGCCCAACCTGGTTCGGAGTTTCTTTTGTGGGCTGACATCGGAGCTGCAGGGGCTTGTGAATGCCTCTTGTAGTGGATCTTATTTTTCCAAGTGTGAAGACGAGGTTTGGACCATCTATGAAGGGATGGCAGAGAACTCGATAGTTATGGCCCAGCCTGAGTCTACACACAACCGAAGATCCTACCATAGGCAGTTATATATCAGAGGATTGTACGCATCGATGCCAATACTCATACTCCGTCAGCAGTAGCAGCTCAGGCTGAATCCGCCACAGCCAACATGGGAATCATTAGCGAGAAGTTGGACCACATCGAGATCCTTGAGAAGAAGCAGAGTCAAGGTCTGGTGCAGATGGACCAGTTGACGAAGACCACGAGTGACCTGAAGACTCATATCCTATGCATTCAGGAGGCACATACATCCACTCAACAACCTCCCAGGTCGTGTGCTGATCCCAGCAGTAGCAGCTCCACCCAGACCTCTGCCACATACGTCAGGTTCACCACATCCAGGCAGAGCCGGTACAACACCTACAACACTGCCTAGTGCCACCACCATCTCAGGACACTCATATGGTGGTCTACCAACCGGATCAGCCGCTCGCAGTTCTTCCTCCACCACCCTTCGAGCAGGAATCATTGATGGAAGTCAATAGGATGTGGTACGAACGGTACCCACAGCAGCTCGAGATTCATCACGATCACCCTGGATTCCGTTGGACCACCGGAGGCACTTCATCCCAACGACAGTCTCCAGCTCGGGGCACTCAGAACAGCCAGCAGCAGCATCCCTACTACTCCCACTAGCAGTACCAGCAGGGTCCTCGTCCGTTTTATCAGGGACAGCAGTGGAGGCAACGTCAGCAGCCTCACCAGCCATACTCCCAGCCTCCACCTCATTATTCACAGCAGTAGCCTCATTTCCAACAAGGGAACACTTCCGGTTCTCAGGCACCTGCCTTCGAGAACCAGCTCTTGACGACCTTGCCTGATTGCTTTCTGAACAGCATGCATCCTTCCAGCGGGAAATGGATGAGTTCCAGCAGGAGATGAGGGATATCATCAAGGGCAAGGCCGCCATACCTGCACAGATTGAGCCTAATCCGAACAATTTGAAGAGAAAATCTGAGCAGGTACAATCTTCAGAGGATACCACTCCTAGTGACTCTTTGAATGACATGTCTTATTTTATGTGTGATGCTGATTTCGTGACTATTAGGAGCGGTAGGATGCCAGCCTGCGATGCCTCGTCTGAGCGACAACCACATGAGGAACCAGGAGCGCTAGACGAGGAGCGTAGCGGTGCTGATGCCGCTGATGATATTGATGACGGTGGTGCTGATGCCACCAAGGATAGAGATATACTTGATGGTAATGAGGCCGTCGTGACTCCAGATGTAGGCATGGTACTGAGGCCACAATTTTACTTGATGCTGAGCTAGAGCGCGGTGTTGATGCCGCGAAGACAGATGTTGTGGGTGGTACTAATGCCACCACTTCTAATTTTGTTGAGCTTCCACATGTTATGTTGCCACCTTTTGTATCTCAGGACTGTGGTAACAAGAAAAGGAACAAAAATATGAATAAAGAAAAGGTTTTTATATCTACTCCGAGTCCATATATGTTGCATGATGATCTTTGTATGGATTCCATTCCTTCACAGGCACAGGAACCTCTTCCTGGTCCTTCATCTGAGGAGGCCCCTACCATCCCCTTCCCCCCAAGCACTCCGCTTGGCGAAGGAGAATAAAAAATAAAATCTAAAAAAGACACATCAGTTAGAGTTCAACAACCAGATGATTGATAGATTTCAGATCTAGCTGACTCTACAAGAGGCACTAGAGCACATCCCCCTTTTCCAGAAGATGTTGAGAGAGAAGACTACAGTACGCAGGAAGAGGAGGAATCACAGAGGAGAGATCCATGTGCTTACCCGTGCCACATGCTTTGCCATTCAGAACAAACTGCCAACCAAGAAACCCTATGCAGGAGCTCCCTATGTTAGATGCAAGATTCATGAGCAGCAGTTTGATTGTACTCTACTAGACAGCGGCTCTTCAATCAACCTCCTTTCGGTAGTCTTACTTGACCGGTTCGAGTTTGGCCCTCTCCATCAGAGCAGGACAATCCTTCAGTTTGTTGATATGTCGATTAAGAGGCCGAAGGGGTTGTTGAGAGATGTGGTTGTTACCATTCAGGGCCTGAAATTCCCCGTGGACTTTGTTGTATTGGACATGGAGATCCCTGAATTGGTAACAGATACTCCATCATACTTGGACGCCCATTCTTGGCCACAGCCAAGGCAGTATCCGACCATGATAGTGGGAAGGTGTACTTTCGCGCAGAGGGTAAAAGTATACAAATAGAGACGATCGACAAGACCATAGCGAGAGATTCAGCATGCTCAGAGCAGTTCAGCGGCACAGAGCAGATGACAGAGGCTGAGCGAGACATCCACCAGGAGTGCGACTTTGTGATGACCGATGATGAAGCCATTTAGACAGATCCAGTAGCACGAGCCCTCGCCTTGCCTACAGATTCAGAGTACTCACAACTTATGGCATTCGAGAGTTTGGATAGCATACCCCTGGCAGAGTACACATTAGAGGCCGATAGTTGCGGGCTGAGTGGTGAAGCATAATTTCATTCATGTTCTTCTGATTCAGATCCCTCGGATTTAGACATCGATTGGGATGACTTTGATGATTACTTGCCATGTCTAATTCCTTCTGAGCTGACAACTAGGACGGAGAGCGGGCCAACACCGTTCACAGATATACCATCAGGGTTCCCTTCGTCAGATTTTCATGCACAGCGAGAGTTCTCTCATGCAGACATGGTAGCCTTCACTCAGACATATCAAAAGCCAGATTTTCCAGCTCCTAGTTGTCCAGAACTAAAGCCTCTGCCGCAGTCGTTGAAGTGCAGATTCCTTGCGGGTGAGCCAGATATGCACCCAATCATTATCTCAGCAGATTTGACTAGAGAGCAAGAATCTCATTTGGTGGAGGTTCTTGAAAGAAACCGCAAGGAGATAGGATGGAGTATAGCCGATCTCCAGGAAATTAGTCTGGCTCTGTGCTCCCATCATATATACCTCGAGGAGGACGCTAAGCCCCCACGTGAGTTCCAGCGGCGGCTGAACCCGAACCTTCGAGATGTGGTCATGAAAGAAATATCTAAATGGTGGAGCGTCGATTTTATCTACCTCATCTCTGACATCAAGTGACTTAGTCTGTTACATGTGGTACCCAAGAAGACGGGTATCACTACAGTTGTGAGCGAGCCTGGAGAGAAGTTAGCTACCTGAGTACCCACTTCTTGAAGGGTCTGTGTGGACTACAGACGATTGAATGAGGCCACCAAGAAGGATCATTTCCCATTACCATTCATTGACCAGATTATCGAGAGGCTAGTTGGGAAGAGTCACTATTTCTTTCTTGACGGGTACTCCGGCTATAACCAAGTGGCCACTGCGCCCGAAGACCAGGACAAAACGACATTCATCTGTCCATCTGGGACATATGCTTTCAGACGAATGCCCTTTGGTTTGTGTAACAGCCCTGTGACATTTCAAAGGTGCATGTTGTCTATCTTCTCGGACATGGTGGGTGATTGTTTAGAGGTCTTCATGGATGACTTCTGGTCTATGGCGATGGGTTTAATGCTTGTCTTGACTGCCTAAACCGTGTGCTTCAGTGCTGCATAGAGGTCAATCTTGTCTTGTCTTGGGAGAAGAGTTACTTCATGGTGACTCAAGGGACGGTCCTTGGTCGTATCATCTCCAACAGGAGCATGGAGGTCGATCCGGCCAAGGTGGGTATCATTAGAAAACTCAATCCACCATCTAATCTACGTCAATTGCGGTCTTTTCTGGGGCATGTAAGTTTCTAGCGACGTTTATTCAGGACTACAGTCGTATTGCCCGATCGCTCACTGATTTGTTGGCAAAGGACACCGAGTTCATTGTAGATGATAAGTGTCTTGCGTCCTTCGAGACTCTCAAGAATCTAGTTGTCGAGGCTCCTGTCCTTCAGCCACCCGGTTGGTCTCTCCCATTTGAGATCATGACTGATGCTTCTAATTTTGCCGTAGGGGTTGTGCTTGGACAGAGGAGGGATAGATTGCCTTATGCCATTCACTACGCTAGTCGGACTTTAGATGCCGCTCAGCGGAATTATAATGTGACTGAGAAGGAGATGCTAGTCGTAGTCTTTGCTTTGGATAAGTAAAGATCATATATTCTGAGATCAAAAGTGACTATCTATACGGATCACACCGCCATATGGTACCTCATGGCAAAGAAGGATGCCAAAGCTCGTCTCACCAGATGGATCCTTCTGCTCCAGGAGTTTGATATTGAGATTAAGGATAAACCTGGAGTTAAGAATGTGGTGGCGGATCACCTCTCCCACTAGAGAACCTTGAGGAATCTGAGCCCAATGCACCTATTACAGAGACATTTCCAGATGAGGCGGTACTTGCTATCACCTCGTTCACATGGTACATCGACATTGTGAACTATCTTGTCACCAAGACGGTTCCACAAGGTTGGCCCAGGCAACGACTTGAGACCTTCCTTGCAAAGTCCAAGTCGTACCATTGGGAGGATCCCGTCCTTTATCATGAAAGAGGGGATAGTATCTGGAGGAGGTGTATTCCTCAAGAAGAGAAGCATAGCGTCCTCATCTACTGCCACAAGCTTGAGGCAGGAGGACATCATTCTAGGAGATGGAGAGCGTAGAAGGTGCTCCAATCCGGCCTTTGGTGGCCTACTCACTTCAAGGATTCAGATAAGTTCGTGAAGAGATGTACTGACTGTCAGAAGATGGGTACTTGCGAACAGAGTGATGTGATGCCCATGCAGCCCATTCACTTTTGTGAGGTTTTTGACGCATGGGGCATTGATTTCATGGGCCCATTTCCTAAGAGTCAGGGGTTTGAGTACATTTTTCTTGTTGTGGATTATGTGAGTCGTTGGGTCGAGGCCATCCCCGCCCGAGCCGCAGATGCTAAGACTGTGTGTCGATTTTTGAGTAAGAATATCATTTCACGGTTCGGGATACCAAGAGTTCTGATTTCAGACGGGGGGCCTCACTTTATCAACGACAAGGTAAAGGTCCTTGTAGATGAGTTCAGCATTGACCATCATTTTGCCACTCCATATCACTCTCAGACTAATGGTCTTGCTGAAGTATCAAATAGGGAAATCAAGACTATTTTACAGAAGGTAGTCCGCCCAGACCGAAAGGATTAGTCACAGCTTTTGGATTCGGTCTTGTGGGCCTACCGGACTTCCTTCAAGACACCATTAGGGACATCTCCCTTTCGTCTCGTCTATGGCAATCCATGCCACTTACCAGTGGAAATCAAGCACAAGTCACTATGGGCAATTATAGAGTTATTATTGGATCCCGAGAGTGTAGGAGAACGGAGGAAAGCAGAGTTGGCAGCCCCTGGAGGAACTGAGAGATAAAACCTTTTCTAGCAGCCTACAGTATAAGGAAAAAGTGAAGATATGGCACGATTCTCATATCAGCCATAAATAGTTTGAGCCTAATAAACGTGTATGGTTGTTTGATTCTAGGCTGAAATTATTTCCAAGGAAATTACAGAGTAAGTGGAAAGGTCCTTATGTGGTCAGAAAGGTACATGACAATGGCAGTATTGATATATCCGAGTTGTCATCTTCCTCTACCTTTCGGGTTAACGGTCAGTGCCTGAAGCTATATCTAGATCATGATCCACCGATCGTTGACGTTGCCCCTATTCATCTGGTATGAGGTGTGCTCTTTGACTCATATCACTTGCACCTCATACATGATTAGTACTTCCATCTTCCACTGTATAGATCCATATGTCCACATCATTCATTCATTCTTCCGTTATGTCTGCCACCCCGTCGTCATCTTATGATTTTGCTATACTTAGGATATGCCTTATCCTAAGTACAGGGGGGTGCACACACTGAGCTGTGATCTGTTTATTTTATTTCCTTCTTTTCTTCTTTTCCTTTTCTATCTTCTTTTTCTAACAAAAGGTGTCGCCCCTTGTTGACAGACTTCTATACCTAGGATATACTTTGTCCTAAGTATAGGGGGTATGCACCCCGAGTTCTTCCATTCTTCGATCCTCTCCATTATCTCCTCTTCTTATATATACTTAGGGATATCTTACCCTAAGTATAGAGGGAGACAGTCTGAGTACGATCTATTCATTCCCACCCTAGACCCTCCCTGCTTTGTATACAGTCTGCTATACTTAGGATTAGTTGATCCTAAGTACAAGGGGATGGTCGACTTCTTATTCATTAACTCATTCCTTCATCCGTTCCTTATTCTTTAGATTTTCCCATACTCAGTACGAGTTATGTCTTCTCTTTTTCTCTCTAATCTATGAGGACATATCTCAAGCTAAGTATAGGGGGTCGTATATACTATGTATATACTTTAGCCATAACTCGTACTTTCGTATTTTTACTAATAAACATGGCTAAAAATTCATTAAAAACCTTAATAAAAAGATGTTGATCATTCCTCAAATTCTTTTTGTATTTCTAATTAATAAATCAGGTGAAAATACTTTTTGCAAAATATTTGAAAAATAGTTTGAAAATCTTTGTGAAAAATCTTTTGAAAACTATTTGGAAAACATTTTGTTACATGTTTTCAACATTTGTAAAAATATTTTGGTTTGAAATTTTTTTCTTTGTGTGAAATAAAATATTTGAAAAATTATTTGCAAATGGCTTGAAATATGTTACAAAAATATGTGAAAAATCTATATATATTATTTGGAAAACCTTTGCAAAATAATTTCCAAATGCTGTACATGTTTGTAAAAATATTTGTACAAATTAGTTTGGACTATAGTTTTCAAAATTGTTTGAAAAACCTTTTCAAATAAGTTTGAGGAATGGATACATCACACCAAAATTCACTATATATATTTATAAAATTGACCACTTAACCCTTGTAAATCCTTTAAATTCCACTTCTTGTAAATATAAGATGCATCCCTGTGTAAATATTTTGTACCTAGTTTTTATCCAAAAATCTTTTCTTTCAAAAATCCTTAAAACATTTGCAAAACTAAAATAAAAAAACATTTGAAAAATCCTTTTGAAAATACTAAAAAATGAATATGCATCATCTTTTCAAAAATACATAAAAAGTTCAAAATGTTGAAAATTGCATTACAAAAATATTTTCTGCATTCTGCATAGCATTAGCATTTTTTGGATTGAGTTTGATAGTTAAACAAGTCTAAATAAAATCCGAAGATTTGATCTTGATTGGACCTTAAAATCTACTTAATAACAGGAACCTTATAGGAACTAGAATTGAGGTACTTCAGGTCTAGTTGACTTAATTCTTTAAGGATCACGAGACTTGGTTCAATGGATTCTTGACTGCCTAAGTAGAGTATTTCGGAGCACACGCACGACTCATGTTGATAATGACCTAACTTGGACACCTGCACCTTTCACATGGCTCAACTCAGTTGGAGTGGTGAGGGGATTGGATTTGCCGGTATGAGACGCACACAAGTGGAAACATTTGTCCTCCTCTAGGGAGGGAAGTGCACCCCAACCCGTCCAGTGATGAGGAATTCTAAAGAAAGGAGAGTGTGGGTTGTAATAAAGCTTCAAAATATGATAGTCTACTGGCTCAAGAGGAAAAAATTCCTATGTAAATGCTGTTGTAAACAGTATTTCAAAAAAAATGGGCAGGCCAGTACAAAAATAAAATGCCTGCCAAAGTATGTGAATATGTTGTATAGCCAATAAGCAAGCTTGAGCTTCAAAGTCAAAACATGTGAGCCTGCAGCAGGATGACTTGACTACACTGGTCTTGCATCCTAGGATAGGTAGCTACACTGGCTACAGTCCATTCTTCTCTTCACCCCCTCCTCTTGAGCTGGTTGCCACTTGAACTTAGAAGGGAATACCTCGCTCCCCGAGGAAGGAGTTATTGGATCGGGGAATCATTGGGTTGTTATACTGGAAAAGTCAGTCTCTTTATCATTCTAGTTGGGGAGAGCCACCATCACTTACATTGTACGAGTCAAATTCATAGTCGTATGGGTTTGTATATGAATTGAGGTATTTCTGACCTGGCTATTGAGGAGACTTGAGTTGAGTTTTGGGATTCTCGAAGGATGTTGGATTTCAAATCCGGTTCTCATTAAGGATTCGCCTGCACTAAAATTCCGAAGGTCTGACTTAAGCTGCAAACTTTGATTTTGTGAAGACAAGTTTGATAATTAAGCTTAATCCATCTTTCTTCTTTTTCTTTTCTTCGTTTTTCTTTCTGCACTTATTGCATAAGTGTTTGCTGGGGACTAGCAAAGGCAAGCATAGGGGGACGACGAATCCACATTTCATCATCTTTATTCTATCATTTTGGCCTAAAAAACTTTGGCAAATGCTTGTAAATTCCCTTAATTCCCGCATTTTAGCATTCATGCACGTGTGTGTAAATAGTGTATAAATTACGATTTTTAAAGCTAAAATAATAGAATAAAGAAAAGAAAAAAATTAGTAAAATATTGAAAATATTTTATGACCCGAAATCCCGAGACCTAGGCATCTAGATGAATAGATCGGCAAGGAAAAAAGTAGGGGGAGATAAGGGCCAGAAACCAATAAAGATTCCTTTTTGTTTAATTCATTCTTTATTCATTTTGGGACCTATTTTTAGTTCGACTTTTTATACTTCAAATAAATAAACTTGTACATAAAAGTTGTAGATAATTAAATATAGAAAAATACAAAATTGTTTTCACTCAAAAATAATGTATGGATAAAAAGTTATGATTTGAATAAGATTCCAGAATCCCAATTTCCCAGACCTATATCTCTCAAATAAAAACTCGAAATGTATCAAAATCTAATTGTATATAATTTTCAATAAGCTATTTAATGAAGGTGGTTTCATATTTTACGGAGCTACGGTTTAAAAGTTAGGTTTTGGACCCCTATTGTATACTTGTACAGATTAAAATATTCATTCTTTATTTTTATAATATTACATTTTTATAATTTTGTAAATATTATTTATAATATATGTGTACAATAAAAACAGAATAAAACACTAAATAAAATACAAAAATAAAATATTTGTATACTACACATAGGTATAATACATGTAAATATACCTATATAATTAATACTTCTATTAAGTGTACAAAACACTTCAAAAAAATAAAATAAAAATACATTTAAGTGTATAAAAATATTTTGTAAATTTATAAAATATTAAATAAAATTAATAAAATTAAATACACAAAATAAAAAATAAAATATTAAAATATATAGATATGCATACCTATATAGGCTATAAAAGGCAACTTGTATTTTTATATCTCATAAAAATAAATAAAAATCATAATAAAATACTTTATAAAATAACAAATATTTTTTATTTAATAATAAAAAATCAATAAATTCATTTATTATTTTTAAACGAATTTTGAAATAATTTCTTCAGGGTTTAGGGTCCGAGAGTTGACCTCGGTCAACTCTCTGACCCGCCCCATGTTCCCTTGTTAGATCTCGTTTTTAGCCCCTGTTTGCGGATTTTTTAAGGTCAAACCACTCCTCTTTTCGTGTCGATTTCTTCAGGACTTTTGCTCCTCGACGAATGAACTTACACGCCCAGGCTTCTTCTTGGGCTGATCACCCACGATTTCGTCGATCCGCCTTGATTCTCCCAACTGTTCGTCAACCCTTCTTATAGATGCCCCGACCTTAATTTGAATTTTTGAACCCCTTTTGGACCAAGTCTTCTCCACTTTTCATCCCCTTTCGCGAGAGGGAGGTGACAGCTCCGTCTTCAGGGCGTCAGGTGGATCGAAGGAAGGTCGAGGCAGCTCCACCACCTCCGACGAAGTCTCGCCGTCGAGGTCTTCTTCCCCAGGTGACCCCACCTTCGAGGACTCGTTCTATCTATATTTTCTTGCATTTTCTCATTCCCCATATACGTAGGATTAAGGTCCCATCGTTAGTTCCGTGTTTCATCCGCTCGATCGCCTCATAGACCCCCTCGCCGGAGCGAGCTCCGGTCGAGGTCCCTTTTCGCCATTCCACGCCTCCATTTCGCCATCACGGGGTCGAGGCAGTTTGCCCTCGACCCCTTCACCCTTATTTTGCAGGTCTTGGTCTTCAGGAAGAGCCTGGAGGTCATTTTGAGCTCGCTAGAGGTACTGGGAGCCACCCAGCTCTGCCGCCTCCTCGCGAGAGCTCCGGCCGATGCCGGAGCCTTTTGGAGTGCCCAACACGTAGAGGATACGTGCAGGAGCTTGCCGACCACTTTTGGAGCTCGAACCGTCGCTGGAGGCCGAGATCGAGGGCGGGGAAAGTCGCCCAGCCGGTGACTCTTCCCTGTTCTTCGACTGAGGTTGCCAGCCGTTGGATCAAGGCCGAAGTCCAGATCACACAGCCACCGTCAGATCTTCACGCCCCTCCACAGTTCGATCAGCTTTGAAGATCTAATCGCAGCCATCGAAGCCGAACCGTCATCGGTCGTTCAGATCGCAACACGTGGCAAGTGGGAGCGCATCAGCCGTCGTATCTGCAGGCTTGGGTATTTTGCATTCTTTTACCTGGGCATTTTTGTATTTACTATTTAGCCCTGAAACTTTTATTTGTAGTTAATTATTTTGTGTAATATTTGCATAGACACCCCTGTACTTTTAGTAATTGCACATAGGTCCCTGTCCACGTCACCTCACGTGACACGTGCACGTGGGGTGAGGGATTTTTATGTGGGGACCCTCACGACTTTGTGTATTTTTGCTTAGTCCAGAAACTTTTCAATTCAGTATAATATTTTTTTGGCAAACTTGCATTTTGGCCCTCAGCTTTTTGAATATAACAGGTCCTTGCCAGTCACGTGCCTTGCACACGTGACTTTGGAATTTTGCATTTGTACTACTGCGGGTCTTGAAATTTGTATTTGGTCCCGAAAATTTTATATCGCATTTTATATTTGTGGAAAAATTGCAAGTGCCCCTGGACTTTTGACTAATTACAAAAATACCCCTGCTAGTAATGATTTTTCTTTTTATTTCCTTTAATTATTTCATGCATCTATAAAATCCCAAAAATTTCCAAAACATTTATATAGCTTATTATTTTATTGCTCTTTCACGCCATATTTTTATTTTGCATTTTTATTGCATTTTAATATTTATAAAAATTCAAAAACATGCATTTTCCTTACTCTTTGCATTAGACAATACCAAAAAATATAAAACTTTTCGAAAAATTCCAAAAAAATCATATTATGTTTGTTTCTGTGTGTTTCAACTTTAATCCAAAAATCATAAAAAAATACAAAAGAAATCTCCTAAAAATAGTAAACCCTCTAGAATCTTCATAAAAATCTTAAAAATTCCATAAAAATCCTAAAAATACAATTTCTATTCCTAAATTTTCTCCATTTTATTCTTTTTGTTTTAAAATTAGTTTGAGGATTTTTTGGTTCTGTTTGACATTTTTTATCCTCATTTTAGTTTCAGCCCTTTATTTTATTCATTGTTTTCAGTATTTTTGACTTTAAAATTACCAAATAAATTAGCTAAAATATAAAAAATCACAAAAACATTAGAAAAATATAAAAAGCACAAAAATATTTTATTTCTTGAATTTTTCTTATTTTTACCTATTTTTATAAATACCTTATCTCTCTCTTTTCTTATTTTGTATATATATTTAATTTTTCAAACTAAAAGAAAAAAATATAAATCTAAAAATAAAATACAAAATCAGTAAATTAAAAATCAAAATAAAAAATTAAAAAAAATCAAAAATAAAAAAAAAAAGAAAATTAAAAACCCACAAAAATAGCACATCTGTAGACATTTGATCACATTCATTCTTGTGCATTGATTGCCCGATCTATCCTGCTTGTTCCCTGTGTTCAACACTCTACACATACTTGTACCTATACACACTTTTGTTGTAGAGTTGTAATAAATTTTAACTCCACACATTTACTTTCATTGCTTGATTTACTTGTTGTGGGTTGATTGTTGTCTTAATCCGAATCTCGTGTGGTCGACTCAGCGACTGAGTTCCCGCATTGTGTGGAACTTAAGAGCATCGATCTGCGGGTTAATCAAATCCCGTGCACAGCGAAGGATGTACCCAATCTCCAGATCATAGCGAGGTCTAGGTGAATGGAAGGGGGCTGAGGCATGGGTGAAGCTAAGGGGAAGAAGGTGAGGGCTTAAGGCACGACGGAAAACAGGCGTTGCATGGTGGAAGGCTCGTCGGAGGTCGAGATCCGACGAACTACGAAGAGGTGATTGTACACTAGTTCAAGCAATGAAAACTTAATCCAGGGACTGGAAAGGAAATGCAAGCATACAACTAATCTAAAAAGCAAAAAAATTATCTCGAGCGGCGATGGGCCGTGAGATTAGTACCTCACACTAGCGAGCGGTGGAGATGGCTGGAATCGGCCTCCCTTCACTCCTCCATGCATCTAAGAGCTAGGCAAAGAGTTTGTCACCCTCCTCAAGCCCGAGAGCGTCAATTAGGTGGAGAAATGGTGAAAAAGGGATTCAAATTTGGTAGGAGGAAGAGGGTGGTCTTTTGTACTTATGGCTGGATGGATGGGAAGATCGAGGTAGTGGAGTTGATGCAGTGATCCACAGCTCGGTGAATCGAACCGGCGTGAAAGAGCATGCATTGAGGAAGAAAAGTGCAGAAGAATCCAACTCGAATCGAGAACTACATCAATTGAGAAAAAAAGAGAAAAGGAGTCAAGCGCTAGGTCTGACAGGGGCACATGCCCGAGGAGAAGAGTTAACCGAGGTCAACTCTTGACTCCCCTTGATTGGTCCATGTGGACCAATCATAAAAAAGGCGAGCCAAAATTATTTAGAAATTAATTAATAAATAATAAATGATTTTATTAATTTAAAGATATAAATAAAAATTGTTTGTTATTTTATGTAGTATTTTAATATGGATCTTATCTGTGTTTTGGGAGTTGATTTATTACAAGTTACCTTTTAAGGGTACATTTATAGTTATATTCATCTATGTTTTGGGTATTTTATTATTTTATTTTATTATTTTATACATTTATAACTTACTTTTACATACTTAAATATATTTTTGTTGTATTTTTCTGATATAATATTTATACTTAAATAAATAGGGATATATATTATATAGAAGTATAAGTATTATTTATTCATCTATGTATTTTTGTATACTTATTTCTTTCTATGTTTTATTTAAGGTTTTATTTTATTCTAAATGCATATATATATTGTAAGTAATATTCATAAAATTATAAAAAAATAAATTTAAAAAATAGTAAAGAATAAATAAAATGAATTATTTATATAGGTAAACTATAATAGGTGTCCAAAATCTAACTTTCACATCTTAACAACAAAAAACATGAAACTACCTTCATTAAAATAACTTCTTAAAAGTTATATACAATTAAATGTGATTTTGATGTATTTTGAGTTTTTATTTAGGATATATGGGTCTAGGAATTTGGGATTTTGGCATTCTATTTAGTATGTAAATATACATTGTATAATATTTTGTATGAAATCAATTTTGTATTTTTATTTGTATTTTTATCTACAACTTTCAGGTAAAAAGTTTCTTTATTTGAGGTGTGGGAAATAGAAAATAAAATAGGTCCTAAAATGCATTATTGGTGAATAAAAGAATGAGGATTTTATTGTCTTTTTGACCCTTAAACCCTATTTATTCCTTGTTGACCTAGTCATTAAGATGCCTAGGTCTCGGTGTTTAGGGTTATAAAATACCTCTGACATTTTATTCTTTTTCTTTCTCTACTTGATCCTATAATTTTGGCATTAAAAACAATATTTCATATATAATAAATAGAACAAATAATGAACGTTAATCGGTACAAAATAATGCTATTTACATGCATTAGCTATGGTTTTTAAGCCAAAATGATAGAATAAAGGTGATGAAATGGAGATTCATCACCCCCTATACTTGCCTTTGCTAGTCCCTAGCAAACACATGCAATAAGTGCAGAAAATAAAAACAAAGAAATGAAAAAGAAAGAAACTGAATTGAATTTAATATTCAAACTTGTCTTCACAAAATCAAAGTTTGGAGATCAAGTCGGACCTTTGAATTTTAGGTGCAATCAAAACCTTATTGGGAATCAGATTTAAAACACGACAGCCTTTGAAAATCCCAAAACTCCGCTCAAGTCTCCTCAATAGCCAGGTCAGAATACTTCAACTCATACGTAGACCCTTATGACTATGAATCTATCTTGGACAATATGTGAAATATGTAGATCTCCTCGGTCGAAGCGGTTGAAGTCATTCTTCTCCAACATGGTGATCCTAATTCTCCAATCCAAAAACTCTTTCCTCGGGAAGCGAGGTATTCCCTTCTAGGTTCAAGTGACAACCGGCTCAAGAAGAGGAGGTGGAGAGAAGAATGGACGGTAGCCAGTTTAGCCGCCTATCCTAGGATGCTTGACTAGTGTAGCCAAGTCATCTGGCTGCAGACTCACATACATATGGCTTTGAAGCTCAAGCATGCTTATTGACTATACAAACATGTACACTCCGGCAGGCATTTTATTTTCAATCAGACATGTCCACTTTTTTGGAGTTTTTGATTTTTTTCCATTTTTTGAAATATTATATACAACAATTAAATATGGACTTTTTTCTTCTTGAGCCAGTAAACTATCCCTCTTTGAAGCTTTATTGCAACCGCAACTTCTGTCATTAGACCTCATCGCCATTAGATCGGGTTGATGTACAATGACCATAAATGTGTGACTTTCGATGTTTTCATTGGCTTGTGTCTCATGCCGGCAAATCGAGTCCTCTACCATTTCAACTGAGGTGAGCAAAGTGAAAGGTGTAGGTGTACAAGCTAGGTCATTATCGACAAGAGTCATGCGTGTGTTCTGAAATATTCTAATCAGGCAGTCAAGACGACAATGAACCAAGTCTCACGATCTCAAAATTAAGTCAACCAGACCCGAAGTACCTCAATTCCAGTTCATATAAGAATCCTGTGATTAGGTAGATTTAAGGTCCAACCAAGCTCCAATCTTTAGATTTTACTTAGACTTGTTCAACCATCAAACTCAATCTAAAAAATGCAAATGCTATGCACAATGTAGAAAATATTTTTGCGATGCAAATTTTCAAAATTTGAAATTTTTATTGGATTTTTGGAAAAAAGTTTTGCAAATGTTTTAAGATTTTTTCAAAATATTTTTTTGGAATAAAAGATAGGTATAAATATTTACACGAGGATGCATTAATTATTTACAAGAATTAGGGTTTTTAAGGATTTACATAAGGGATATGTTATTATTTTTATAGATATATAGTTGGTGAAAAATGTTTATTTATTAGGGTGATGTATATAATCCTCAAATTTATTTGAAAATATTATAAACAATTTTGAAAACTATAGTCCGAAATAATTTCCACAAATAATTTTTACAAACATTTACAAACATTTGATTTTGCAAAGGTTTTTCAAATAATATATATATATATATATATATCAAAATATTTTTGCAATCATTTTCAAAATCATTTACAAATATTTTTCTAAAACATTTTTATTTCATGCACAAAAAAGGAAATTTTACAAACAGAACATTTTTACAAAGGTTGAAATATTTAACAAAACATTTTCCAAATGATTTTCAAAAGATTTTTTGAAAAGATTTTAAAATATTTCAAACATTTTGCAAAAAAATACCTAATTTATTAATAGGTAAATACAAAAAGAATTCAAGGAATAATAAACATCTTTTTATTAATTGATTTAATGAATTCTATATGTATATATAGTATTTTAGCCATAATTATTAAAAATACGAAAGTACGAGTTATATACGGAGTATATACGACCCCCTATACTTGGCTTGAGTTATATCCTCATAGATCAGAGAGAAAAAGAGAAGACATGACTCGTACTGAGTATAGAAAAGCCTAAAGAATAATGAATGAAATAAAGAAGGAAGAAATTAATGAATGAGAAGGCGATCATTTCCCCTATACTTAAGATGAAATAATCCTAAGTATAACAGATTATACACAAGGAAGGGAGGGTCAAGGGTGGGAATGAACATATCACACTCAAGCTGTCTCCCCTTATTCTTATGGGTAAGAAATCCCTAAGTATAGACAAGAAGAGGATACATTGGAGGGGATCAAATAATAAATAACTCGGGGTGCACACCCCCTATACTCATGACAAAGTACATCCTAAGTATAGCAGTGGTCAAAAGGGGTTGCACCTTTTCAGTAGGAAAAGAAAATTGGAAATGAAGAGAAGAAAAGAATAAAATAAGAAAAGATCAGACAATTCATCCACCTCCCCTATACTTAGGACAAGTACGTCCTAAGCAAGGAAAAACACATGAATGAGGTGGATGAGCAAAAACAGTAGATGTACAGAGGTAAAACAAAAGCGAATGTACAGAGAGGCGGATATACAGAGGATCAGGAAGGTATAAAGTGGACCTTCCTGTGCGATCATTGAGGAATGGAACAGACAAGGTGTAGGTCGATATCAGGGTCATCGTTAGACACAAACCAATCATGATCGAGCTGGTGAAGATCCTCAGCAATCTCAAAGCAGAAAGGCACGAACTCGTCAGTGAAAGTAGTGAGGTCAGGTTAGGCCTTGGGGGTCTCAACTATGTCATCATCAAAAGGCCCGTATTCATTTATGAAAGCAATAAGGTCAAATTCGACCTCATCAGTCTCTACAATGTATGCCCTCCGCTCTAAAGTGTAAATCATGTAAATCCTACGGATATCATCAATGCATCGTCACTCACCGAAAGGGGACCTCCAAGGTCTTTGCATTCCAACCCTTCCTCCTTGGAGAGGAATTCTCGGGTCTCAATGTCATCAAACATACAACAAAATTCTCTGATATCATCATCATGGTCATAGTCATCGGGGTTGGTTAGCACATGTGTTAGCCATGTGAACCCGAGGCGAACCATTCTTACAATAAGTGTTATTGTAATAATTATGTTTTATCAATAAAAGTTGTTGATTGTTTCACTCCCTTTCTGAAATTAAATGAATGAATGCACTATAAGGCCCCTCTGTACAATTAGGGTTATGTACCATGGCCATCTTGATAATCATATAGCTGTTGATTCATTATATGAATCTTAGAGGCTGGTGTTTGGATGAATATCTAATGAGTTAGATAGAGGACTTATCAAGCACCGTCAAATGATATTAAGAGATGATCTCCAGCCTGAGTAGGAGATGGCAGTCCTTTCTCACAAAGGCCGATATCTGACCGACCTCTTGATGCAGGTCCTCTGCATGGGAATAGTGATTCAGAGGTGTCAGATTAGTTGGGTCAAAGTGTTGACTTAGCGAGATTGAGATAACCAAAGTCCTATGTTGAATGCTGTCACAGCACAGGCACACATCCTTTGACCAGAGACAGATGTGTTACTATATTTCTGAGTGTGTACATTTGGCAGAGCAATAGGTTGATGACCTAACCAAGGTCTATACACCGATGAGCTGGTGTGCATGTAAGGGCATATGAGTAAAATACGATCTCTCAAAGGGATCATACAAGTTCACTTATGAACCGGAAGACATGAGCTCACTCATGAGGTATTGGGAACAATCAAATTCCATGCATGGTCGTCGTGCTTTGGAAGCATGACAAGAATTTGAAGGTATGATACATGCTTTGGGAAAGCATATGATCGATACCAATTCCCAATGACCAAGATTGAGAAACTTGGTGATCGAACCCTGAAGAAGACAGTGTAAAATTGATCTTCATCTTCAGGTTGATCATAGGTCTTCCAGTATGCAGGACGTGCAGGTATTAGGAATACCTGAGGGTGATGTGATCATAAACGATTGTATAACCATGACGCTTCCATTCCGAGGGAGTGATGAAACAGGTCTGGATTTTAGTGACTCCTCTCAGTAGAGAAGTAACTTGATCTTAGTCCAAGTGTTGGATATTGATCTGAATGATATTCAGATGCAATGAGAAGATTAAGTATACGGACTTGTTTTAATCAAGCATCTATGGGAGGTCCGTGAGATCTAGATTTGAGATGAGATCTCAACATCCAAGTCACTATACGTGGAACAATACGATCGCCCTATCCTTATCTCCAAGTATCTACGAAGAAAGCACACTATTCTTGAAGAAGTTCAAGAGTAATTCCTATGATGAATTTTGTATCCAAGCAACAATGTGTTGATGATTAAATGAGATTTAATTGTCAAGTATAGTATGAATAAGATTCATATTGTGAGAATAATCATCCAAGATAATTAAATGAGATTTAATTATCAAGGAATTGCAGATCGTGGATAGTGCTATCCATAATATATGTGTGTGTATACATAAGAGATAATGGGATAAAATAAAAAGGAAGATAATACGTCACCAAAATAGGTGACGTCACCTGTGACTCAGTCAGAGGCGACGCCCCATATTTTTGGGGGCGTTTTATTATCCTCTTTTTATTATTACCTTATTATCTTATGAAAATTAATTTTATTAAATTAATTTATGTTGATGATAATGCAACATATATTTGATTTAATTTAAATTAATAAATTGTTGTTGAGAATAACAATGATCATGGCCGTTGATCATAAATTTAAATCAATCTAACAGTTGATTTTATATGCCATGGATTGTGATCCACATGCCCCCAAAATAGTATATAAAGAGGGCAATCCTAGCCCTTTGGAGTACATAAAGAGTACATGCCTACTCTCTCTCTCTCTCATTCTCGACTACTCTCTCTCTCTCTCTAAGGTGGCCGTCCACCTTGTGCTTTGAGGGACAAGCAATCGTCTCCACGCCGTTGTGTTGTCGCTTCGATTGCTCGTGGATCTCCATCGACGGATTTCGTTGGACGAAATCAGGAGATTCAAGGCTTGGATCTTCATCGAGGATTACAGGAGGAAGGCGTCTCATCATCGCGCCCGCAAGTGCCATCTTCATAGATCGGACTTGCGTCAAGAGGATCTCTTGCTTTAGAGATCTTGTGATCGCAACCACGCTTCAAGAGGTATTTCTAATACTTTGTGGTTTGATGAAACGATCCAAGAAATGTTCTTGTGATCATGTGGTTTCATCACTTGATTTAAAAATTTTTAATTTCCGCTGCATCTAGCGACTAGTCGCCCCGATCGCATGAGATGTGATCATCACGCTTCCGTGATGCGCTTGAAGATTTTCCATATCCTTCAAGTGGTATCAGAGCTTTAGGCCAGAAAAGGTTTTGGATACGATCCGTGAACCTAGGACGACTTGGATTTCAAAGAGTTGCGAAAGTTTTATCGCATTTCAATTTTCTCACCTCTGTTTAATTGGATTTTTTTCGGCACTGTTTAAATCTTTTAAACACGAAATATTCAATTGGATTTTTTTCCATTAAATAAGGAAACCATAGGATCTGAGTTTACGAAATTTGGATTTCATTTGCTCAAGATATGGCCTTTTGAATATACATGTATTCACTGTTGCGGCAACTGCAAATCTGAACGTGATTAATGAGTTAATTACTGTTTTGATGCGCCTTAAAATACGTGAAATATTACTTGGGTTCTGTCATAAATTAAATTGGCAATCTTAGGAAACTGATTTTGTGAAATTTGGATTTAAATTGATCAAGATAAGTTAATTTTAGTGAGTAGGGATCACTGCTTGAAATTGACAGACTTGATCATGAACCTTGTGATAGTCATTCAAATAAATTGATGAAAATTAATTGTTAACTTTCTGAAATGATTATTGATAAGTATTTGTGAAATATTTAAAAATGATAATCATTTCCTTGAATGACATTGATATGAAATCATCAACAAACATTATTTGCATACAAAACCCTAGTTTATCCTACAATAGTTGTAGGACAACTTTTACATGCAAACCTTCTTGCTTGAATAGGATCAGGGATTTGTTTAGAAAATCTACTTATAATATTATCAAAATGGTTTTGATGAATATTATATGGTATAATTTCTGTTGAAAAACCGATGAGCATCTCAAAGTACACAATGATCTATTTGGCATTATCCTTTCCTAAGGTAGATATGGTGTCTAGTCGGAGAGCATTGGGTAGCGGGTTGCACCGGTTGTGGTACATCCCACTCTCATCGGTACTGGCCATGACAACGGGTAGGGACTCGATAATGCCGGAGAAATCAAAGTGTATTTTTCTAATTATTAAAATTCGAATAATATGTACTTTGAGATTATACCTACTATTCAAGTAATAATCAAGTTGTTGATTGAAAATTGGATTGATAATTAATTTAATGTGATTAAATTAATTATATCCTATTAAAAAGCACTCTATTGTGAATACATGTGTATTTCCCTTGGAAGAATTAATTATGTGAATATGATTCACGATAATTCGTTAATTACAATTTGAATATGAGGTGGAGGATCACATAGGTGACATCCATAGTCTCCTGTCAAGGCAAAGGATTTCGTCGCCAAATGTTGTATATAGGAGATACCTGTCCGAAGTGACAGATCCTATATACAATTTATTTGGATCAGGTTCTTTGCTTTTCGAAAGAGTAAGGCCGTGTACGTAGTGACCCCAATATCGAGTCCTCATATTATTGGGGCGATATTGGATTGTGTATAGCGAGTATTGAGCCTGTTGACGATTGGTTCAATTAACGATGGGTCAACATCATCTTAGGGGGGTGGGCCCGGGTGTTAAAGACCGAATTGGGAAATACAAGTTGGACTTGCAAGGCAGAATGTGTTCCCGCTTCTCTTTATCCGAGTCACAAGTTCTCGTAATATTGGGACGTGATAAAGATAAAGAGGTGATCCCAGATCTTGCTTGAGATATAGAGGTAAGTATATCTCTTACTTTGAGAGACAATAAGGGAATAATCTTTCAAAGTTGACATAGCAAGACAAATTTGATTTAAAATGCCTTAATCAAATGTCTTAAAAATGAATATATAAATATATGTTCTAATATAGTGCATTCTTAATTTCAGAAAATGAAGTCCATGAACCCACTGAGCAGGCTCCTGGAGGTCAATCAGTTGACCAGACCAAATTATTCGGATTGGATCCAAAATTCGGATCTTGTCCTATCTGCAGAGCGCATCTCATATGTGCTAACCAAGGACAAGATTGTAGACCCTCAGACTCCGGAAGATAAATCGTTTAATGAAAAATATGATGAAGATCATAACTTGGCAAGGTGTTATATCCTTGGCTCATTGTCCAATGTGCTTCAGAAGCAGCATGTGGAAATGAACCACTGCCAAGAAATCATGCTGAATCTAAAGGAAATGTTCGGTGACATAAACCACACACAACGTTATAATGTGATGAAAGAGCTTATTCGCTGCAATATGCAGGAAGAGACCTCTGTCAGAGAACACGTACTCAAAGTGTTTGGGTACCTCTCTGAATTAGAAACCCTGGGAGCTTACATGGATTCTGATATGCAGGCTGATTTCATTCTCCTGTCGCTGACTAAGTCTTTCAACAACTTTGTCGTGTCATATCACACGAGCAAAGGTGATTTCACTAACGCTGGGCTGTTAGCTGCATTAAAGTCTGCAGAAGACGTAATGAAGAAGGACTGCCCCTCTGCTAGTGCAATGGTTGCACAAGCAAAAGGAAAGCGCGGTCGGAAGTAAGGTTCTCAGAAGGGCCCGCCCCAGAAGAGAAAGAAGAAGAATCAAGGAGTTGGTTCATATTCTGGTGCTTCCGCGTTAATGACATCAAAGAAGACCGATGTCTGTCACTATTGCAAGAAGTCGGGGCACTGACGGTGTAACTGCCCAGAGTACCTGAAGTCAGTTGTCAAAGGTAAAGCCCCAGCATGTATGAAATCTACTTTCATCATTGAAACTAGTTTTCTCGTTGGACGAGAAGGAAGTTGGGTTGTAGATTCTGGTGCTTCTGTTCATGTATGCAATTCGTTGCATTTGTTTCAGGAAACTAGGAATCTGGAGCAAGGGGAGATAGTCATCCAGATGGGATCTGATGCAAGTGTTGCAGCAGTCGCCATTGGAACCTGCCGACTATGATTATCTAGTGGTAGAGTCTTAGTACTTAAAGAGTGTCTTTATGTACCTGAAGTCAGGAGAAACTTGATGTCTGTATCTAAACTTGTTAGAAATGGATATTCGTTCCTATTCTGTAATAAGTTAGTCATTGATCATTATGATAAATTTATTATGGATTGTGTTTTGACTTCTGGTGGACTCTATGAATTGTGCATTGAATGTCATGAATGTCACTGCCACTAACAATAAAACCCTAAAAGATCCAGGGAGAGTGGAAATCATTCGAATATGATTTGACATCAAAGGTTTGGTCATTTATCTGTTAATAGGATCAATAGATTGATAAAGGATGGACCTTTAGATTTTCTACAGGTTCAATCTTTACCTATCTGTGAACATTGCATTCAAGGTAAAATGACCAGGATGCCTTTCCGTAACAAGGTTACAAGATGCAAAGGTATTCTTGACCTAATACATACTGATGTATGTGGTCCCTTCAGTACCGCTACTCGCAATGGATATCGATATTATTTGACGTTTATTGATGACCATTCGCGATATGGGTTTATCTTCTTACTACGTCATAAATCTAAAACCTTTGAAAAGTTCAAAGCGTTTAAGGCTTTGGTTGAAACCAAACCGATAGGAAGATTAAATGGATTCGATCTGACCGAGGTGGCGAGTACCTCTCAGATGAATTCAAGGAATACCTTAAAGAGAATGGAATTGTCTCCAATCTCACTCCCCCTGGAACTCCCCAACTTAATGGTATTGCTGAAAGACGCAACAGGACCATCATGGACATGGTCCGTTCAATGATGAGCAAAGCATGTTTACCTCTTAGTTTATGGGGATATGCAGTAGAGACTGCAGTATATATCCTGAATAAGATTCCTAGCAAATATGTACCCAAGACTCCTCACGAGCTCTGGTATGGAAACAAACCCAGTGTTAAACACTTGAGGGTTTAAGGTTGCTTGGTCCATGGAAGAACATGGACGCAAGTAAGCTAGAATCTCGCACTTGTGAGTGTTACTTCATTGGATATGTTAAAGATGGTATTGGATATCAACTTTATGACCCTGAGACCCAACAGGATTTTGTCTCTAGAGATGTAAAATTTCTGGAGGATGATTTCCTTAAAGGTCAAGACAAAAATGAAGTAGAGGAACTCATTTAATCCCCTGAGGATTCTGCGATTCCTGAACCAGAAACTGAAGAGATAAATAAAGATGAAACACCCATACCTCTTCGAAGGAGTTCGAGGGTGGTTGCACCGCCTGAAAGGTATGGATTCCATGTGTCAAGTGAGACTGATAATGATCCTACTTCATTTGATGAAGCACTCGTGGATCATGACATGGATAGATGGATGCTAGCAATGAAGTCAAAGATTGACTCCATGCATAAGATTGGTGTATGGACCCTAGAGGATCCACCTAAATGGGTGAAACCCATTGGGTGTAAATGGATCTTCAAGAGAAAAAGGGGACCTGATGGGAAAGTAGAGACTTTCAAAGCACGGCTCGTAGACAAGGGCTACACACAGAGATAAGAAATCGACTACGATGAGCCATTCTATCCTGTGGCTATGCTTAAGTCCATCATGACACTGCTAGCTATAGATGCATATTTTGACTATGACATCTGGCAGATGGATGCCAATACATCTTTCTCAATGGATACCTCGAGGAGGATATCTACATGAGCAGCCCCAGGGCTTCATAGTTGAGGATGGAAAAGTATGCAAGCTGAAGAAATCCATCTATGGGCTTAAACAAGCTTCTCGTAGCTAGAACATCAGATTGACAAAACCATAAAGAGTTATGATTTTGTGCAGAATCCTGATGAACCTTGTGTGTACAAGAAGCTTAGTGGGAGCGCTATTGTGTTCATCGTGCTTTACGTAGATGATATCCTTATCATTGGGAATGATACAAGAATGATGACCATTGTAAAGATTCGGCTATCTCATACCTTCGAGATGAAAGATCTTGGAGAAGCCTCTTACATCTTAGGCCTGAAGTTGTTCAGAAACTGAGAAAAGAGGATATTGGGGTTACCACAGCATGGATACATTAAGAAGATTCTTGAACGATTCCGCACGGATAGTTCCAAGAAAGGATTCCTCCCCTTAAGACACGGTATCCATCTGTCTAAAGGGATGGCTCCTCAAAGTGTTGGGGAAAAGAAGGCCATGGCTGGATGCCCTTATGCATCAGTTGTAGGAAGCTTAATGTATGCCATGATGTGTACTAGGCCAGACATCTGCCATGCAGTAGGAGTGGTAAGTCGTTACCAATCCTTCTATAGAGAACAACACTGGAATGTAGTGAAGAACATATTCAAATATCTAAGACAGATGCAAGATTACATCTTGGTCTATGGAGATGGTGATCTCCAAGTCTTGGGATTTACAGATTCAGACTTCCAGTCGGATATTGATGATCGGAAGTCGACATCAGGGTTTGTATTCTTGTTGAACGGTGGTGCTGTGAGCTGGAGAAGCAAGAAGCAGGACACTACGACAGATTCAACAACAGAAGCCGAATACATTACCGCATCGGATGCTGCAAAGGAGGCGGTGTGGTTGCACAAGTTCATCTTGGAACTTGGTGTAGTTTCCTCTGATACTCCATCCCGTTACTCTGCGATAACACGGGAGCCATTTCCCATGCAAAGGAACCCAGATGGCATCAAAAGAGCAAGCACGTGGAAAGGAAATACCACATCATTCGGAAGATTCAAAAGCGTGGTGATATCATCATCACCAAGGTGGCCTCTGCCGATAACATTGCTGATCCTCTTACCAAACCTCCGACATAGAAGGTTTTCGACCAACATGTAATGAGTATGGGTTTAAGGACTGTTCCTGAATGGTTCTGAGGGCTAGTGGGAGATTGTTAGCCATGTGAGCCCGAGGCGAACCATTCTTACAATAAATGTTATTGTAATAAATATGTTTTATCAATAAAAGTTATTGATTGTTTCAGTTCCTTTCTGAAATTAAATGAATGAATGCACTATAAGGTCCCTCTATACAATTAGGGTTATGTACCATGGCCATCTTGTTAATCATATAGCTGTTGATTCATTATATGAATCATAGAGGCTGGTGTTTGGATGAATATCTAATGAGTTAGATAGAGGACTTATCAAGCACCGTCAAATGATTATTAAGAGATGATCTTCTGCCTGAGTAGGAGATGGCAATCCTTTCTCACAAAGGCTGATATCTGACCGACCTCTTGATGCAGGTCCTCTGCATGGGAATAGTCATTCAGAGGTTTCAGATTAGTTAGGTCAAAGTGTTAACTTATCGAGATCGAGATAACCAAATTCCTATGTTGAATGCTGTCACAGCATAGGCACACATCCTCTGACCAGAGACAGATGTGTTACTATATGTCTGAGTGTGTACATTTGGCAGACAAATAGGTTGATGACCTAACCAAGGTCTACACAACGGTGAGCTGATATGCATGTAAGGGCATATGAGTAATACGATCTCTCAAAGGGATCATACAGGTTCACTTATGAACCGGAAGACATGAGCTCACTCATGAGGTATTGGGACCCGATCAAATTCCATGCATGGTCGTCGTGCTTTGGAAGCATGACAAGAATTTGAAGGTATGATATATGCTTTGGGAAAGCATATGATCGATACCAATTCCCAATGACCAAGATTGGGAAACTTGGTGATCGAACCCTGAAGAAGACAGTGTAAAATTGATCTTCATCTTCAGGTTGATCATGGGTCTTTCAATATGCAGGATGTGCAGGTATTGGGAATACCTGAGGGTGATGTGATCATAAACGATTATATAACCATGACGCTTCCATTCCGAGGGAATGATGAAACATGTCTGGATTTTAGTGACTCCTCTCAATAGAGAAGTTACTTGATCTTAGTTCAAGTGTTGGACATTGATATGAATGAGATTCATATGCAATGAGAAGATTAAGTATATAGACTTGATTTAATCAAGCATCTATGGGAGGTCCGTGAGATCTGGATTTGAGATGAGATCTCAACATCCAAGTCACTATACGTGGAACAATACGATCGCCATGTCCTTCTCTCCAAGTATCTACAGAGAAAGCACATTATTCTTGAAGAAGTTCAAGAGTAATTCCTATGATGAATTTTGTATCCAAGCAACAAGGTGTTGATGTTAAATGAGATTTAATTATCAAGTATAATATGAATAAGATTCATATTATGAGACTAATCATCCAAGATAATTAAATGAGATTTAGTTATCAAGGAATTGCAGATCGTGGATAGTGCTATCCATAATATCCGTGTGAGTATATTATAAATATGATTTACAATATATTAGAGAGAGAGAGAGCAGCTTTGTAAATAGCATTTGTTAATTGTTAATGTGAATTAGATTCACATTAAGCAATTAATTGGAAATGTAATTTACAATTTAGTTTGGGTTGTGAATATGATTCACATATTTTTCAATGGCATGATCGAAATGTTCACAAATTAATTTGGAATTAATTTGGTGGATATTTTTGCAATAATTGTTATTGCAAATTATTAAGAGATAATGGGATAAAATAAAAAGGAAGATAATACATCACAAAAATAGGTGACGTCACCTATGACTCAGTCATAGGTGACGCCCCATATTTTTGGGGGTGTTTTATTATCCTCTTTTTATTATTACATTATTATCTTGTGAAAATTAATTTTATTAAATTAAATTATGTTGATGATAATGCAACATATATTTGATTTAATTTAAATTAATAAATTGTTATTGAGAACAACAATGATCATGGCCATTGATCATAAATTTAAATCAATCCAACCGTTGATTTTATATGCCATGGATTGTGATCTACATGCCCCAAACCAGTATATAAAGAGGGCAACCCTAGCCCTTTGGAGTACATCAAGAGTACACGCCTACTCTCTCTCTCTCTCTCTCATTCTCGACTACTCTCTCTCTCTCTAAGGTGGTTGTCCACCTTGTGCTTTGAGGGAACAAGCAATCGTCTCCAAGCCATTGTGTTGTCGCTTCGATTGCTCGTGGATCTCCATCGACGTATTTCGTTGGACGAAACCAGGAGATTCAAGGCTTGGATCTTCATCGAGGATTATGGGAGGAACGCGTCTCATCATCGCGCCCACAAGTGCCATCTTCGTAGATCGGACTTGAGTCAGGAGGATCTCTTGCTTTAGAGATCTTGTGATCGCAACCACACTTCAAGAGGTATTTCTAATACTTTGTGGTTTGATGAAACGATCCAAGAAATGCTCTTGTGATCATGTGGTTTCATCACTTGATTTAAATTTTTTTAATTTCCGCTGCATCTAGCGACTAGTCGCCCCGATCGCATGAGATGTGATCATCATACTTCCGTGATGCGATTGAGGATTCCCCATATCCTTCAACAGGCACATTCTCATGGGATGCAAGTCTCTAGTCAACAATGGTAGGTGTGGTGATCAACACATTAGAATGGAAGCGAATCTCTCCAGATCCATAATCAATGGCAGCTCTCACAGAGGCGAGGAAGGGTTGTCCCAGGATGATTGGAGGATGCTCCACATGGGTGGAGGTCTCCATGGGAAATACGACAACGTCGGCAATGAATCTCATGCCCTGAATCTAAATGACAACATTCTCTATAATACCCCTCAGCCTCTTTCTTGATCCGTCAATGAATTGGACAATCATCCCGGTTTTCTTGAGAGGCCCAAGATGAGGAGAGTGTACTAGTGAGAAGGGTATTATATTAATTGAATCACCACCGTCAAGGACAGTGTTATCACAAGAATAGTCAGAGATCATGTAACTCACAAAATGTGTGATCGTGTTCCCTTTGTTAGTGTGTGGGCGGTGAGAGATGGCGTGGGCAGTGACCATGATCAAAATGTGACACGCAGATCTGCTCCTTCGCTTTCTTCTTGGGTTGAGGAGCAAATAATTTGGGTCATGGCCCGACGAAGTGGGGTCTCAATGATCTCATGAATAGCTTCCACCACTTCTTCTTCAGTCAATATTTTTTTTTGAAATTTTGGATCTTCTCCATATAAGGGAATCAGAATCAGCATCGACACAAGGATGACTAAGAGCAGCCTGTACAGTGTCATCCTTGGGGTCAAGGGTGGGAACTGGTAGGGGTGCACATGGATCGGATTAGTTCGGATTTTAGCTTAATCCGTGTCCAATCCAACTTTAACGGATTTTTATTTTTTTCAAATCCAATCCAATCCGTCATATATCTAAATCCAATCCGATCCAATCCATTGGATTACGGATTGGATCGGATTGGTTCAGATTTTTATATTTAAAATTTTTCGTTAAATAGTTTACTTTGCACGTTTATACATTCCAACATACTGGCCCTCGAACATTCAAAGAATGACTAAAAAGTCGATCATATGAATAGAAGTAAAAAAAAGGAAAAAAATACATAATCAAGTGAAAGTTGAAGAATTTCATTAATCCATTATAAAAAGTTTGAGACCATTCAATCAAACTAAAGGATTATATTGAATTTGAAATTTAACTCTTCTTTAATAAATAATGCATTAGTTTGTTTTTTACAATTAATTTCCACCAAATGATTCCAGTAAAAACAATACAAGTTATCAAATAAGATACAACAACAAGTTAGATAAATAAAAATATGATCTTTGTGATCGGGTATTGATGAAGTGCATGATTAACTTAAAATGTTAAGCTATGCCAAAACCAACCACTCGCAAGAACATCCTTCAACACTTTATAATATATCATTAAGAAACAAGAATCATATAACATTCATACTCGATTGAGTACGCAAGACAAAACTAACTTAAATATAACCCTCCAATTAGGCATCATCTCTCATATAAAATGAAAAGTCAAAATTTACAAATTTTATGAAAAATATGGATAGAAAATATATATCGAATTAAAAATAAAAGGAATTGAAATAATATTTATTACTTTTTAGATGGGTGTGGTATATTTGATTATATAATTGATCCAATTTCATCACTAAAATAAGGTTGCAAGTTAGAGCAGGTAAAATGTAAGAAGCAAAGGGATAAAAAATATCTAACAAATGCACCAAGCAACTATCTCAAATCTATTTTCTTTTAACGAAGATTAGAAAAGTGGTAGCATACAGAGGCCAAATGGTATAGTGTAGGAGGGGATTATGTTGTTTGAGACAAACGGCATCGCAAGGAAGAGGTGATGGTAAAATTGTGTTGGAGGAGAATAACATTGTGTAAGAGGGATGCATCATCAAAATGGAGTAAGAGAGAATCAGAGGAATTTTGGCGGCCAATAGCAAAATGAGAAAGAGGAAACTGGAAGAGGAATAATCGAATATGGATTTATAATTTTACAAATTATATTCATACTTTATTATTTTACATATTTAACATTTTTCTTTCCAGAGAGAAGAAAGAGTGATATCAAGAGGATCCAAGATTTATATGGAAAAAATGACATGAATGACATTGATTATGTCTTTACAGAGATTTCGAAATAGGTGCACATGGATATTATGTATATATGTATGTATCTACATGCACGCATGTATGTTAACGGATTAACGTATTGGATCGGATTGGATTTTGATAAAGATCCGATCCAATCCATACTTTAGCGGATTTCAAAAATTCTAGTCCGATCCGATCCATTAGAGTGGTAAAATCAAACCAATCCGATCCAATAGCATCAGATTGGATCGGATTACGGATTTTATCCGATCCATGTGCACCCCTAGGAACTGGTGTGACTGTGTGTGGGCAAGTGATCTGGCATGGGTGCGCTCTCCTCATAGTTTGAATCATCCATGTGTCTCTCAAAATCTTTTTGTATTTTTAAAATTTTCTCATTTTTTATATTATCATCAATCCTTGAATTCATTTGATCCACTAACCGGGTCATGTACTCAAGAGCTGCCATCGTGAGAGGTAACTCCAAGATCTCAATATCGGGTGAGTGATACGAGAGTGGTGGGTGTGGGCAAAAATCCAACTCCGGAACAAAGTCCTCCTGGAAAAGTGGAATGTCCAAATGTGAAGGAGATGATGGTGGTGGTGATGGGTGAAAGTCAAAATCCGATTCCTGAAATAGTGGGTTAAAGGGGTATGTACAAAAAGAAGAATCAGGAGCAAAGTCTTCCTGTAGAAATGGAGGTGGACCGGTTGGAGGGTACGAGGGATCCGCAGAGTTCGGATAAGATTTACTCTAGTAGGTCATTTTCGAAACAAAAGGAAAATGATCGAGAGGGCACGATGATCAAATCAAGAGATGCGAGAAAAAGGCGAAATGTGCAGTGAAGATCAAGTATGCACACACAATCACAAACAAATATACACAATACAAACCCCTCAATTCACCTACTTAACATCGTAATGATCGTAAAAGATCAGCCTTTTTATCTTTTCTATCTTAGAGTATGGTGAGAATACAAAATTGTACAAGCACTTAGGTTGTCCTGCACACATTAGTTTGTACATATGCAAATAAAAAGGAATAGAATAAGGGGGTTAATCTCCCCAAGACGAATATTTTTCATCTTGATTTTTAAGGTTGAGTAAATTTAGAAGTACCAATTTTACTGTTATCACATTTTTTGATTTTTATTAAAAATGCACGAGCCTAATGAGGGATCAATTCTTTTTTAGCTCCTAGGAGATTAAAATCAGAGGGAGAGAGTCAGAAAAGCAATGCAAGTGAAATCTATTATGAATGATAAGTATAAATGCTCACCTTGCCTCCATCTCCCTTCATGCAAGGATGTTAGGCAGAATTGAAACCTACACTATATGCAAATGCAATCTGATAAAATCACCCTGCAATAGTAACTGTTATTAGCATGAAGCATAAAATGCTAAACACCTGGAAAGGAACCAAAGAGTCCGGTCTTGGAGCCTCCTCGGTGCCCACCATAGTGGGTCATGCAAGTGTTGTATGGAGGGTTCTTGCGACACGCGGTTTCGAGAGTAAGTGAAGAGAAATTAAAATTTGACTAGATCCAAAAGCGAACTATAGGCACATGCAATTATATTAGGGCTTTGGACCTTAATCTGTAGTCAAGCAATCCTAAAGCTAAGGCTCAATCACGCAAAACAAATGAAAATTAAACCGAAAAAATGTAAAACTCACGAAACAAAGTAAAAAGAAAGGCGGGAAACCGCGATAAAATCGATGGGGCCCCCAAGAGAACAATCCCTGGGGCAGTAGACCTCGTGAACTATAGAGTGTCCAGGAGAGTCCTAAATATTATAATAATAAGTCTCTCTCTCGCTTTAAATTACAAGCAAATAAATAAAATAAAACTAAGGTGCTATTGTCTTCAAAATTTCCTCCAAGGTCTCCTTTGTCACTTCCTCATGACGACCAAGTCAGGAAGACGACTCTGCTTCACTGGGTGCGCAGACGCTCCTAAGAGATCCTCCCTCGATCCACGGTTTCTCACAACAAATTCAAACTAAGAGGATGGAGAGACAATTCCATAAATAATATCGAATAAAATAAAAGGAAATAAAGTGGCAAATAAACAAAAAAGAATACATGGGTAAAAATCCAATCTACACAATGTTGCTCCCCGGTAACGACGTCATTTGAAAATGAGGGATTTGCACCGGTCTAATATCATACATAAGGGGGAGACACTATCGTCGAGGCGATTGAATACGAACCCATAGAAATTCATCAGTTAAGACACAATTAAGAATCGAACAATGAAAATAAATATGTGGAGTTAATATTTATTATAACTCAACAAATGATGTGTATAGTGTAAGTATGTATATACTGTTGACCATAAGGAGCAAACAAGATAGGTCGGGCAAATTAATGCGCAAAATTCGCGTGTTTTTCTTGTCTATTTGTTTTTAAGCGGGTTTTTTATTTTATATTTTTTACAAATTTTAATTTTATATTTTTTAGTTTTATATTTTTATTTTCTTTTTATATTTTCCGATTTTTAATTTCCTTTCCTTTTTATAAAAAGATATATAAAGTATGTAAGTAATATATAAGGTTATATATACAATATAAGATAATATATAAATACCAATAAAAATAAACAAAATATAGAAAATAAAATGTTTTTGGGTTTTAAATATTTGTTTACTTTTTATGATATTTAGATAATTTTGCTATTTTTATATATATTTTTAAAGTCAACAATATCCCAAAGTGGGGATAAAATAAATAGATCAGATTGAAATGGAGATTAAAAATAACAAACAATATCCAAAATTCTTCAAATAAAATAATAATATATAAATAATAAAATAAAGACAATTATAAAATAGAAAATGATATTTTTGGAATTTTTAAGAATTTTTATATTTTTATAAAGGATGTTGGAGTTTTTTTATTTTTTATGTATTTTCTTTTTCTATTTTTAGGGTTTTGGGTTATGAAGTTGTAAACTAAATAGTTAAATAATTTTTTTTGGATTTTTTCATAAAATGTTTTATATTTTATTGGTATTTTATATTGTATATAGGGAATATTTATGCTCTTTTTGTTCTTTTTATAAATTAGGGAAAAACCCTAAATTGCAAAAAATGGGGGCATGAAAGTATGTGCTAACATGAACCTAACCCTATTTTTAAAATGTTTTGGAGCACGGACGATATATTTAATAAATAAAAACAACACATAAAAATTATTAGACTGTAGGGGCATTAATGCAAATAAAATCAATGGTTTTTATCAATCGTGCCCCTCTAAGATATTGCAATTTCATTTATGCCCCTCCTTTTTTTGGAATATCAGTTATGCCCCTACATTCTTGCAAAATTCACAGTTCTGCCCTTCTATTGAGGTATAGTAGGGGCATAACTGATATTACAAAGGGCCAGAACTGTGAATTTTGTAAGAAGGTAGGGGCACAACTGATATTTCAAAAAGGAAGGGGCATAACTGGAACTGCATTATCTCAAAGTGGTACAAATGATAAAAACCCTAGAATCAAAGTTATGGCCGTTATGCAAATATCCCAAAAATCTATAACTATAAGTAAACTTAAAGTACTAAAAATAAAATACAGAAAGCACGAGGGCCTTTATGCAAAATGGCCACCGAGGTGAGCTAGCAAGGGACCAATATGCAATAACAATAAAGTTCGGGGATCAACTTCCAAAATACACAAAGTTTCTAAACTATCTAATTATTTTACATGACCAAAAGATAAATGACAAAAAGCAAGGGATAGATGTTGCAGATTACCCCCTTAAGGGTGCAGATCCATTGGTTGCAGGCGCCCACTTGTCCATGTGGAGAGCATCGGACGGTGCGTACCCCTTCATTCACGAACGACCGAGATTAAATCTTGGATCTGATCTGATGGTTGGAGGCGTGGGCGATCCAACGACTCTGGTTCAATCTGGGTGGGGGACCTCGATCAGACGACGAAGAAAATGCTCGGAAGAACTGGCAAGAACACCAGCTTCCCCGAGCTTCAATCGAACGTAGCCACTACCTCAGACCTCCTCCTTCCCTACGAAGCTGCTCCTTTGATTCCTAATGTTCTTCCATAGCTATGGAGCCCCTCAAAATGGTCGGAGACCTCGATAGAAGCTCGGACGAGACCTCAGACCAAGAGGCTCTTGTCTATCTTAGAGGACCCCTGCAAATGAGATCTTTCGCCCTGTTTCCTGCAGTAGATCAGTAGGGGCTAAAATACGAAGCCTTAGAAGGCTTCAAATGGCAGAATGGAGGCATGGATGTCTCAGAAGGGGTCTCTGATGCAGGGTAGAGGATGGAGACCCAATCTCCAGATCCTAACAAGATCTGGGTGAATGGAAGGGGAAGAAAGTGAAGGCGGAAGGTGCGACGGAAAAAATGTGTTGCACGATGGAGGGCTCGCCGGAGGTCGAGCTTCGACGAACTACGAAGAGGCGATTATACATTAATTCAAGCAATGAAAACTTAATCTAAGGGCAGGAAAGAAAAGCTGATCATAAAACTAATCTAAAAAGCAAGAAAATTTACCTCGAGTGGTGCTGAGCCACGAGACCAATACCTCACATCAATGAGCGACGGAGATGGATGGAATCAACCTCCCTCCACTCCTCCACGCGTCCAAGAGCTGGGTGAAGAGGCTATCACCCTCCTCAAGCCTGAGAGCGTCAATTAGGGCAGAGAAATGTCAAAAAGGGGATTCAAATTTCAAAAGAGGATGAGGGTGGCCTTTTGTACATATGGTTGGTTGGATGGTAAGATTGATGTAGTGGAGGCGATGCAGTGATCCACATCTCGATCAACGAGACGACGTAAAAGAGCATGCATTGAGGAAGAAAGTGCAGAAGAATCCAACTCAAAACGATGACTACATCGATCGAGGAGAAAATGGAGAAAAGGAGTCAAACACTAGGTCTGACAGGGGCGCATGCCTAGGGAGAGGAGTTGACTGGGGTCAACTCTTGACTCCCTCTGATTGGTCCACGTGGACCAATTAGAAGAAGGCGAGCCAAAATTATTTAAAAATTCATTAATAAATAACAAATGATTTTATTAAATTAAAATTATAAAATAAAAATTGTTTTTATTTAGTATTTTAATATGAATTTATTTATTGTTAGGAGTTAATTTATCAAAAGTTACTTTTTAAGGGTACATTTATAGGTATATTCATCTATATTTTAGGCATTTATTTTATTTTATATTTTTGATTTTATTGTTTTATTTTGTTATTTTATATATTTATAACTTATTTTATATACTCAAATATATTTGTATTGCATTTTTGATATAATATTTATAGTTAAATAAAGAGGGATGTATATTATATAGGTATAAGTATTGTATATTCATCTATGTATTTTTGTATATTTATTTTTATTTTTGTGTTTTATGTATGGTTTTATTTTAATCTAAATGTGTAAATATATTATAAGTAATATTTTCAAAATTATAAAAATATAAAATTATAAAAATAATAAGAATAAATAAAATGAATATTTTATATAGGTAAACTATACAATAGGGGTCCAAAATCTAACTTTCACACCTCAACTCCAAAAAATATGAAACTATCTTCATTAAATAACTGATTAAAAGTTATATATAATTAAAGGTGATTTTGATGTTTTTGAGTTCTTATTTAGGAGATATGAGTCTGGGAAGTTGGGATTTTGACATTTTATTTAGAGTATAAAATGTACACTGTATATTATTTTTGTATGAATGAATTTTGTATTTTTATTTGTATTTTTTACAACTTTCATGTACAAAGAATCTTTATTTGGGGCATGGAAAATAAAAAATAAAATTGGTCCCAAAAATGCAATATTGACGAATAAAAGAATGAGGATTTTATTATCTTTTTGACCCTTATCCCCCCTACTTTACTCCTTGTCAATCCAATCATCAAGATGCCTAGGTCTCCGGGTTTAGGATCATAAAATACCTTTGGTATTTTATTCTTTTTCTTTTTTTCTTTTCTTTATTCAATAATTTTATCATAAAAAATGATATTTTATATACAACAAATAGAACAAATAATGAATGTTAATTTGTACAAATGAATGATATTTACATGCATTAACTAGGGTTTTTAAGCCCAAATGATAGAATAAAGGTGATGAAATCGAGATTCATCAGAGGGGCATAATTGATATTGTAATATCTCAGAGGGATGCAACTGATTAAAAAAACCGTTCAAGTATAAGTAATAATTTTTCAATTAATAATATCATCATTATATGTTTAAAAATGAAAAGATGTTGGATTTTTAAAAGAACATGATTGTAGGCACATTGTGTTTCGGGTGTTTGTTACTAATCACAGGCGGAAAATGATTTATAATAAATAATTTTGTTATTAAAAAATTAACTTCAGAAGGTATAATAATAAGTATTAAAATTATCCATTGTTGTAAGTCGATTTCATTGTAGTGTGCCCATGCGTGTGCGTGCAGTGTGGATGTGTGTGCGTGCGTGCACGCCCGTGTATGTAAGTATTTCTAAGTATATACACTTTCATATTGTATCAGCTTGAATTGTAAAAAAAAGATAATTTACAATAAATATAAAAAATCAATAGACTATATCCATTATATATATATATGTAAAGGGTGTCAAGCCATTAATTTTTGACAATAAAATCCCAATTTCACCCTTATCCTCCATTGCGCCTTCCAATTTTACCCCCATGTCCCAAATATGTTTCCACTTTTGTCCTTGAACTTTTGTCAGAATCATTGCATCTTCCCCTATGCAGCTCCCGTCTAGGGCTATCCCTCCCACCCCCTTCCCCTCCTCGACGCTCGCCTCTCCGGATGGTACTTGCCCACCGTAGCACTGTCGAAGGCGACTCCTCTCCGGTTGCTCCCCTCCTTTCCAACGACTTCATATCTGGGGATGAATCCGATAAATCCTACAAACTCCCCATCTCTAATCGGATACCCTCTCCTCCGCATCCGCAATCAGCATACCTCGAGCGACAACCCTAAAGCTGCTCCCCAATCCATGGCGTCCAACGAGTTGGTGACTGACCCAATCGTGGCCTAACCCAACGCATCACGGAAGTGTGGCTGCCCTTGCCGACTCATATGAACAAGACCCCAGCCTCCGTCCACATCACGGCTAAGCAGATTCTCCACGAGTCGCGTGATTGCTCCTACCATATCGCCCTCCAAACATCACCCAGCACGACATAGAGGTGCGGCTCTCCCCCACCGACTCGCATGAACACGAACCCCGCCTCCATCCAGATCACGAGCAAGCAGCAGGACTCCATCGACATCTTGCGAGCGGGGGATTAGCGATACACCAAACTCAAGGATGCCAAGGGCCAGGAGGCTCCGGGAGCTGCGGAGGAAAAGAAGAAGACAAGTTGCACAGAACTGATGGGATTTACTTATCTTTGAGTAATGCTGCAATTTAACTATTTATGTCAAGGTGGAGATATGTTGATTTTCACGATCTATCTGTTGTTTAAACGTGTTGTTAATGTGTTTTTCTTTGTTCTTCCTCCTGTAGTTAGAACAGTTGGAATGGGAAGATGGATATATCTAGATCAACAAAAATGATTTCCTAATCAATATCTCATCATTACAGGGAAGATTTGCTATATCATCCTACGACAAATTTACAACAGTGAAAAATGTTTGGTGTAAAAGTAACATTTGTTCTTGTAATTTGCAGTGAATATTATATTGCTCGGCGGGAAGTTCGGATTCAATGGGCAAAATGATCCAACTATTGTTGCAAGATACTGACGTTCTGTCTGACAGTGACTTCGAAGACATCGTCAGAGCCATCAATAGCATGGAGTGCCATTGATGCAGCCAGGAATTGAGAAGGATGAGGTTATAGTTGTTGTTATGGTTGTCACTGCTGCAATTGGTCGTAAAGGGAGGAAAACAACCACCATTGTCGAACTCCATTGGAATTGGCAGAGGGAAGACGAGAGTCATCAGCGATGGCTGTGAGTGAAATGATCTACCGTTTAGAGGGAGCAAATCCTCTGTTGTGGTTAAACCCACAGCAGGGCCTGCATTCACCCATGTCTTGTTTTTGGCAAAGTCTTGGATCCGCCAAATTCAAGCATTCATTGAAGAAACAGAGGAGAAAGAGCAGTGCCGAAGTGATTTCGAAGATGTTCAAGACATTTTGAGGAGTTGCGTGCTGTTGATGAATTTCAGCAAACACTGATTTTGGATGATCTGCTACCTGCAAGGCATGATGACCATCATATGATGCTAATGCATGACCATTGTTTTTCGATCACTTCATTCTATTAAGTTGGCCCACTTAATTATTTTTTGCTTCTTTTATGTGTTTCTCAATTCTTGCTTTCTCCACAAATATGCAATTACTCAAATTCCCTGCCTTCTCTTCATGTTTGCCTTTTGCGGGCATTTCTCTTTTGCATTTCATAGTAGTTCATTATGTTCCTTTTGGGGCATCATATCCGTAATAATACCTTATCAGTAATGAATTCATAGATCCGTAGAGATTCATCTTTTAGATTTTTTGCCCTCTTTTTAATAAAATCTGATTATTGTGTTTAAAGATTTTTTTAATGACATCTTGCATTGGATGACCATCCTTTTGATTTTTTAACAAAATGATTTCACATGCTTGACGTTTTGGATTCTTTTTACTCGACAATTTGGATGAAATAATACTAGAAAACTAATACCATGAAGACACACGGTATTCGACAAACTGGATTAAATAATACTAGAAAATTAATACTATGGAGACATACGGTACGCAAATGCCCGTGCTTTTGCACGGGCTCCCTACTAGTTATTGTTTTATGTTTGATCTATTATAAGTACTGTTATAAATAGTTATGCCCTTAGTTTTTATATGCACTCAGCATAGCATACTCATGCACGTTCGTTAGCGCATAACTACATAAAGATGTTATTATCAGGGATGAAAACGGTCGGATACGGATACGAATATAGATATAATCATATCCTTATCCATTTTAAAGTACGAATACAAATGCGGATACGAATATTAAAGAATGTAAAAAATGGGTTACCATATCCTTAAAAACGAATACGAATGTAAAATGAATACGAATCGGATACGGATAATAACAGAAATATTGTTTAATAGATTAAGTAAAATATACATGTTTAGAATGATTTACACATAAAATATGTATACTAGATATAGTAATTTCATAACAATTATATCAACAATGATGAATGCAATCATAAAATGTTATCACGCACCGTTAGAAATAAATATATTACTATGCCTATGTACGAAAACGAATATACGAATACGAATGCGAATATTAGCGAATGTCAAAATGATATCCATATCCACATCTATTTTAAAATGAATACGAATACGGATGTGAAAATATGTATAAAACGACTACGATAGCGGATCGGATACGAATATATTCAAATTCGTTTTCATCCCTAGTTATTACCCAACCTCCCATCATCATGTTGTTGGCCACTATAAGATGAAATGACATTGCAGTGAACAGAGAAAATAGTCCCACTCCCGTGCAAAGCACGGGCTGCTCACTAGTTGTACTTAATTCGAGTACATAGGAAATACTTATATTTACTAAATATTATCATGTTAACATCTAATTTTTTATGAGGAATTTGGGGGATTAGAGAAATCATACAAGCTCGATACAAGACAATGGTGGGCGGCCAACATTCCTCATTTCTTTAATTTTTACTTACAATTTATAGAATTATAGAAAGGTATATAAAGGAATATCATAACCATGGGGGGCCAGGCCCCCTCCCACCCCCTCTCCTCCGTCCCTCCGTCCCTGATGTTGGTTAGCTAACACAACTCTCACAAGGAGAGATTTAAATACTAGTCTTCTGGGTGGTAGACACAACGCACACTACACTACCACCGGATCATTGGAGTGGATGCAAACTTCGAAAGAACACGTTAAAATAGATCATATAGATTGAATAACACATCATTATCTTGTAAAGTTCATAAATGATATTGAAATGGAATATATAATTCAGAAAAAGTGTTAATTTACACCTTTTTTAGTTATCTTAAAAACATCTAATCTGAAAATTAACGAGAGATCTTTGATTTGACATGTGTACATCTAGTTACTTTTTTTTGACAACGAGGTTTAATATGGAATGTAATTTAATAACTTTTTGGCATTAAATTATATAATTTGCCATCCAAAAGGGATTGGTTACGCAGCTTGTTGCCAGTCTCCCAACAACTTCGTTGTAATATGTTTCAAAGTTAATTATATAAGATGTGTGTGTATATGTGTATGTATGTAAATATGTGTGTGTGTTTTGTTCGTGAGAAAGACACTGTGGAGTAGTCATATGTGAATACATGACTTCGAACATTTTAACTTCGTTCACCATTAAAGTAACAGTTGGAAGTTGTGTTGAGTTTTGGTATTGCATAGCACGTTGTACGAACGGTTTATAATTAGACAACAATTTTCTTGAACATACCATATGATAAATTGAAATCACTTTCATCCAAATGCGGCATTTAAATGGACACATTCTCCCATGGGGCGAGGCATGGATTTATGTTTCATTATAGGCACGTACACCATTTTATTTTGTAACAACCGGTTATCATATCAGATTTGACGTCCAAACAACAGATTCATATTCGACTTTTACAAAATCATTGGAAATTAACTAAAATTCTTATTATATTAGGATGTGTGTAATAGTTATTATTTAATTGGTTATTATTATGTAAGAATAGTTATATAGATTAATGTTATATCTATTGTTATTTGGATTTTATCAATTGTGCCATCCTTAGATAGTGTAATATTAATCATGGTCCTTTTTTTTTTGAAATATCAGTAATGGCTCAGAGTTCGTGCACCATTATCACTTGTGTCATTAGGTTAGTTTCATCATCAATGAGTTGAACTAAATCATGGTTTTATTAAAAGGGACATAAGTGTCAAAACAAAACCTTTCCCTCCTTCCTCTGCAGAACTCCTCTGCCTTGACCCCCCCCCCACACACAAATAGTTGCTTCAGTCGGTCATCCACTCGAGGAGGGTGAGGGAGCGATGGTAGTCGGACTCGCAGGAGAGGACGGAGACCATGAAGCGGGGGGGGGGGGGGGACGTGGAGGCGTTGGGGGACAACACGGAGTGGAGTTGCTTGCTCATTGCCATCTCCTGGAGGGAGGAGATAAGGGCATCCATTTCCATGCTCCTGTCCACATACATCTGTTGTTGTTGCTCCTGATGATGCCAACATCAAGGTTGTAGGTGTGACGGCCATTTGCGGTGCGTCGGGGATTGGGAAGCATAGAGGCGGATGAGGAGACGAGTGAGTTGGTTGCCCAGAAAAGGGTGTCGACCGAGGGGATATGAGCGTGGAAGGAATGGGACTTCAACCACGAGCACTTTTTTTGGAATTTGTTGTTACTAAGATACTCTAGCAGTCGGAGGAGAAACAAAGGACAAGGGATTGGAGGGGGGAGGGGTGATGGTCGAAGGAGGAGAAGGAAGGGTTGGAGGAGGGAGAGGAAGGAAGAGTGAAAGGAAGAAGAAGAAAAGGAGAAGAAAATAACACTTCTAACCTCATTTTTTATCTAATTACTCTTGTGTTCCCTAATTTAACGTCGGCTTGGGATGAAGTTGAGCGTGAACTAACTCGAGAGGTACAAATGATTATTGTGGGCATATTGATATTCCAAGAAAGGGAAAGACATAACTGATATTGCAATATCTAAGGAGGGTACAAGTGATAAAAATCCTTGTTATTTTTCGTAAAATCAACATGAAAATAAAATTAGATCAAAGTTATTATGCTTTAATAGTTAATCTACAAGCAATTTGATCATCGCTTTATACAAATCATTCCAACATTGCAAGATAAATAAATGGCATCTTTCAAAGTTAGTGATGCTCGTTATCATTTTTTGTAAGCAAGTTCAATATTTCATCATTGTCAATCGCCTACTTCTTCTAGAAAATGGTATCAATCGAAATTTTGATTATGAACAACTTACAACTATCGTCACTCATAGATTTTTCGTTTTCCTAAAACTGCACATGATTTTCCTATAATTATATAGTAATAATAGTTGGCTCTAATCAGTGGTAGATATTTTCGACCTTTATTTGCTTAACTAATTTATGGCATGTGATATGTATACTATTTTAAATACATGGATACTCACATCTATTCTTTCCTTTGCCCGCGTCATCCACTTAATAGCTTCTTCATTGTATTACTTCTTATGGTTCAATGGGGTTGCCCCCGCCTATTTTCCGATATTTTTTTATTTTTTTAAAATAAAGTCATGTATTTTAATCACTATATCCCTCTAATATGTTATTCCAATTTCGTCAGAAATAACGACTCATTTGCTTTTTGTCTAGAACGTTAAAATTACATGTTATATATGGAAGGCATATGAGTCTCTGTTTCTTTCGAAATTGGAATGACATATTAGAGGGATATAGTAATGAAAACACATGATTTTATTTTTGAAAAAAAAATAAAAAAACCCGCTGAAAAATAGGGCAGGGACATCCCCATTTTTCCCTACTTTTATGGCTCCTGCTTAATTCAAAACTCTCATTTGCAACATTGTGTCCAAGTCAATCTTCTTCATTTCTATTCGATTAGATTACAAAACTTATAAAGTGTAGAAGCATCTCCTCGGGAAAATTTACATTGTGTTCAAGTCAATCTTCTTCATTTCTACTCGATTAGATTACAAAGCTTATAAAGTGTAGAAGCATCTTCTCGAGAAAATTTACATCATGTTCAAGTCAATCTTCTTCATTTCTACTCGATTAGATTACAAAGCTTATAAAGTGTAGAAGCATCTCCTCGAGAAAATTTACATTGTGTTCAAGTCAATCTACTTCATTTCTACCCGATTAGATTACAAAGCTTATAAAGTGTAGAAGCATCTCCTCGAGAAAAATTACATTGTGTTCAAGTCAATCTTCTTCATTTCTACTCGATTAGATTACAAAGCTTATAAAGTGTAGAAGCATCTCCTCGAGAGAATTTACATCGTGTTCAAGTCAATCTTCTTCATTTCTACCTGATTAGATTACAAAGCTTATAAAGTGTAGAAGCATCTCCTCGAGCAAATTTACATTATGTTCAAGTCAATCTTCTTCATTTCTACTCGATTAGATTACAAAGCTTATAAAGTGTAGAAGCATCTCCTCGAGAAAATTTACATTGTGTTCAAGTCAATCTTCTTCATTTCTACCCGATTAGATTACAATGCTTATAAAGTGTAGAAGCATCTCCTCGAGAAAATTTACATTGTGTTCAAGTCAATCTTCTTCATTTCTACTCGATTAGATTACAAAGCTTATAAAGTGTAGAAGCATCTCCTCGAGAAAATTTACATCGTGTTCAAGTCAATCTTCTTCATTTCTACTCGATTAGATTACAAAGCTTATAAAGTGTAGAAGCATCTCCTCGAGAAAATTTACATCATGTTCAAGTCAATCTTCTTCATTTCTACTCGATTAGATTACAAAGCTTATAAAGTGTAGAAGCATCTCCTCGAGAAAATTTACATCGTGTTCAAGTCAATCTTCTTCATTTCTACCCGATTAGATTACAAAGCTTATAAAGTGTAGAAGCATCTCCTCGAGAAAATTTACATTGTGTTCAAGTCAATCTTCTTCATTTCTACTCGATTAGATTACAAAGCTTATAAAGTGTAGAAGCATCTCCTCGAGAAAATTTTGAATGAGCGCGGATTTGCACAATTCTAACATCTGATGTAAATATATATACATACATACATACATATATATATATATATATGTCAAAATAAGAAATGTTATCCTGCGTTGATACATAATAACCATATATGTCAAAATTTACACGCATGTAATAATCGCATATAAATCGTTCATTTCAATGACACGTTTAATTGACATGCAAGGAATAAATAATAAGAGGTAGCGTGAAAATTCGCAGAAAGGAACCATGATCAAAGAAAGATGGTGCAATTAATAAAATAACGCAAATATAGGTCGGATCGTGCGCACAACGGTAGAAACGATAAATGACAAAAGGGGTTTAATTATAAATAATGAATTTGCATTTTATTGCCTTAAACTGTGCTTATCTCAAAGTTGATTTGGGACCATAACATGTGCTCCACATACCCATTTTCTAAGATGATTTTAATTCTGGCTTTCTACCAATTTATATTTCATAAGGTGTAGTATATACTTATTAGTAGAAATTCTATTCTGTGTGTTATTAGTAGTCAACACAGCTTCTCCCTAAAAATTCTTGAAGAGATCAGAATGAGATAATATACATCTCAGTGCATTCATAAAAGTCAGATTCATTCTCTCAATCACTCCATCCAGTTGTGACATTGTAGTCTGTCTACGAATGCCCATTTGAGAGCAATGATCATTGAATTCTTTTGAATCGAATTCACCACTCATATCAATTCTTAATGCCTTAATCGATCTACTTAACTTTTTCTCCACTCATGTTTTATATCTCTTAGAGCTTTCAAAATCTCCAGCCTTTCTTTCTAAGAGATAAATCTAGGAGTATTCAGAGTAATCATTAATGAATATTATAAAATTTTCTTTAGTCCCATGTGTACATATACTTAATGGACAAAAAAATATCTGAATGAACTAATTCTAATAATTATCTTGACACTTGCCTTCCAGAAAATGATTTTCTGGTTGTCTTTCTAATCAAGCAATGTTCACAGGACAATTTATTAGCACCTGTTATATAAGATATTGAGTTCATTTTTATTACCCGATTCTTTTTTTTAAATCACTGGATGTTCCAATCTCATATGTCAAAGATCATAATCATATAGATGACACCCAATATACTTCAAACCATCATTCATTGATTCATCAAATGTGACAATAGGAAGACAGAAAAGGTCATGCTCTGGTACAAATTACCCCATGACAAAGAGGCAGTCTTGGACAATGGAGACAAGATTATTATAGAACTTGACATCAACATTTTTCTTTAGAAGGACGTGTACAAAGATAATATTTCGACAAATCCATAGAGCACAGATAACTTCCTACAGATTCATTATGCTCCCTCCAAGGTCCAATATATACGATCCAATGCCATTCACGTCGAGGTAGGCATTGTTTCCCATGTATATCATTTTTTCATGCTTCTTTGACTCTTTGAAGTCCACTATTCCTTCTTTTGTTTTTGCAGTGTGGCGGGACGCATTAGAGTTGATCCACCATTCATCACTCTAACTCGTAGTTGAGTTATGTTCAACCAATGTATTGAATTCGTACTTGTTAGGGTCTTTCATCTTTGAACCTTTTTGATTGGTCGGACCTCTTTTCTTGTGGACAATTGGCCTTAAAATGACCAAACTTCTAGCAATTGTAACAAGGTCCCCGTGTTGTCTTTACACCTTTTCCCTTGAATTGAGTTTTGGAGGGTCCTAGATTCTTATGATGATGCAGTGCATGCACTTTTTTTATTCCGTTTCATAAAATTCTATTTTCTTCTTGTTGGCAACCAAGTGTCATTCGATTGCCAACTGGGCTGGAAAATCAATAACCAACTTAATGGTTCCATTAAGTCGCAAAGTAGTGGCCGTCATGTTAAAAAATGGTGGGAAAATATTTAGGATAGTTGCCACTTGTATCTTTCCTCGGATATTCAATTACACCATCAGATTCTTTCATCTTTCACCTATTGTATTTTGTGCTGGAGAAGTTGTACATTGACCTCTGTCTTAAAGTCGTAACTTTCCGTGACAACATTCCCCAACTCGTAGGCATTTCCATAGTTTTTCAAAAACTCTAATAGGATTATATTTTCATGTAAATCAACATGAACCATGAGTCTTTTTGTCATTCTTATACCATTGCTCATACATTTTCTCGTAAGATTCCTTTTACTCGTCCTTGGCTTCTTCAAATAGCTTAGGAGTAGGGAATCGATGGCGCCATCTAGATTATCATGCATATGTCGATATCGGATTTTCGATTCCACACATTATTATTTACACCATTGAGGTTTTCCAATTTAGCTAGCTCAGATACAATCAACTTGGTGGCCATAGATACAAGTAATCTAAACATGAATTGCCTCCTTTGTTGTTGCAACCGTGATGAAACCCTATTTCATCATCACAATTCTCTATTTTAACCCCCTTGCTTAAATGTGCGTCAATAAAATCCTGTAATTATCAGAGTCTTGAATAAATTAAAAATCACGAAAAATGGCAAAACAAAAATTCGTGGTGTTTTTAGCCTTAAAAATACCCCTAAAAATATTTTTTTCTGCAATTGACCTCATTTTCATTTTTGGTCAACATAAAACTTGTAGATCTCATCGAGATCTACAACTTTCATGTTTTGAGTTTTCTCAAATTCGACCATTTACTCCCTCAAAAATTAAATTTCTCTTGCAATATTTGATTGGGCCACGTGGCCCTTTCTGGTTGAGCCACGTGGCCTGACCTTATTCACTTAGCCGCCTTTGCTTCCAAACCGTTGGATCTTCTCCTGATCCAACGGCTTTAATCGCGCCACACCGCCTGAATACAACCACCGCCCGATTAACCCATGATTTCATCTCCACCGTTCGTTAGCGCCTCGCGCATAGCCTGCCACGTGGCGCATTGAGAGCCATTTGATCGCATCCTCGCATTTCCATCACAACCGCTTCTTCCAACCTCGAGCCTCAGCCATTAGATCAAGTATGGATCACATCCAAGCCGTCCCTAAAGCGTCGCTTCGTCCGTACGACATGTGTCCTGTCTCATCACCATCCGATCGGATCCATGCTTGATCAGAGCCACTCGCTAGCGCTCTCATCTGAACCCTTCGATCAGAACTACTTCGCATCTGATACGTCCACCCGCGCCGTGATCTCATCACGCCACGTGGCGCTTCGTGCGCCATCTGATCGAGCAACCTCGATCACATCACTACCACTCTTTGGCACCTCGATCCAGACCGTTGGATCACAAGATCCAACGGTTGGGAACTCATCGTCAACCTCCAGCCTCCCTCGAGCCCACGTTCTCCATCTCGCGCACGCGCTTGCCCCTTCCGTTTTCCCCGCATCCTCGGCCATCCTCTCCACTCTCTAACCTCCCCACGACCAAGCCCATTCATCCATGATCCTCGTGCATGTCTCCACTGATCTCGATCCCCTCTCATCTGCTCCACGATCTCCAGCAAAACCACGATCCAACTTCACAGAACCACCGACTCGCCCCTTCAAATACGCCCTCCCCTCCGCCTTAGACCGGGGTCCACCTTTACGCGGGGAGCGGCCCAGCCCTCCTCCTTCTCCCTGTGATAGGGGGAGGAGTGAGGATAGAGCGATGACGACTGATCTTCCCTGGTGAGACCCACCGCCGATCACGACGGTGCTGCGGAGCTCCAAGCCCGCTCGAGCTGCCCCGATTGGCTGACGGGGTCCAGCGAAGACCATGGCTCCTCCTCGAAGCTCGCGCACAAGCCGCCGCCTCCATCTCCGATCAGGTAAGCCCTCTCCGATCTCCTCTGATTTTTCTTCTTATTTTGCGTAATTATCTAGGCCGCTTCAGTCAACCCCCTCCTCCATTGATCCTCTCAAAAGCTCTGCCTCGCATCTCCCATTCATGCGCTCATTTCCAATCACCCTCTCCTCATTCTTCATATCTCAGCCACCGTCGACCCATTTCTTCTCCGGCCGCCGGAGAAGGAGCACAGGGCTCCACCTCCTGTCGCACGCAAGCCCTTCACTTCATTCACGCACACACGCCTTTTTTGCTTTGGCTATGTTCTTAACTTCGCAGGTCGACAAACCCTTCAATGATCAGACCTTCACCGGAGCGATCTTCATCAACTCCGTTGCCGACACCTGAGCCTTGACGACCTTCTTCCGAAGCCTTGGAGGCTTATCCGAGCTTCCAGCTACTTCGACGATCGTTTAAAGAGCTCTGGGGAGGTCCGTCGTGTCAGAGATCGAGCGGCAGAGCTTGGGCTCCTTCGCCAGAACTCGAACTCCGCCGCCAGCCGCGACCGAGGAAGATGATACAGGCATCGTTGGATGATACTCCTCGGAGCTCATCCAATGGTGCAAGAGCGGCCACGTTAGCAATCAGAGGACCTGCTAGTTACCATTGGATCCTAACGATCCAATGGCGCACAGGCGTCCACGCGTCATCAACAGGGCAACCCTGAGCCCACTGTCCGAGCCTGGAGGTTCGTACATCCGAGCCTACGTCGCGCCTCACTGGAGCTTCGAGTTGACCTGAGCCTACATCGACCCTGTACCACCATCCGATCCTAGTCGAAGCACCCTCCGAACCTACGAGCTGTCCCGAGCCTAGAGAGCACGTGCAGAGCACGTGCTTTCTGGGAAATTTTCAAGGAGGCCCTACCGTCTTCTTCAATTTGCATCCAGGTCCAGAATCACGTGCAGTCCACACGCTCTGTGGGTATTTTGCATTGATACCCTCATGGGTTTCAATAATTGCAAAAATACCCCTGTGCGTATGGGTTATTTACAGGGAAGGTCCTGTACTTTTTCATATTTGCATTTTAGTCCCTCCTAGGGACCTGTTTGTATTTATCTTTTCATGTTTCCTTTCAATTATGCCCTTGTCTTCTTTATTGCATATCTTGAGCACCGTAACTCCGATTAAGTTGATTTCAGTTTCATTTCGAAGCTTGCTTGATGTACTAATTAGTGGCATACTTAATTTCTTATTTTGGACACAAGAAGTTTGATGTTTTATTTTGTTAGCCATGTGTCTCTTATGCCTTGTTCAACTTTTCAATCAAGTCGGTCATCTTAATTAAACAAGAAATTGACTCATTGATAAATTTGCTCATCATTTTATCTAGGGCATATTATTTTTCTTTGCATAGCATGAATTTACATGTTTAAAATTAAAATAAAAAATGCATGTTTTGGTTTTAATGCATAGTCTTGTCCTTTAGCATTATTTGACCTATTATACTCTAACTCAACACTTAGTTAAATAGATAAAAATCTGGATAATACGAGAGAGGCTCGTGTCCCTGAGTTCGACCTTGGTTTCTTGCCAAGTAAAATTATACGACCATCCGATTTGATCGACATATCTAAATTAGATGGTCTTTTGATGAACCGAATCTAGCTCGACTGTGATGACATCATTAAGTGCTAATTACATGATATTAAAGGGCGAATTTGCGGTTCATCAGACCACTATGGAGGAAGTTGGCCTCCCCATGTTGATTCATAACATGGTCTATCATCTAACAAGCTAGAGCGGTAATCGCTGCGTGACCAAGCATGAAATCAAATGACAATCAACACACGATTAAATTAAGGGATCAAGTATGCATGAGTCAAAATTTATCATACTCATACTAAAACGTGTATAGGTGCAAGTATCCCGAGTGTCAAACATTGTGAGAAAACGTGTGGGCAGTATATTATTAATAATTATTAATAATTAATAAATAATATTTTTGTAAAATTTCCTTGTTTTACTTGTTTTTATGCGGGTTTTAAAATTTTTATTTAATTTTTATGGATTTTTAATTGTTTTATATATTTTTAATTTTTAATTTGAGTTTTTATCACTTTTGCCCTCTAAGATTTTGCAATATCATTCATGCCCCTTCCTTTTTGGGAATATCAGTTGTACCCCTGACTTCTTGTCGTTCTATCACTTGTGCCCCTCTGTTACTTTAGTCGTCAATGAGTTGAACTTAGCCATGATCTTTTCAAATCATGGTGAGGTTAAGTGGTGCATAACTGTCTAAAAACTCCTCCCACCCATCCTCCTTCTCCGACCCCTCCTCCATCATCCCACTTCATCCGACCATCACCACCTCCACCTTCATTGGAGCATCAGTAAGCCCGTCCACCTTCTTTTGCAATTCCTCTCATCAGCAGAGCAGAGCCACGACATGGTTGATGAATATGTGATTCATCACTCTAACAGATGAAAATAGAGCTCCATTCCCAAGTCATTGATCTCATTTATTCAAAAATATGTATTTTATCATTCATGCATATGTAGAAAACATCCATGTTTTAGCCTGCATAATTACATTAATTAAGAATTCCAAAAATCTTGTACATTACCACTTGCATATTAACATACTTCTCGAGACTGGCCACCTCTTCCGACTTTTTCTCCCCTCTTTGCTTCGCTTCTGGTAGAGCGTCAGCTAACTGGTTCACTCTCTGATAGCAGACCACGACTTCTCAGGTCTTTAGGTTCAACTCCGGTCGGCTTGCCTAGGACTCGATCATGACTATCGCGTACTGTAATGCGTGGTGCGCTGCCACCGCCGGGATTGGGGGGTATCCTGGTGACTCAGGGCGGCTTCCCTCAGGTCAGGCTGGTGTCGCCACCTCTCTCAAAGATTCCTACTAGCATCAAAGTGGGTGCTTAGTTATCTACTCTTATATCGCTCCCCTTAAGTCACTCTGGGTTAGAGGTTCTTTGGCCGAAGTCGGACCAGCCCCTTTATTCATCGGGAATGAGGAGCGGTAGTCCTTTGTTCTGCCAGAGATTTCTTTCTGTAATCACAGGCGAGGAGCAACCACCTCGCCGAGCCCCAAATATCGCAATATAATATCCATCTGTCCGGCTTTCCGGAGTCGAATTATGCCACTTTCTATCTAGTTCCTGCTAGGACGGGAGGGGTTTCGTAACTTGATGCTTTCCGATGATGGTCATCGCGCTTCCTTGCTTCAGGCTGGTGTCGCCACCTCTCCCAGGACCGGAATGATTATCCCTGCCCGATGGAGGAGCGGGAGTTGATGGAGGAATCCACTTCTTTTCTGAAGCCCGGGCTTTATATAACCGGAAAGACCTCAACAGCTCACTATTCGATGCCTTCTCTCTGACTTCTATTCTTGGGTTGTACAATGACGCAGTTGATGGTGTCCTTGACTCGATGAGACACAACTTTCCCAGAGTGACCTTCCTTAAAGCGCCTAATGCCCCTGACAGAATGAATGGAGTGATGGGAGTGAAGATGCCTTCAATTCCCAGAAGACCTTTTGATCCTCGTGAGTTGCCCAACGACTTTCTTTCTTCACTTGTTTACGGGTATATGTATTATGAACATCCGTCTTCCGGCTGGGGAAAGAGAGGCGAGATGCTCTTTCTCGTCCTTTTTTTGGAGAGACATACCACAAATCCTATATACTTACATAGCCTAGGATAGATGAGAGCAGGGAACACTCATAGGTTCTTCAGTTCCAGAGATGACATAATAGCCCCCCCGGGAAGTCTTTTTTCGTAAGCGAAACCCAGGGGCCTTTTTTTTCGGACGTCTTTCCTGAGTCCGGGATCCCTCAAAATCTAGAAGGGTGAATTCCTGATTTTCTTCTAGGGTCCGCATGATCAGGCTTTAACTGGCTTACATGGACTACGGCGTGTAGCTGCTGCTTCCACCTTTGGGGCAGCTGTCACTGGTCAATATATTGCTTTCGAGATCCTCTTTGATGACCACTTCAGCCCGGGTCTCACTCATACTCGAGAGCACAAGCACACAGGTCGGCCAAAGGAAATGGGAGAGCATTGGATATCTGTATGTCTTATACATACTCTTATTTGTATTATAGATGGACCTTGTAGCTGATGATGTCTGGGTGGTGCTGATGCCATGAACCCCTACTTACTTTTTAAGAATTGTATTTGCAATTATCTACAAAATAAGACTAAACTAAAAAAAATCGAAGTTCATATGTGAAACTTGGGTTTTGGGTCCTCATTGTGTATTGTATACTTTCTTTGTTTTAACCTTATTATTTTATGTACAAATTAACTCTCTTTGGTTTATTTATTTTTCATTTATTTCCTTTTATTTATGTTTAGTAAAGAGTGAAAAAATCCAGATCAAAATTGGAGTAAAAATCAAAGAAAATTAATCACCTTGAGTCTGTATATATGCCCATTTTACTTTATTATTTATCTCCTTAATCTTCAAAAAACACAAAAAACTATATAAAGTTGTAAATATTTATTTTATATGATTTTTATTTTGATTTTTACGTTATTTAAAAAAATACAAAAACTCGCAAAATACAAAAATATGTATTTTATATCTGTAGAGTACCACCAAAAATACGTTTTATATAGATGTTTTCTTTTGATTTCGGTTCCATCACAAAGTTGTAGATCTCGTCGAAATGAACAACTTTCATGTAGAGTACTTTTTGATTTGACCTTGTTTGCTATTTTTTTATTATTTTTCCTTTTAAATTTTCCAGGAGTGACACGTGGCAGCTACTGGGACTGCCACACGTCACCCCTTTACCCACTTTATTTATTTCCTTTTTATTTTATTTTATTTTATTTCTTTTTATTTTTGTTATGCCACATGGTGTCATCATGGCCCTTCAATCCTGGGCCCATCCAATGGCCCAGGACCATCCTTCTTCCCTCCGCCTTCTGCAGCAGCGCACCCGCCACCCCATCGTCCTCGCTCGCCCGCAACCACCTCCTCAATCCTCCATCTTCTCCACTAACTCCACGTTCTTCCTTGATGACCAAGCCCTCTCCCCAACCGATCCCCGTCACTCTCGCCCACGTTCATCGGCAACTACCTAACTGTCCATAAAATCCTAGCCCCCCGATCGCCGATTATCCGCCATCTTCTAGCTCTAAGTCACCAAGCTACACTTATTCATTGGTGACAACTAGGGAGAGGAACTGCTGAGAGCGATGATGTGCGCCTAGGTGGTGAGATCCAAGGGACCACCATCCCTTACCGCAGCTCCTTTACGAGATTCTCAAGCTTCGTCGTGCCGAGGCATTCGAGCGACGAACAAGGAAGCTTCGATGAGCTTCTATTTCCCATGCATTCTACAGTTCACCCCAGGTTTTTTATTCTTGGTTCTCCTCCTTTTCTCTTTTCTTCATCTTCTTCTTCCCATTACATCTTCTCCACGAATCGAGCACATCCACCTACCTCCATCGATCCTTGCCGCACATCTCTTCTCCCTTGGCCACACCTTGACGCACCATCCACCTTTATCTTCTTCGTACTCGACTGCCGACCGCATCCATCCCTGCCTTGGCTGCACCGTTGACCTTCGCATCCTCGACCCGGTCTGCCTCACTCGCCTCCGCGTGCTCCGTCTTCGACTACCTCGCCATCGACGACTGCAGTCACAACCTCCGTCACTTCATATTCTCTTCACCGATTCCACCTCTATCGTTGGTCGCCCTACCACTCCATCACCTTGGAGCCCTAGCTCTACTTCATAGCTTCACATACAACTCGACGACTGCCAACCCCCACCGCCCTCGACTGCCTCTTCTCCTTCACAGTCCATCGCTACTCAAGCAACCTGACCTCCAGCTATTGTAAGATCAAGGCTTAAGACTTTATCCGATGGTGTTCATTATGCAATGCCGTGCTTCCAAGACACCCCTCGAGCCAAGCGCTTCGACTTGCTCGAAGCTTGCTACGTTAGCCACACGTAGGTTCGATCACCCACGCTTCAACATTGGACCCAAGCCTCTGCCCGAAGCTTCACCTGCCTCACGCCCGTACGTGCCCCATACGTACATGTGGGGAGATTTGCAGCAAAGCCATGGATATTCTCCATATTGCACAAAGAGCCTCTTCTCCATATTGCGCCAAGAGACTCATCGACCCGACATGTGCGCCTGCGCGTGCCTGCACGACCATTTTGCATAATAACCTAGGCGGGGTTTGGCAATCTCTTTTTAGTCCTGTCATGCTTTAGTTTAAGTTTATTTTGCTTTTAAATTTACATTTAGTCCCCTCACTTTGTGTATTTATTTAAACTTCACTCGTCATCATTTTTGGATTACAAAAATGGCATTATATTGTTCAATTAATTCTCTATCATTTGATGAAATGGATGTATTTTTGTGCATTGTGATTGATTTATCAATATTATTTTGGTGATAATTGGTATACTTTACCCACAATGAGATCTTTAATTCGTACTAAATCCACCGTTGCTCTAAAAAGTCTGGAAATTCATCTTAAGAAGAATTAATCATGCTCTGCATTGTGCCCAAAAATCATTGTATTTACATCTTTAATTTTTGTAAAATAAAATGTTTTGTGATTCATGTAATTTATTTTTAATTCTCTATAAACTTGATGATTTTAGGAGTTATCATTTTTCTTGTATAAATCTCCATTAGAGATATCTAGGATGATTTGAACTCATAAAATTAAGAGTTTATTATTTTTTTAAAACTAATTTATTGAAAATCACTCAGTCTACATTATTTTATTTCTAGCGAATTCATTATTCATCAAAAAAATTTCAAAAATTCACAGTAGGATAATTTCACCTTAATGACTTATTGCCTGATTTTCATAATTTTTGCATATCATTCACACGAAAAATTGTGAAAATTACATAAAAGTGTCCATTTTTCATGCATGCATTTTATATCAGAAAAAAGCAAAAAAATGTGTCATATATTCCTCATTGCATAAGTAATTAAGAAAAATAGATTTTTGTATTTTTGAGCTTAATTGCACATTAATTTGGATTTTCCGACATATGCTAATTTGACCCTTAAAACCGTCATCTTGCATTTGCATTCCATCATTATCTGCATAAAAAATTGCCAAAAAAATCCCCTCGAAAGCCTAATATATTCATATCAGAAAATTGACATAAGGAGATAGTGGCCTCTCTAAGTTCGACCTTGGGCTTGCCCAAGTAAAATAAATTTGACCCCTCACATCTAATTGAAAATTAATTCAAGTGGTCATTTTGATTAATTCGAATTTGCTCGCATATAATGAACATAACGCTATAATTACACTTTATTAGCAAGAGTATTTTCATGTTTTATCAATGTCCATCATCTCCATGGACTTCCTTTCATCACATGTGTACTCCGTTCCCCTCCTCAATCTCCCTCTCCTCTACTACTACCACCACCGCTACACCCACCACCTCCTCTCCTCTGATGGAAAATCTCTCCTCACCTCCTCCCACTAGCTCCTCGATGTGCTCCCCGACTACGTCAACAATTGTCACTGCTTACTCGATTGGATCACCGACCTCCTCGCCTCCCACCCCACCCCCATTCTCGCCTTCCACATCCTCAACTGGGACTCTGGCATCATCACCACTGACCCTGTCATTGTCGACTATGTCCTCTAGTCCAACTTTGGAAACTACCCAAAAGGCGAAGGCACCATATCCACCTCCCTTGACTTACTCGACCATAAGATCTTCAATTAAGATGGTTAGTTGTGGCACTTGCAGCGGAAGACCACGAGCTTCGAGTTCAACAGGAGGACCCTCTGCAACTTTGTGGGAGAGACCATCTGGTTCGAGATAACGCGATGGATGCTTCCTCTGCTTAGCAGGGTGCACAACAGGATAAGATGGTGGACCTGTAGGAGGTGCTAGAGTGCTTCGCCTTTGACAACAACTACATGGTGAAAAACCAGGATTTACCCTCACTAATTATGTGGAATTAACGTTAATTTTCATTATAGACATGCAATTTAGATTAATAAAAAACCACTAAATTAATTAATTAACTAATTAAAGAGAGAAGTCAATTTTTTTACTTGGGCTAGCCCAATGTCGAACTCAGGGAGGCCACTATCTCCTTTGGTTAATTATTAGCCGATCTTGAAGCTAGGTTTTCGGTGAGGCATTTTTTTGTATTTTTTTAATGCAATATAAATGCAAATAATTTGATCGAACTATGTTATTAAGAAATAAAGCAATTCAGCTAAATAAAGTTATAATGTGAAATTAATTCAATTTAGCCAGATGATATTTTTCCTGGAAACCTAATTCAATGGTGAATGCAACATGTTTTTTTTTGAAATTTTTGTGGTTAACATGCAACAATGAAAAATGCGAACTTTTTATTGGTTTTCATGTATTTTTTTCATGAAAACAGAATACAAAATTGTGAAAAAGAATATATGATTCTTTTATAATTTTTTAATGAAAACAGAGTGACTGCTAGTATTTAATTCCTAATAATTCCACAAATTTAATTTATCTAGAGAGCAATTTATCTCAAAGAGGACATTTTAATAACAATTCAGGAGAGTTGAAATTTTGCAAAAACAATTTATATGGATTTGACTAAAAATCATTCAATGAGATAATTCAACAATTTATTGCGACCTCGATATGCAAGTAAATATCATGATTTTTGGGCATAAAGTAGAATGCAATTAAATATATGCACTGAGAATTTTTAGAGCAACGAATATTTTAACTACTATTTTAGAGTATAAAATGGGTAAACTATGCAAGTTTTCACCAAATCAATTGTATTAAATAAATTTCAACTCATAAATCTTTTATTAAATATTCACAAGATTTAGAAATGATTGTTCTACACAATGCAATTTTTATAATGATAAAAAGATGCTAAATGAAGGTTCTAAATAAGGTCCAAACACAAGGGCATAAATGAAAATACAGAAATAAAATAAAAAATTATACTGACGGAACTTAGATGCAATTACTAAGACCTAAGAGGATTTGGATGCAATTTGCCCATGCGGGGCGCATGTGTTACACGTGCTCCTATTGGCAGGGGTGTGATGGTAGATCTCTAGGAACTCGGGGGAGTCTGATGCAAATATCCCCTCCCCCATATGCCCCTCACGTATGGGGGGGAATGGTGACTTGGGGCGGTGACTCGGGTGCCGAACCCGAGGAGAAGGCGATCGAGGAGCGCAAGCTGTTGGAGCTTCGAGGTGGTTCTGCTACTCGTGGATGATGACGCGTCACATGCACGGAGGAAGGTTGGCTAAGCGATGGAGAGGGATCCGTGATGCAGATGAAATGACCGATCAACACACGATCGTGGCTTGAAAAAGCTAGCCGAGCAGAGGCGCTGCAGGTTAGTGATGCGATAGAGCTTGACTAGGCGACACAGTCAGGGCATGCTGCTCCAGGTAGTGCGGCACACTACTCTGAGGCGTGGTGATGCATCGACTTGAGGGCGATGGAGCTACGAAGGTGGGTGCGAGTCGAATACCGGTCTACACACGATCGGTATTGTGGTAGGGCGACCAAGGCGAAGCGCACCGAGGCGATCAATGAACGGATGGTGAGGCAACACACAGGGTGAAGGTGGTAGTGCGGCCGTGGCGGCAGAGAGCAGATATGAGAGTTGGCGATGAGGATGATGAAGATCACAAATGGAAGCAAGAAGGAGAAGGATCCGAGGAAAAGAGAATAGAAGGAAAAGAGAGGTGGAAAAGAAGAAGGGGAAGAAATTACCTGCAGTAGGTTGGATCGCATGGGGATGGATGCTCGATTAAGCACTGAAGGTTTTCACCTTGAAATACAAGAGGCTGAGCTGCTCCTCAGAGAAGAATAATAGCAAGGTGGATGTCTCAGCCCTAGATCACGCCTGGAGTGCAGGAGGATCGTCGCTCCACTTCGGAGCACCTCAGCTGTCACTTGCAGTGGGTAGGGACTCGCTCCTACTTCGTGAAATGGTAGATGTGCGATTACAGAGGAGGTGTCCGACATGGTCAAGGCGGGTGGTGCGGGGTTGTTGCATCACCGTGAGACACGGGCGTAGGGTGCATAAGCACCACGGGGAAGGTGGGACACAAAGAGAGATGGGGAACGCCACATGGCATGCCCAGGGGAGGCCACGTGGCAATAATATAAATAAAAAATAATTAAAAGAATAAATAAATAAAGTAAAAATATAAATAAATGAAGTAAATAATAAATACTAAAACAAATAAAGAAATAACAACAAAGAAAAGAAAAGAAAAGAAATAAGAATAAAAATAAAATAAACACGGGGTGATACATGCGGCTCTAGGAGATGCCACGTGTCGCTCCCAGAAACATCAAAAAATAAATGTAAATAAAAATAAAAAAGAAATAACAAAAGAGGTCAAATCAAAAAGTATTCAACATGAAAGTTACTCGTCTTAATGAGATCTACAACTTTTGTGAAGGATTGAAATTCAAAAGAAGTTATATGTACAAAAAGTATTTTCTAAGGTAGCTTATAAGTATAAAATACCGTGTTTTTCTCTTTTGCAGATTTTTTTGGCATTGTAAAAATAAGATAAAGATCAAATAAAATTAGATACAATTTAAAACAAATATCTATAACTTAATCTATTTTTTGAATTGTCTATAATCAAGAAAAATAAAGAAATAAAATAAATAAATAAAAAAGAACATATGTACAATATACAAAGGGGCCCAAAATCCAAGTTTCACAAACAAATTCCGATTCTTTTGAATTTGATCTTCTTTTGAAGGTAATTGAACACACATTAATTCAAAACTAAGTAGGAGTCCATAGGAGACTATATCAGAGATATATTTGTGTTTAAAAGTTTTGGGTCTCAAACTAGGGTTTGAGTTTTATTGGTCAATTTTTACAAATTATTATTTTTTAATATTTTTATTTCTCTTATAAGGAAATATATACAAATATACAATAAGTTAGGGTTATTTAATTACACATAATTAGGAGTTAATTTTAGGTAATTATGTACAAATTTTATGGAATAGTTTAAAAAGAGAGGATAATGAACGATAAATAATATGATGAACATATTCATCATCTCCATGTACTTAAACCTTGCTCATATCTGAGCAACTAAAAATGACATGAAAAAGTGAAATGAGTTTGGGTCCCACACCAAGGTCATGACAAAAGGTGAAAAAAGAGTTCGAATCGACCTTTGGATTGATAATGTGGCGGAACCTTATTGGGAATTGAATTTAAGACCTAACAACCTTTAAGTTCCACAAGTCTCTATTTAAGTCGCCTCAACAGTCAGGTCAGAACAAATCCTCATCAAATTCTGATGACCATGAATCTTACTTGTACTGTGTAAGTGAAATATAGCTATCCACATCAGAAATAGGAAAGAAGCAGCCTCCTCTAACCAAGGTAACTCTAATTCCCTGGTCTAACAACTCTTTCCCCAAGGAGCGGGGTATTCCCTTCTAAGTTCAAGTCCAACCAGCTCAAGAAGAGAGGGTAGAGAAGAGAAATGGATTGTGACCAGTGTAGTCACATATCCGTGGAGCTTGACCAGTGTAGCCAAGTCTACAGCTGCAAGCTTCCATGGTATGAGACTTTGAAGCATATGCCTTGCAAATATACCTACTCCGACATGCATTTTATTTTCATTCAGGCCTACCCCATTTTGGCGTTCTTTCTTTTTCTTTTTTTCTTTTTCTTTCCTTTTTTTGACATACATACAAGATGCAACATGTACATAAGGAGATTTTTTCTTGAGCAAGTAGACTATCATTCTTTTTAATCTTTATTGCAACCCACAACATCCCGTCGTTAGACGTCGATGCCACTAGACTAGGTTGAGATGCACTACCCTCCCTAGAGGAGGACAAATGTTTCTACCCGTGTGCTACTCCAAGCCAAAAGTATTCTACCTCCTCACCACCTCATCAATGAAGAGCTACGTGCATGGTGCTTGTCCAAGTTAGGTCACTGTCTAAAAGAATCATGCGTGTGTATGCCATATTTTATTTAGACCAATAAAGATGACACGTGAACATAGTCTTGTGGACTCAATGAATTAAGTCGCTCGATCTGAAAAGTCTTAACTCCAGTTCCTATAAGGTTCCTATGAAATTAGGAGATTAAGGACAAATCAAATCCTTCCTCGGCTTCTATTCAGAACTTCTTTCAGAATCCACTAACTTTCCACTTTGCATATGCAAGATATGCAAATGAAATGTAGATGACATGCAATATAGATGAATGATGTGCAAGGCATTTTTTATGAATGTAAGGATGACATGCAAGAGTAATAAGAAGCCCAGATTTTTTATTTCAAAGATTTTTTTCTTTTTTGGTATACCTCCTATTTTTAGCAAAAGTATTTAATTTAAAAGGATTTTTAAACTTTATACAAGTTTTATTATACAAATTATATACAAATATTATAATTGTATTTTATAAAAAGTTTTTTTTTTCAATTGTACCAATACATGTAATTATTACATAATATATACAAAATATGCGAACGTACGAGCTATGGTTAAAGTATATATGTATATATACACGCCACCTATACTTAGCATGTGCTATGTCCCTAGAGCACAAGAAGTGAGGAAAAAAGACATTGCTCATGCTAAACGTAGGAGAGTTAAAATAAAAAAAGTACAAAATTCTATCCGCCCCCTATACTTAGGCTCTAGTCAGCCTAATGTGTAAAAGAAGTGCAAAAATGGACGGACGAGCTCAAGAGAGAAATGGATGAGTATATTACACACGGTGAGCATCGGTCCCCCCTATACTTAGGCTCTGGTCAGCCTAAGTCTAGGACATGAGTGAGTGTGAGAATCGATGAGATCTAGAGAATATACATAGAATGGTGAAGAAGTGAAGAAGAGACTCGTGTCACTGTCCCCCCATATTTAGGATATAATCATCCTAAGATAGCCATAAAATGAAACGATATGGAGCCATAGTGAATGATACGAATCACTGGGGAGGGAGGGAAAGGAAAAGAAAATCTATACAAGGAGGAGTGAGAACATATACAGATTAAGAAGGATTGTGACGAACCTTCTTGCGTGAGCAAGGGAGGTGGGTAATATAACATATGCGTCGTTGTCAGAATCGTCCTTAGATGAATAATAGTGAGGTGAAGGATCGTCCAATGAGGGTCGACACATGGCTGCTTGCTTAGATATGACTTAAGAACAACTGAACCGAGCTCACTCATATAAACCACCTTAAAGAACCCGATGTGGATTCCTCAGAAAATTCCTTCTCCTGTATGTTGAAGGAAACTTTCTTAGTCGATTTTTCTAGAAACTGAAGCATTGAGAGGGAGAGGAGAGTTACACGCCTTGAGGGGCTCATGGAAACACCTTGAGGAATCAATTCTCGACATCCTTTCACTATATAATCGACTAGAGGAAGGGGAAACCATGTTTTTGGGTAGGGCCAATTCATTCCTGGCTGTCTGCTTTGAAGGTTCGGGATGTGGTGCGGTGCTGATCATGGGTTCCTCATCGGACGAGTCACCATATAGAATGTAAAATTCCTTAAGGGTCAGCACACGTCTCGGGTAGGAGCTGGGTGTTCTCAATTGGCTTGGCATTTGTAGTGATGTAAGAAGCATGAGTCATGGATGTGTAGGAGTCTTTGATCCAATTATCGGCTCGACAACCAGTATTTCAGGTGTAACAGAGAGGTGGGAGTCATCTACCTCTTGATGGTCATTGATGAATCCCTGATTCTCACTCTTTATTCTTTTATTTTAGCTATTTATCTTGGCAAAGCATCATGTAAATAAGTATAAAACATTAAGTTAGCATTCAACAGACATTTATTAACTTTGTATATTTAGCATGTATGTGTGCAAAAATAAAATAATAAAGAAAAATAAAAAAGAAGGTTTAGAATAAATACAGAGTGATGCGAACCCCGAGATCAGGTCAAACTTTGACCTGTTCTTCAAACAAAATAAGTAAAGAGAGATAGGGCTACTCTACATTGTACATAGTACCTGTATAAGTGAATATTTATTTTTTTACCAAACAAAATAAAATGTCCTTTTTACCTCCTTGTATATAGTCCTAAAAACAAAACCAAAATCAGAAAAAATAGAATAAAAATTAAAACAAATCCTTTCTCACTTGTGCAAAATATATGTATACATGTCCTACTCCCTATTTATTAGACGCCGTAAATAACTAATAAAAATAAAGAAAAATTATTTTATATTCCAAAAATGATGCTGTAAATAAATAAAATACAAAATTAAGGTTTTTTTTGTAAAAATAATAAAATAAAAATAATTGTACAAAATACGTATGTATATTATACCTATATATAATACATTATACTGTATATAGATTAATTTATTTTTCATAAAATTAATTAAAAATCATAGAAAAATAGTTTGAGAAATAATAAATATTTTTTATTTTATACACTTTTTATTTTGGAGCCATTTACTATTTTTACTGATTTTGTAAATATTTTGTAAATCCTATTTTCTGATTGGTACAGGGGGTTTGTTGACCTTGGTCAACGCCCCCTCCTAGCTCGGGTCGGGTCAAAAACCTGTCTCCAGAGTCTTTTCCTCCGATTTTCCTACCCGAATCTGAAGCTCCTCTCTCATCGATTCTTGGACCCATGATTCCTCAAACTTCCGTGATCCTCGCAGATTCCTTGTATGATCCGAATTGTTCTCGGGTCTCGCACTATTCGTCGATCCTTCTAAACCTTCGAGCCGCCTATATAGCATCTCATCCGCCTCCACTGAGCCCTAGCTCGTTCCCTGTCTCTTCTTCCATCCCTAGAAACCTCAGGTGGAGTGTTAGCTACCGGAGGCACCCCTCGGATTGGAGTTTGGTGGTCAGGAGACGTATCTGAGCTACGTGGCCGGCGAGCGCCGCCGCGTTCAGCCTCCCTGTCTTCCGCAGCGTGGTCGAGGCCATTATCTCATCGACTCCCTCCACCTGGAGCTCAGGAACACGTTCTCACCTCCAGGTACCCCTCATTTCCCCGTCTATTTCCCTGTTTGATCCATTCATTCCATCTAGCATCGTCGCACATCCACCTGCTCCGCCCAGTGGGTCGGAGCCCAGATATCCAAACCTATCCCTTCAGATCGACGCACCACATCACCCTCTATTTTCCCCCACAATCTGATCATCCTTAGTGAGGACCAGTTCTCCTCTACCACCTTTGCTGGAGATCGAATTCCACTCCACATCACTTCTTTTTGTTCTTGCTCCAATAAACCGAACCGGAGCTTCGCCCCGAGTCTTCTCCACTCTTTGCAGGCATTCTTGTGTGAGGGCAGTTCCATCGGGAGCCCTAACTGCTCAGGCAGAGTAGCTACATGCAGATCCACCCACCCCGTTCATCCGACCGTTGGCACCATCCTCGAAGATGCCCACCAGACGCGAGTACCTCCACGACAGTGTTGAGCTCTTCAGCACCTCCATCTGAGCGCCGGATCTTCATCCCCACTCGGTTGAAGGTCGCCCCCGATGAGTTCTTCCAGGACCTTCAACCGCCGTTGATTAGGCGTTGCCTCTCCAGGTCTCATCATAGTCGTTTGTCACCCCCTTTTGTCAGACGTGTCAGATGCACGATTAACGGCCATCCAGGCCAACATTCTCTGCACCGTCTTATTTCAGCAGACACCATCTCACCTGTACACCTACTCCACATGCCTGCACCGTCAGATCGCCAGCAGTGCAAATCAGAGCCATTAGCGGCCGCCATAGCCAGAGCATGCCACGCGTCCCCCACGCGCTCCGCACATGCCCTGCGAGGGTATATTGCACTACCTTCCCAGCATTTTTATGCTTTACTTTCTAGTTTATTAAATAAAGTTGTTGTTCAAACTTTTTTCTTATTAGTCCCTTATGTTTCCACTATTTGCACTTTAGTCCTCTGAGTGTGAACACACGTGCACACTCACATTCTTTTGTGGGTTACTTGCACAATATGTCTTGCGTTTTCTGAACGTTATGTTTTGAATAGAAAATTTATGATATTTGCAGAAAATACCCCTATGCATGATTTAATGAGCATGTGCGCTATTTCTTTGACTTTTTGCAATAGTGGCTCTGAACTTTTTGTATGTGTTATTATTTGCCCTAGGAACTTTAGGATAATTGCGAATAGATCCCTATAACCTGTGTGCTTGGTTTTGTTTGAAATAAATATTAATTTAATTCCAAAAATTCCACAAAAATTCCTGTGTTTCTGCTAGCTCATAGTAATTATTGTGATTTTTGTAATTAATTTTGTTTCTTATTTTATTTTCTAAAAAATCAAAACCCCTTAAAAACATGTCTGTCTATTTTATAAAATACCAAAAAAATATAAAAATAGTCCCAAAAATTCCATAAATATTTCTCTGTGCTTGTTATAGTTTGTTTTCGTTCATTTGCAATTTTTGTTGTATTATCTTTTATAAAAAACCCTAAAAATCTCAAAATACTAAAAATCTTATAAAACATAGGGATTTTTACCTGGCAGACCCTATAAACTTTGCCAATCACCTCCACGACCTTTGAAACAACCTAATTCCCCCCTCGACCTTGTAAACTTGCCAACTCTTACCCCATGAACCCTTCGGGTCATATGTTTTAAGTCTGTGGGGGTTCTTCGGGTAATTTATAGGGTCGATGGAGTAATTACGTTATGCAAAAGGTCGTAGAGGAATTTTAAAATGTTTATAGTGTCTGCTGGGTAAAAGTCCCTAAAAAATATTAAGAATTCTAAAAAATTAAAAAAATGAGATTTCTGTTTCTGTAGTTAGATCTTTTTATTTACTTTATCATAAAATTGTTATCCAGGACATTAGGACACTTTAAGTAATTTTAACTTGTAATTTTGTCCTGGCTGTGCACTGTTTGCCATGTTTTCACTTCTTTCATTTTTTATAAAATCATATAAAAATCATAAAAATACCACAAAATTAACAAAAACATTTGCATATTTGAAAAAGATAAAAATATTTTTGTTTCTAATTTTGGAGTATTTTTAGGCCTAATAAAAATTGTTAGTACTTGTTTTTACTTTATTCTCCTTATTTGTTTCCTAATTAGAAAATATAAAAAATTGCAAAATTAAAAATAACAAAAATATGCCTTTTATTTTCTGATTACCTACTACTTCGTACATTTATGTGCTCCTTGTTTTCAACCTTGGTCGCTATACCAGGTTAAATAAATAACGGAGACTGCTACATTGATTTTTGTGCTTGTGATTGTCTTAATTGTGGTCTTGATTTTCTTGATTGACTGAGCCTCGCGATCCGGGTCGCAATGACTCCTAGATATTACTTAACCCGAGTTGCCTCGACCCATAATCATAATATGGTCATGACTGTCAATTGTCATTTACCTTAGAGTAGAGTGTGTGAAAGAATGGATGCGATCGGAGTGCTTCTAATGTTGTAAAATCGACATCTCAAGTCTCGCAGTCTATAGTCGCCTTAGTCAAGACTAAGAATGACTTCATGAGAATAATTGGAGACTGGGTAAACTCTCCTCGATGCTCAATGTCAATGACCGTAAAGTCTACCTGGAGTAGAGCACCTTGGAAAGTCATGATGACAAAATGGTTCCTCTCGACCGTTTTATAGATTGATCGGCCAGCTAAACAATCTCTCTCGACTTTATGATTGGCCCGAGTTTGAGTTTGTCAAACACAGAGGTCAGAAGGATATTTATCGATGATTTATCATTGATTCTGGCATGGCTGAAGGTAGTGTCTTTGATTTCACATTCAATCCTAGGCAACCGCTTCACTCTGCGACTCTTAGATTTTGTCCCCATCACCAAGGAGGCGACCATAGACAACAGAAGTTTCTCAGTCCTTGTCCCCTTATTGCCCGACCTCTTAGGCATCAATTTACTTCTCACAAATCGTATGAGGTCGGGGAAGTGATTAGTGGACTTTATCAATGAAAGCTTACAAATAAGATTTTTTTGAGTCCTCAGGGTAGGATCCAAATTTTTTTAGATATTTTTCATTTTCTATTTTTATAAGATTATCTGATTTTTCAATTTTGTGGTCTTTTTGGGATTTTTTATTGTTTTGAATAGGTGAAGGAGGTACCCACTTAATGGTCTAGTGGTAGTACAGTGTGTCTAATATACAAAAGACCAGGGTTCAAATCCCACTCTTGTAGGGGCTGCGTTAGGTAGTCGACGACCAGCGTAAAAAATAGTCGAATCTTTCAACATGGATTTGAGCAAGAATCCATGTAGCCGACTAGTGGAATAAGGATTAGTACATTTTCTGAATAGGTGAAGGAGTGGGAGGATGTATAGACTCCTTAGAAGGTGAGTGGTTAATAGAAGGGGAAGGTAGAAAGGACTCCAGATGTACAACGTGTGTATGTTTCCTTGTGTCCTCTAGATTATATCCAACATTGAATACACTTATTTCATTCTCTACTTCAATACCTGAGCTGGAACAAATTGAAATTAGTTGGACAATGACATTTCTATATTTATCCTCAATTAATTCATAACTCATAATAATCCTAAAAATGTTATCCTCTAAAGATTCCTCATAGCAAATCATGGAAGCAGTCCGTTTACTTGGAGGATACTGATGAGATCTTGAAGTCTCACACTCAATATACCTAGACTCTGGCATGTAATGCTAGGTCGATTATGGACCATCCGAATGGCAGACATTGGTCAGAGCCTCGAATAATGGAGTCAATGAACGAGGGGCTGATAAGTCTAACTCATGAGTCCAAGCCCGTGCATAGGTACTCTGAATGTGTGATATGAAGGCTGGTCAATGTAGGCTTGATTACCAGGGTCAATCAAGTCAGTAAGATCATATGGTGCATGCCCCTCCATTTTATTTGTTCGGTCGACCATGTTATACTCTAAGGTCAAGCTGGGATGTGTATATGTGAATTGTTGTCCTATCCCAACTTGAGGTGAGAAATAGGCGTGTGGGGGTAAATAATTTTACCATTTCTTGATCTCATCGGTAGCTTGCTCTTCAGATGATTCTGTGACTCCAGCAAGCATCAGACTATAAGATGAACCAACCCAGAGTGGAAGTGGATCCAGGATGTAAGAAGGTGGGGTTGGTGAGAAATGCGAAGAAATGGGGAAGTCAGTCGAAGGTATGAGATGGTGGAGGATACATGGAAGAAGGAGAAGGCAAAGATGAATGGATGGTCAATGAGGAGTGACCAGAGAGGTCATGGTATGGGGTCCAATATCCCGACATCTTCGAGAGATGAATGTAAGTGGATGACGGTCGAAAACATGCAGTTTCATAGAAGGATACACACATACGGACAAACACAAGACAAACGCAAGAGTAAATCCTAGTTTCACCAACTTTACACAAGTGAAGACCGCAAGAATTCGATCTTTTATCTTTTCAATTTTATTGGTGATAATTGTGAACTTTGAAAGAGTTAACGAGTTGTTAAGTGTCCATATTTCCCTAAAGACTGGCCCGACTCTTATGACTAGTTGCACCTACTTTTAGCCAGTATGGATGTAAGTATACACAGTAAAACGATTACATGTTACTTAAGGACCGAGCCTTATGCAGTGTCCTTTAAACCATCCACTCTGTTAAGGAAATCTGGACCATTTATCTGCTACCCATATTTCCTCACTGATAAGTAGCTAATCGTTTTTGTAGAATTAGTAGTCAATATGAAAATCCTGTCTTGGATCTATCCTATTGTTCGTCTCTCTCTCACTTGCAAGTAGATTCAAGAAATGACGGGGTTGTTCTCCTGCAAATAAGGGTTAATTTTAGTCAAAATGTTTTGGTCAACTCTGATCAACAATCCTAGTTTTAAGTTGGATTATCACTTGATTAGTCCACCAAGCACGGAACGCCTAATGATCAGTCCCAATGTCCATTTAATCCGAAGTTGTAAAACTAAGTGAAAGGGAGTCGAGAAAAGTTGACATAATCGAAAAATCAATGATGCATGTTCAATTCAGAAGACTTACAATAATCCTCACGCTCTACATGCGGGATGCAAAATAGAATTGAATTTTTACACTACGAGAAAATTATTCCTAGACATGCAATTTTATTAGTGAGTGATGAATAATTTAATTTTTACTAATAGCTCTATTGTCTAGGTGCGTCTCGTTAAGTGTGATGTGTGGTCTTATAGAGAACGAGCACAAGAAATAAAATAATCTACTAAAATGCTCTAAGAGCCGTAAGTGCATGTCCTAGTCTACGTCAATTCACCACACGACCACGAAGGGTCCAATATCCAGTCCTGATACACACGTGAGATTCCATACAGAATCTGCTAGAAATCAAGCAATTATTACAAATTAAAATAAATGCAGAAAAATTCTAGACTCTACACTCTCTCACAACTTGACTCGATCTTAATTTTAATGTAGATCTTTCAGTCGGCTTATCTGTAGAAAAGCCAGCCGCCGAAGCTCCTCAGATGCTCGACCACCTAAGCAGTCGCTCCGTTGTGTCGGGTCCCTTACACAAAAATAATATGATGGTCAGAGAGATAGACTCAATAAAATAAAATAAAATAAAGCAAACAAAATCAATAAATAAAATAAAAAATTCAAAAAATAAACAGAGAAATATGCACAAGAAAAATCAGGGTTCAGACTACCCGAGGGAGGAAATCCTAAAACCTAGATTTTCTAAAAATTAACCTAAGTTGTGCCTCCCCGACAACGACACCATTTGAAAAACCCGGATTTCCTCACTAATTATGTGGAGTTAACGCTAATTTTCGTTGGAGGCAGGCAATTCAGATTAATAAAAAAACTGCTAAATTAATTGATTAACCAATTAAAACAAGTGGTAATATTTTTACTTGGACAAGCCCAAGGTCGAACTTAAGGAGGCCACTATCACCTTAGGTTAATTATTAGTCGATCTTGAATCCATGTTTTCAGCGAGGTATTTTTATATTTTTTATGCAATATAAATGCAAATGCAAATAATGCGGTTGAACTAGGTTACTAAGAAATAAAGCAACTCAGTTAAATTAAGTTTTAATGTGAAATTAATCTAATTTAGCCAAGTGATATTTTTCTTGGAAACCTAATACAATGATGAATGCAACATGTATTTTTTTGGAATTTTTGGGGCAACAATGAAAAATGCAAACTTTTTAGGTTTGTTGTACAATTTTTCATGCAAACAGAATACAAAAATTATGAATTTTTAGTGAAAGTTAAACACAACGAAATGAAGCTACAGTAATATTTTTGGAAGTTTCGAGAATATATGTTTTTTTATGAATTTTTAATGAAAACATAGTGACTGCTAGTATTCAATTCGTAATTAATCCACAAATTCAATTTTTCCAGAGAGTGATTTATCTCAAAAAGTATATTTTAATAAGCAATTATGAAGATTTGAAATTTTGCAAAAATAATTTATGTATATTTAATTAAAAAATCATTCAATGAAACCACTCAAAAAAATATTGCAACCTCTATGCGTGCAAATATGATTATTTTTGGGCATAAGGTGGAACACGATTAAATCTATGCATTGTGAATTTTCGAGATTTTTCAGAGCAACGGATATTTTAATAGCTATTTCAAAGTATAAAATGAGTAAACTATGCAAGTTTTCACCAAATCAATTATATTAAATAAATCACAGTTCATAAAATTAATTAAATATCACAAGATACAGAAATGATTGTTCTACACAATGCAATTTTTATAATGATAAAAATATGCTCAAAAATAAAGGTTCAAATTAAGGTCCAAACACATGGGCCTTTATGCAAATGCAGAAATAAAATAAAAAATTATGCTGACGGAACTTAGATGCATTTGCCAAGACATGAGAGGACTTGAATGCAATTTACCCCTGTGGGGCGCATGCGTTGCACGTGCTCCTGCTGGCAGGGGTGTGATTGTAGATCTTTAGGAACTTAAGAGGGTCTGATGCAATTATCCCCTCCCCCACGCGCTCCTCACGTGCAGGGGGAAGGGCGTCCTGGGGTGGTGACTCGGGTGCTGAACCCGAGGAGAAGGTGGCTGAGGAGCGTGGGCTGCTGGAGCTGCGAGGTGGTTTTGCTGCTTGTGGACGGTGGCCCATCACGTGCGTAAAGGAAGGTCGGCCGAGTGGTGGAGAGGGATCTGTGAGGGAGATGGAACGACCAGTCGACACACGAATAGGGCTTGAAGATGCTAGCTGAGCGGAGGCGCTGTAGGTCGGTGAGGTGACAGAGCTTGACTAGGCGACTCAATCATGGCCTGCTGCTCCAGGTGGTGTGGTACTCTGCTCAGAGGCACGATGATGCAATGGCTGGAGGGCGATGGAGTTGTGAAGGTGGGGGCGTGTCGAAAACCAGTCGACGCACGATCAATGTTGTGACAGGGCGACCAAGGCGAAGCACGCCAGGGCGATCGGTGAGTGAACTCGAGGTAGCACAAGGTGAAGGTGGTAGTACGACTGTAGCGGTGTAGGACAGAGATGCGAGTCGGTGATGAGGATGATGAATATTGTAAATGGAAGAAAGAAGGAGAAGGATCAGGGGAAAAGAGAAGAGAAGGAAAAGAGAAATGAAAAAGAAGAAGGGGAAGAAATTACCTGCAGCGGGTTGGACTGTCGGCGGATGGATGCTCGATTGAGCACCAAAGGTCTTCGCCTCAAAATCATGCCGCATGAAGTGCGAGAGGATGAGCTCCTCCTCAGAGAAGAACAAAAACAAGGCGGATGGTTCAGCCTTGGATCATGCCTGGAGTGCGGGAGGATCGTCGCTCCACTTCGAGGCACCTCGGATGTCACCTGCGGTGGGTAGGGGCTCGCTCCTACTCTGTGAAATGGTAGATGTGTGATTACAGAGGAGGTAGCTGATGTGGTCAAGGTGGGTGGTGCGGGGTTGTTGCACCGCCATGAGACGCGGGCGTAGGGCGCAGAAGCACCGCGGGGAAGGTGGGGTGCAAGGAGAGATGGGGAGCACCACGTGGCATGCCTAGGGGTGGCCATGTGTCAATAATATAAATACATGAATAAAAATAATTAAAAGAAATAATAATAAATAAATAAAGTAAAAATATAAAAAATAAAGTATATAATAAAATATAGAAAGAAATAACGAAAGAAAAGAAATAAGAATAAAAATAAAATAAACATGGGGTGACAACTGCGACTCCAGGAGATGCCACGTGTCGCTCCCAGCAACAAACAAAATTAAATGTAAACAAAAATAAAATATAAATAACAAAATGGGTCCAATAAAAAAGTGTCAACATGAAAGTTTCTCGTCTCGACGAGATCTGCAACTTTCGTGAAGGATCGAAAATCAAAAAAAGTCAACTGTACAAAAAGTACTTTTTGGGGATACCTTATAGGTATAAAATACCGCATTTTTATCTTTTCCAGTTTTTTTCCATTTTTAAAAAATAATATAAAAATCAAATAAAATTAGCGAAAATATAAAACAAATATTTACAACTTAATCTATTTTTTTGGATTTTTAGTAATGAAGAAAATTAAGAATCAAAATAGATAAATAAAAAGAACATATGTACAATATACAAAGGGCCCCCAAAATACAAGTTTCACAAACGAACTCCGATTCTTTTGAATTTGGTCTTGTTTTGAAGGTAATTGAACATATATTAATTCAAAAGTGATTAGGAGTCATAGGAGACTAAATGAGAGAGATATTCATGTTTAAAGGCTTTTAGTCTCAAATTAGGGTTTTAGTTTTATTGGTCAATTTTTATAAGTTATTATTATTATTTTTAATATTTTTTCATTTTTCTTATAATAAAATATATACAAATATACACCAAGTTAGGGTTAGTTAATTACATAGAGTTAGGAGTTAATTTTAGGTAATTTTGTAGAAATTTTATGGAATAGTTTAAATAAAGAGGATAATGAATGATAAATAATATGATGAATTACAGATTCATCATCTCCCTATACCTAAAGTTTGCTCATCTCTAAGAAACTAAAAATGACATGCAAAAGTGAAATGATTTTGGGTTCCATACGAAGGTCATGAATAAAAGGTGAAAATGGAGCTTGACTCGACTTTTGGATTGATAATGTGGCGACACCTTATTAGGAATGAATTTAAGACCTAACAACCTTTAAGTTCCATAAGTCTTTATTCAAGTCACCTTAATAGTCAAGTCAGAGCAAATCCTCATACACAAATTCTGATGATCATGAATCTTCCTTGTACTGTATAAGTGAAATATAGCTCTCCACATTAGAAACGACAAAGAAGTCGCCTCCCCATACAAGGTAACTCTAATTCTCCAGTCTAGCAACTCTTTCCTCGAGGAGTGGAGTATTCCCTTCTAAGCTCAAGTGCAACCAACTCAAGAAGAGAGGGTAGAGAAGAGAATGGATTGTGACCAGTGTAGTCACATATCTATGGAGCTTGACCATTATAGCCAATAGACCTGGTATGGGTCAGGGGCCCATTTGCCCAGCTTTCTCATGGGTCGAGCTTGGGCCAAGAGATTTCGGGAATGGACCGGCCAGGCCTAACCCACTCTTTAGCTCGCCCGTCAATTGGGTGGGCCGTGGGCATGTGTCATAAAACTCGGCCCGGCCTGACCCGCACATATAAAAATATAGGTTTAAAAATTATATTTTAGATACATTCAATATAATATACTTCAAGTTTTTGTTTTACATTATCGATATTACATCTTATTTTATAGTTTACATGCAAAGGAACACATATTATGGTTACTTGGATTTATAAAGATTAGTTGATGCTAAAAAAAACTTATTTATCTCCATAAATTTGATAAAAAATAATCTAAAAATACTTTACGTTCGGCCCATGGGCCATCCCGGCCCGACCCAAACCTGGGCCGGGCTTAGGCCTTGAAGTATGGCTCGTAGACCGAGCTGGGCCTTGGACAGGGTGTTTTAGAACCCCGACCCATTCGGCCCGACCATGGCTCGGCCCATCCCACACTTTGGCCAGGTCTAGTGGCCAAGTCTCCAGCTGCAAGCTTCCATGATATGAAACTTTAAAGAATATGCCTTGCAAATATACCCACTATGGCATGCATTCTATTTTCAATTAGGCCTGTCCCATTTTTTGGAGTTCTTTCTTTTTATTTTTTTCTTTTTCTTTCCTTTTTCTTGACATATATATAAGGTTCAACATGTACATAAGGAGTTTTTCTTCTTAATCCAATAGATTATCCTCTTTTGAAGCTTTATTGCAACCCACATCATCCCGTCATTAGACGTTGACGGCACTAAACTAGGTTGAGATGCACTACTCTCCCTAGAGGAGGACGGATGTTTCCATCCGTGTGCTACTCCAAGCCAAAGGATTCTACCTTCTCACCACCTCATCAATGAAGAGCTACGTGCATGGTGCTTGTCCAAGTTAGGTCACTGTCTAAAAGAATCATGCGTGTGTATGAAATATTCTACTTAGACCAATCAATATGACATGTGAAAATAGTCTTGTGGACTCAAAGAATTAAGTCACTCGATCTAAAAAATCCTAACTCCAGTTCCTATAAGGTTCCCTTGAAATTAGGTAGATTAAAGTCAAATCAAATCCATCCTCGACTTCTATTCACAACTTGGTTCAGAACCCACTAACTTTTGACTTTGCATGTGGAAGATATGCAAATGAAATATAGATGACATGCAATGTAGATGAATGAAGTGTAATATAATTTTTTATGAATGCAAGGATTATATGCAAGAGTAAATAAGAAGCCAGGATTTTTTTATTTTCAAAATTTTTCCTTTTTTCAATATACCCCTATTTTACAACAAAAATATTAATTTACAAGGATTTTTCAACAAGTTTTATTATACAAATTATATGCAAATATTATACATGTATTTTACATTTTTTTAATTTTACCCATCCCGCAATTATTGCATAATATATACAAAAATATGCAAACACATGAGCTATGGGTAAAGTATATATGTAATATATACATGCCCCCATACTTAGCATGTTCTATGTCCTCAGAGCACAAGAAGCAAGGAAAAAGAACATAGCTCGTTCTAAGTGCACGAGAGTTAAAATAACAAAAATATAGAATTCTATCCGCTCCCCTATACTTAGGCTCTGGTCAGCCTAAGTGTAGAAGAAGAGCAAAAATGGGACGGACTAGGTCAAGAGGAGAAATGGATGAGTATATACACATGGCGGACATCAGTACCCTCTATACTTAGGCTCTGTTCAACCTTTCTAGGACAGGAATGAGTGTGAGAACCGATGAGATCTAGAGAATATACAAAGAATGGTGAAGAAGAGAAGAAGAGACTCGTGTCACTCTCCTCCCTATACTTAGCATCTGGTCATCCTAAGTGTAGACATAAAATGAAATGATATGGAGCCAGGGCGAGTGATACGAATCACTGGGGAGGGAGGTAAAAGAAAGAAAATCTATACAAGGAGGAGTGAGAATATATAAGGATTAAGAAGGTTTGTGACGAACCTTCTTGCGTGAGCGAGGAGGTGGGTAATATACACATGTGTCGCTCTCGGAATCGTCCTCAGATGAATAATAGTGAGGTGAAGGGATAGTCCAACGAGGTCGACACATGGCTGCTTGCTCAGATATGGCTTTAGAATAGCTGAGCTGAGCTCACTCATATAAACCACCTCATCCGAACCCGATGTGGATTCTTCAAAAAATTCCTTCTCTGGTATGTTGAAGGAAACTTTCTCAGTCGATTTTCTAGAACCCGATGCATTGAGAGAGAGAGAGAGAAAGGAGAGTGACACACATTGAGGGGTTCTGGGGAACAACTCGAGGAATCAATTCTCAACTTCCTCTCACTGGATAACCGATTAGAGGAAGGAGCAATCGCGTTTTTGGGTGGGGTCAATTCAATCCTTGTTGTCTGCTTTGAAGGTTCAGGATGTGATGTGGTGCTGACCGTGGGTTCCTCATCAGATGAGTCACCGTATAGATTGTAAAATTCCTGAAGGGCTAACACACGTCTCGGGTAGGAGCTGGTGTTCTCAATTGGCTTGATATTGGTAGTGATGCAAGTAGCAAGAGTCATGGATGTTTGGGGAGTCTTTGATCCAATGGTTGGTTCGACAACCAGTATCTAAGGTGTAACAGAGAGGTGGGACTCATCTTACCTCTCGATGGTCACGACTGTCAACATCTTTGTTGGTTACCTTAGATTAGAGTGTTTCAAAGAATGGGTGCAGTCGGAGTGCTCCCAATGCTGTAAAATCGATATCGCGAGTCTAACAATCTATTGTCGCTTTAGCCAAGGCTATGACTGACTTCCTGAGAATAATCGAAGATTGGGTAAAATATTCTTGGTGCTCAATATCAATGACCGCAAAGGTTACCTGGAGTAGAGAACCTTGGAAAGTAATGATGACTGAAATGGTTCCTCTTGACCGTTTTATAGATCGATGAGCCAACTGAATGATCTCTCTCGATTTTCTGATTGGCCCGCATTTGAGCTTGTCAAACAAAAGGTCGGGAGGATATTTATCGTTGATTCATCATCGATTCTAGCATGGGTGAAGGCAGTGTCTTTGATTTCACATTCAATCTCAGGAAACCACTTCATTCTACGGCTCTTAGTCTTTCTCCCCATCACCAAAGAGGCGACCATAGACACTAGATGTTTCTCAGTCCTTGTCCTCTTATTGCCCATCCTCTTAGGCAAATCAATTGAGGTCGGGGAAGTGATCTATGGCCTTTGTCAAGGGAAGCTTAAAAATCAATTCCTCATTGAGTGCTTCTCTCATGGCAGGATCCAAATTTTTAGATCATTTTCATTTTCTATTTTTATAAGATTTTTGGTTTTTCAAATTTTTTGGTCTTTTTGGTATTTTCAATTTTTATTGTTTTGAATAAGTGAAGGAGGGGAGGATGTACAAACTCCAAATTGGAAGGTGAGTGCTCTAAGAAGGGGAAGGTAGAAAGGACTCCAGTCGTACACCGTGTGAATGTTTCCTTGTGTCCTCTAGATTATTTCCAACATTGAATCCACTTATTTCATTTTCCACTTCCATACCTGAGATTGAATAAATTGAATTTAGTCTGTTTATGTCATTTCTATATTTATCTTCAATTAATTCACATCTCTTAGTAATCATAGAAATGATATCCTCCAAAGATTCCTCGTAGAAAATCATGGAAGCGGTCTGTCTACTCGGAAGATACTACTAAGATCTTGAAGTCTTACACTCAACATACCTAGACTTAGGGATGAGCATTGGGTCGGGCTAGTCCGACCTGGCCCGCAACTCGACCCGTTAAGCCTGGCCCGAAAACCAAACCCGTTTAAATTTGGGCCGGGCTCGGGCCCAAAAAAAGAGTCCGTTTCTAAAACGGGCCGGGTTCGGGCTGAGCAGAGCTCGACCCGAAAACCCGGCCCGAAACCCGGCCCAAAGCCCGATCCCAAACTTATATAATATAATATATATAATATTCCAGATCCCTCGTGCCCCCCAACCCAATCCCCCTCAAACCCTATCTCCACTCTCCAACGATATTACATGCACCAGCATCTCAAAGTTTTGAAAAAAAATGTATATGAAAAAATCAAAAGTTTTAGAAGAGAAAAAAATCAAACATTTCAAAGTTTTTTTTATCAAAATACCATAGGGATGTTAAAACTCTTAGATTTATCAGAAGTTTTTTAAAAAATAAAAAGTTTTTTAATAAAGACATTTCCATATCACCCGTTGAATTAAGTATTTTAAAAAAAAAGCAGAAGTTTTTAAAGGGAAAAAAGCTACTGGGCCGGCCCGTCCCGAACCCGGCCCATTTAACTTTGGGTCGGGTTCGGGCTAGCCCATCCAGATTTTATCGGGCTACGGCCTGTCTCGAAACCCGATAAAATAAATGGGCTCGGGTTCGGGCCGATGCCCAGCCCGGCCCGCCCAACCGATAATCAGCCATACCTAGACTCTGGCATGTAATACTGGGTCGAGTATGGACCATCTAAATGACAGATATTAGTAGGAGCCTTGAATAATGGCATCAATGAATGGGAGGACTGGTAAGTCTAGCTCATGAGTCCAAGCCCGTGCATGTGTAGGCTCTCTGAATGTGTGATATGAAGGCTGGTCATTGTAGGCTTGATTACTAGGGTCAATCAAGTCAGTAAAATCATATGGTGCATGCCTCTTCATTTTATTTATTCAGTCGATCATGTTATAACCTAAGGTTAAGTTGGTATGTGTATATGTGAATTGTTGTCCGATCTCAACTTGAGGTGAGAAAGAGGTATGTGGGGGGTAAATAATTCTGCCATTTCTCGGTCTCAGTATTAGCTTGATTTTCACATGATTCTTTGACTCCAGAAAGCGTCCGACTATTCGATGAACCAACCTAGGGTAGAAGTGGATCCGGGGTGTAAGAAGGTGGGGTAGGTTAGAAATGCTAAGAAGTGGGGAAGTCAGTCGAAGGTTTGACTTTATAATCGGGTTGAGGTGGAACTGACCATGGGTATGCATCTTCAGCAGATGGTGGAGGATACATGGAAGAAGGAGAAGGCAAAGATAAACGGTAGATGGTCGAGGAGGAGTGACCAGAGAGGCCAAAGTATGGGGTCAAATATCCTGACATCTTCGAGAGATGAATGTAAGTGGATGGTGGTCTAAAACGTGCAATTGCACAGAAGGATACACACAATACAAGAGAAAACCCTACTTTCACTAACTCAACACAAGCAAAGACCGTAAGAATTCGGTCTTTTATGTTTTCAATTTTATTGGTGATAAATGTGAACTTTGAAAGAGTTAACGAGTTGTTTGGTGCTCGTATTTTGCTCAGGACTGGCCTGACTCTTACGTCTAGTTGCACCTACTTTCAGGCAGTATGGATGTAAGTACGGACCGTAAAACTGCTACCCATTATTTAAAGACCTAGCCTTATGCAGTATTCTTTAAACTATCCACTCTGCTAAGGAAATCCAGATCGTTTACTGGCTACCCATATTTCCTCACTGAAAAGTAGCTAATCGTTTTGTTAAAATCAACAGTCAATATGAAAATACTGGCTTGGATCTATCCTTGTGTTCGTCTCTCACTCATTTGCAAGTATATTCAAGCAATGACGGGGTTTCTCTCCCACAAACAAGGGTTAATTTTAGTCCATTTCGTGGTTAACTCTAATTAGCAGCCCCGATTTTAAGCTCGATTATCACTTGATTAGTCCACCAAGGATGGAACGCCTAATGATCAGTCTCGATTTCCATTTAATATTAAGTTGTAAAACTAAGGGAAAGGGAGTCGAGAAAAGCCACTGCAATCGGAAAATCAATGATGCATACAGTGATCCTCATGCTCTACATGATGCAAAACCGAATTGAATTTTTACACTATATGAAATGCAAACAAGAAAACCGTTCCTAGACAGGCAATTCTATTAGTGAGTGATGAACAATTTAATTTTGACTAATAGATCTATGGTCTAAGTGCATCTTGTTAAGTGTGAGTGTTTTTCTATAGAGTACGAGCACAAGAAATAAAATAATCTACTAAAAAATTCTCTAAGAACCGCAAGTATAGGTCCTAGTCTACGCCAATCAACCTCACGACCACGAAGGGTCCAATGTCCAGTCCTGATACGCACGCGAGATTCCATACAGAAACTGCTAGAAATCAAGTAGTTATTACAAACTAAAATAAATGCAGAAAAATCCTAGACTCTACACTCTCTCATGACTCAACTCGATCTTAATTTTAGTGCGGATCCTTCGGTCGGCTTATCTCCAAAAGGCCGGCCACTAAAGCTCCTAAGATGCTCGGCCACCTAAGCAGCCACTCCTTCGTGTCGAGTCCCTCGCATAAAAAATAAGATGATGGTCAGAGAGATAGATACAATAAAATAAAATAAAGCAAACAAAATAAAGAAATAAAATAAAAAATACAAAAAATAAATAGAGAAATATACACAAGAAAAATCGGGGTCAGACTACCTGGGTGTGGAAAACCTAAAATCTTGATTTTCTAAAAATTAACCTAAGCTGTGCCTCCCTGACAATGACGACATTTGAAAAATCTGAATTTACCCTCGCTAATTATGTAGAAGTAACGTTAATTTTCATTGTAGACAGGCAATTCAGATTAATAAAAAAACCGCTTAATTAATTAATTAACAAATTAAAGTGAGCGGTCAATTTTTTTTACGTGGGCAAGCCCAAGATCAAACTCAGTGAGGGCACTATGTCATTTGGTTAATTATTAGTCGATCTAGAAGCTAGGTATTCAGTGAGGCCTTTTTTATATTTTTAATGCAATATAAATGCAAATGCAAATAATGTGATTGAACTAGGTTATTGGGAAATAAAGCAACTCAACTAAATTAAGTTTTAATGTGAAATTAATCTAACTTAGTCAAGTGATATTTTTCCTAGAAACCTAATCCAATGATGAATGCAATATGTATTTTTTGGAATTTTTGGGGTTAAAATACAACAATGAAAAATGCAAACTTTTTAGGGGTTTTATGTATTTTTTATTCAAACAGAATACACAAATTATGAAATTTTATTGAAATTTAAACATGATGAAATGAACCTATAGTAATATTTTTTGGAAATTTTCAAGGATATATGATTTGTTATGAATTTGTTTAATGTAAATAGAGTAGCTGCTTGTATTTAATTTCTAATAAATCCACATATTCAATTTATCCAGATAGTGATTTATATCAAAAAGATATTTTAATAAGCAATTCAGGAGAGATGAAATTTCTTAAAAATAATTTATGTTGATTTAATTTAAAATAATTCAATGAAATCACTCAAGAATTTATTGTGACCTCGGTATGCCTGTAAATTTGATGATTTTTGGGCATAAGGTAGAACACAAATAAATCTATGTACTGTGATTTTTTTGAGAATTTTTAGAGTAACCAATACTTTAATAGCCATATCAGAGTATAAAATGAGTAAACTATGCATAGTTTTCACCAAATCAATTATATTAAATAAATCGTAGCTCATAAAATTTTAATTAAATATTCACAAGATACAGAAATGATTGTTCTACTCAATGCAATTTTATAATGATGAAAAGATGCTAAATGAAGGTTCAAATTAAGGTCCAAACACATGGGCCTAAATGAAAATACAGAAATAAAATAAAAAATTATGCTGATGGAACTTAGATGCTATTAACAAGACTTGAGAGGACCTGAATGCAATTTACCCCTTTGGGGCGCATGCGTTGCACATGCTCTTGCTGGTAGGGATGTGATGGTAGATCTCCAGGAACACGGGGGGCTCAGATGCAAATGTACCCTCCCCCACATGCTCCTCATGTGTGTGTGTGTGTGGGGGGGTGGGGGGGTGGGGTGGGGAAGGGCGACCTGGGGAGGTGACTTGGGCACTGAACCCGAGGAGAAGACAGTCGAGGAGCGCGGGCTGTTGGAGCTGCGAGGTGGTTTTGTTGCTCGTGGACGGCAACATGCCACGTACGTGGGGGAAGGTCGACTGAGAAATGGAGAGGGATCCATGAGGGAGATGGAACAACCAGTCAACACGCGGCTGGGGCTTGAAGACGCTAGTCGAGCGGAGGCGCTGCGAGTCGGTGATGCGACAAAGCTTGACTAGGTGACACAGTCAGGGCCTGCTGCTCCAGGTGCGACACACTGATCGGAGGCGCGACGATGCAGCGACTGGAGGGTAACGGAGTTGCCAAAGTGGGGGCGAGTCAAATACGGGTCGACACATGACCGATGTTATGACAGGGCGACCAAGGCGAAGCGTGCAGGGACGATTTGTGAAGGACGATGAGGCAGCACAGGGGGTGAAGGTGGTAGTACGACCATGGCGGTGGAAGGCGAAGATGAGAGTTGTTGTTGCTACTGATGATGATGAAGATCAAAAATGGAAGCAAGAAGGAGAAGGATCATAGGAAAAGAAAAGAGAAGGAAAAGAGAATTAGAAAAGAAGAAGGGGAAGAAATTACTTGTAGTGGGTTGGATCGCCTGGGGATGGATGCTCAATTGAGCATCGAAGCTTTTCGCCTTGTAATCACTCCAGTGCAAAGCACGAGAGGATGAGATGCTCCTTAGAGAAGAACAACAACAAGGCGGATGTCTCGGCCTTGGATCACGCCTGGAGTGCGGGAGGATTGCCGCTCCACTTCGGGGCACCTCAGCTGTCACCTGCAGTGGGTAGGGGCTCGCTCCTACTCCGTGAAATGGAAGATGGGTGATTACAGAGGAGGTGTCTAACGTGGTCAAGGGGGGCGGTGTGGGGTTGTTGCCCCACTGGAGACGCGGGCATAGGGTGCAGAAGCACCACGAGGAAGGTGGGGTGCAAGGAGAGATGGGGAGCACCACGTGGCACACCCAGGGGAAGCCACACATCAATAATATAAATAAATGAATAAAAATAATTAAAACGAATAATAAATAAATAAATAAATTAAAAATGCAAATAAATAAATTTAATAATAAAATAAATAAAAATAACAAAAAGAAAATAAATAAGAATAAAAATAAAATAAACACGGGGGTGACACATGCGGCTCCAAGAGCTACCATGTGTCACTCCCAGAAAAATCAAAAATTAAATGTAAACAAAAATAAAAAAAGAATAAAAATGGGTCAAATCAAAAAGTGGTCAACGTAAAAGTTCTCGACAAGGTCTACAACTTTCGTGAAGGCCCGAAAATCAAAAAGAGTCATCTTTATAAAAAGTATTTTTTCGGTGTAACTTATATGTATAAAATACCACATTTTTATATTTTGCAGATTTTTTTGGCATTTATAAAATAAGATAAAAATCAAATAAAATTAGAGAAAATATAGAACAAATATTTACAACTTAATCTAATTTTTGGATATTCAATAATTAAGAAAAATAAAGAAATAATATAGATAAATAAATGAACTCCAATTCTTTTGAATTTGGTCTTGTTTTGAAGGTAATTGAACATATATTAATTCAAAAGTGAGTAGGGGTCCATAGGAGACTATATGAGAGATATTCATTTTCAAATGCTTTTAGTGTCAAATTAGGATTTGAGTTTTATTGATCAATTTTTACAAGTTATTATTACTATTTTTAATATTTTTTCATTTCTCTTATAAGGAAATATATAAAAATTTAAAACAAGTTAGGGTTCGTTAATCACACAAAGTTAGGAGTTAATTTTTGGTTATTATGTACAAATTTTATGGAATAATTTAAATAAAGAGGATAATGAACGATAAATAATATGATGAATCACATATTCATCAAAGGGTCCCTTCGAAGTCGACCTCGGTGAGCCTCACCGAGGAAGGAGATTGCGAGATGCCTCTGGAGTTCATGAAGGCCTTCAACAACACGATCAACAGCCTCACAGAACGCTTTTACAAGCCCATCTCAATGGTCCGGGGGATCAAGAAGCTGCTCAATGTCGAGTCCAAGTGGATCCTGCGAGAATCCTCTAAGTTCATCTACAACTTCACCACCAAGATCATTTGCTCAAGGTGGGATAATCCCGGAGGTGAACACGCTCGCAGGATGTGACACAACCTCATCTGTTATAACATGGTTCTTCTGGCTCCTCTCCTCGCATCCAGAGCAGGAGAGGAAGATACTCGCAGAGATCATGTTCATGAAGATAACTAGGAAGAACTACAAATCGAGGAATTGGTGATTGATCTTTGGACATCTTTTTTTCAAAATTAATTCAGTATATATCCCCAAATTAACGTCCTTTTGTGCTAGGGATGGGCGACAACTAACCCGAGGGGCACACGTGATCATTGTGGAAGAAGTGGGGGGCACAACTGATATTCCTAAAAAGGGATGGGCATAACTGATATTCCAATATCTCAGTGTCACAACTGATAAAAATCCTTTGAATTTTATATTTTCTTTTTTTTTAAAATTGTAAAATTTAATTTCCTTTTTATTTTTAAAATAAGATATATATATATAATAATATAGACATTATAATTTATATAAGTAGTATGGTAGTATATATAGGTAGCACACCTATTTATATCTTTATTTAAGTCAAAATATAGTTAATATAAAGGAAATAAAATGTTTTTATCTTTTTTAATATATTTTTATCTATTTTGGTAATTTTTATGTTATTTTTTTAATTTTTTGGATTTTTAAAGTGACTAAATATACAAAATAATGAAAATATTAAATATTCAACACTATTTTGGGTTTAATATATAGTCCAAAATAAATTCAAAACTATTTTTAATATGTAGTGTCTATAATAAAGAAAATTAACAAAAAGAAAGTTATATTTTTGGAATATATATATATATATATATATATATATGCAAATTCTTATAAGATTTAGGGTTTTGTGCTTTTTAAGTTTTATATTTTTGTATTTTTTTGTGATCTTTTAATATTTGGTAGGATATAGTGTAATCTACATAACATATTTTTTTGGAATTTTAAGAAGAGGTTTTATAATTTTTATGGGGTTTTATATCTAAAAAGGAACAAAATACATGTTATTGTATTTTTAAAAATAGGAAAACTAATTTAAATGCCTAAATAAATTTATGCAGGAACAACCAATGTATCAGGTACTTAACATGATTTTCCTACATTTTTTGCATAATAAAAATATTTAATATGAACAATATACACAAAATAAAATTACACTACTAGCAAGGGCCTATTTGTAATTTAAATAAAGTAAACATGCATTTGCTAACAGGTCCAAATACTTAAGGGGTGCACATGCAATATCTGCAACGCCTCACGTGGCACAACACGTGAGGCAGAAGGACTAAAATGTAATACCAGTAAAGTTCAAGGTCCTTCTGGCAAATATCCCAAAAATTATTACACTTGATATTATATTTACAATACTAAAAAGAAAGACAAAAATATGTGAGGGACCAGGTGCAAATTACACATAACACACATTGATGGACGGTTGGATGGGAGCCACTTATGCGATCAGTGACCCAGATGGACCGATACCGTTTCGACGATGCTCGATTGTGATTGGGTCCTTTTCTTGATCAGGCGGTTGCAGTACTCCACGATCGTGCGGTGGATATCAAAACTGGAGCTCTGCTCCTGATCCAACAACAACTGCTCTTCTCTAAGAATGAGGAAGAACAACATACTTTGGATGCTTTGATCCTTCGATTCTTCGTCTATACTAGGACACCAACACTCGAATGTTTCTCAAAATGATCCTGGAGGCAGCATGCTGCATATGATGGCTTCACTAGGTTCCACATCTCACTGATGAGAGATCTGGATTTTGATCTTGCTCTAGGCACCTGTGAGATATCTTATGGAATCCAATACCCCTCAAATGGGGTTTGATGGAGCTGTGACCTGCACAAAAACCTTTGCAGCTCGAGGGCAAAGGCTCCTGACCTGTTATTAGGTGGAATCGAGCAGGGGTGAAGTGAAATGGGGTTGATCTCCGACGGGGATGATGGATGGGATATGAGGGAATTATTTTTTGAAAAATTGAGGTGGATGGGTGGTTAAGAGGATGGAGAATGCGAAAGGGATCAAAGTGGGGTGACCAAGGCATCGAAACGAGGTCAATATCATGGTAAATAGAGGCCATAGCCTAATGCTCCAATGTACTTAATTTTAGGGGTTTTAAGCTAATTAGGATGAAATTAAACAAAACAAAGGATACAACTACATTAAGGAATGGAATACTAAACTAAATGGGGTAAGATAGGGTAGCTCTCCTACCTGGAATGGCTGTGAGCGAAGGACCTGACAGAGTTTGGCTAGAGGTGGTGGAATCGTCTCAGAAACTCCTTCTCCACGACTAAGATTAAGGGATCTTGCCTCCTGTCGCAAGGGGTTACGATGGCTCAAGAGTGATTAGATTTCAAAAAGGAGGTGATGGGGTTGATTAATCAACCATTCGAAGGCGGTGGTGCGATCTCATAATGTGAGAGCACAGTCACTGAAGTGACCCCTCACGAGAGCTGATTACGTCAACAATTAACCCACTGATAAAAGATGAAGCAATGCAATAAGAAGTGAGCTAAAATTTATTATAACCCATATAAAATGTGTGTAGTGTGCAAGTATTCTGGGTGTTAAACTACTGAGAGCTACGGGGATAGGCTATTTATTATCTATAGAATGACAAAATTCTTGTGTATTTTTGGGTTTTTAATTTTTTTGGATTTTAGTTATATTTATTTTTTGGAAGTTTAATTTTATATTTTTTTAAATTTTATAATTTCTACTTTATTTTTATATTTTTTTTCTGATTTTTACTTTCTTTTCCTTTTTCATATATATTAAGTATATATATGTATAATATAAGTAATATATGTATTATATTTATATAGATATATAAAAATTCAGCAAATACAAGTAGGAACAATACTTTTTTATTTTTTTAATGGTATTAAAATATTTATAAGTGACTATAATAATAATATTAATGTTAATAAGTATATAAGTATATTTATGTATATATAACATATGTATGCTTTTCTATTTATAACTATAACTATAAGTACTCAAAAGCTTCAAAATAAAAATGTTTTTTTATATTTTCTCTATTTCATGAATTTGTATGTATTTTTGGCTAATTTTTAGGTATTTTTAATATCCAAAATACTCCAAATCAAGGAGTTAATAAATATTCTGAATTATTTTGAGATTTAAAATAGAAAATAAGTGCAAAATTTATCAAAACTATTTTCAATATATTCTATATTATATATATATAAGAAAACTATTTTTTGGATTTTATAAAATATTTTTTGATTTTTTAGGCTTTGGAGGGTTTTTTAGTTTTAAGGTTTTCTTTTACTATTTTATGTGATTTTTGGTTTGTAGTTATACTATATAGTAATATATAATATCTATTTTTTGGAAATTTAAAAGTGTTTTTCTATTTTTTGTATTTTTATCTCAAAATAAGGACTAAATAACACCTAAGTGATTTTATAATAAATGTAAGAAATTGATAAAATAAAATCACATCGTGAAAAGCATAATATGGATCACATTTGTCTATTTTCACAAAATTAATTACAAGGCCTAGTAGGGTATATTTGAAAATAAATAAAGAGTGAGGGTTTACATATAAAATAACCCCAAAGTTTTGGATGTATATACAAAATTTATACACTAAAAAGAAATATCAAATCCCTGGAGGGTTCGAGTGTAAAATGCCAACTCACGTGGAGTGCCACACGAACTGATCTGGTAATGGAGATATGTGCAATATACAATAATATCATGGACCCACTTTTTAAATGTTATTTAAAATTTACAAGATTGATATTTAAATACAAAAGAGGCGGGGGTTACTTAATAAATTACCCCCTAATGGTGCTTCATTGAGCGGCTAGGCGTGGGCCACGTGGCGAGATGGACAACACTGGGGGGCCTCTTCGGTTGGAATTCAATGGTCCATATTAGATCTGGACTGAAGCTCGATCTGGTGATCCTCTAGTGGTCTCCAAGAATTACTCAAGAATAAAGCTCAGATGAGCTTCGTTCTCGATTATCTTCACGCCCCGACCTCCTCATTCGCAGCCAATGCATTCCTCCTCTTCCTGACGGTCCTCCGCACTTGCAGGTGTCCTCCAAGATGTTTGGGGCGACATGGAGCTCATGTTCAAGCTCTGGAGTCGTGCTCCAGGTGACTTTCTAGGTTGCAGTCCTACACCAAAGTGCTAAGGGGACCGAGAGCTATCTACTCGGCCCTCTACTGAAGCTGGAAAGGCAAGGGGGAAGTGGGGCATTGGGTCTCCAGCGAAGGTGGTGGAGGCGGAGTCCGACGACTCGAATCCATGCATGATTCGAGGTAATAATAGGGAGAAAATGCGAAGAACTCAACGTGGATGGAAATGAGGCAGAGTTAGGGATCAGAGACGGTGAGAGCATGATGGATTTTGGGTTGGAACGTAGTGCTCGACGATTTATTATAACCAATATGTAATTTTCATTATCCTTATCAGAATACCCTTATTCCTAGAGATCTCTATCTCTTAAGGTATTCGCATTTAAGACCTTTTAGATCTCCATATATAAAGTCTTAAGCTCTTGAAGATAAGACATAGAGATCACTATCTTTATAGTCTTGTCATCTTTGAAGATATTTGTATTACTGCAATCAAGTATTTTATCTCCATAGTAGGATTAGTAACAGTTTACTACCCCCACTGCATGATAGACATATGACTTTTGTACACATCTAGCATACACACGACTTCTCAAAACTGATGCACAAGGGCAATGTAAAGCCTTGAACTTGGCATTTCTCGGATCTTATATAATAAGATCTGGCTCGTCAAGAGGAACCCAATAGATTTCGTTTCGTGTGAATTGGACTTCGTTTCGATTTGTTCTGATTTTCGGAAGAAAGAGAAGTAAGGAGGCTTAAGATGCCATTAAACCTTAATGATCGTCATTAAGATCGATTAATCGTGATTAATAAAACTAATGATAGATTGAAAACCACTAATGACCATTAGCGAACACTAATAAATAATTAGCAAAAGATAAGCCTAGCCGTGAAAGTTAAATCATGATTAGTGAAAGTTAATCACGATTAGCATTAATTAAACGTCATTAGCGAATCTAGAATCATCTGGAGTGTTCTAACTTAAGCCCTAGTTTCGGATAAGTTTTGACCAAAACCATGGGCCAAAACCATAGACCGCTAACCGCGGTTAAGGTCTAAACCATGGTATTCTAACCATGGTTAGCGGTTTTCTAGAGCCTATAAATACCCCCACTACCCATTCATTCTCTACGATTTCCACAACCCCCCCAAGGGCTAGGATCGAGAGGTCGGGAGGAGGAGTAGGAGATGAGGAAAGAGTGCTAGCAAAGCGCTGCCGGGAGAACAAGGAGGAGGAAGGTACGATCCTCTCTTAGTTTGCTTCGTGAGCTTGGTTTTCGATTCATATTCAGTTTTCTTGATGTTTTCCTTTCGGTGATTTTATAAGGGGAAACTCTGTCAAAATTTTTATATAAATATGTCCCAATATAACGGGAAACTCTACCGAAAGTTTCCTAGAAATATTATCCCGTATAAGGGGAAGCTCTGCTGAAATTTCAAGAGAAAATATGTTCTTCGTGTTCTTTGTGTTCTTCATGTGTTCTTTGCGTTCTTCATTCGCTCTTCGCGTTCTTGGCACGTTCTTATCGTTTTTGATACCAAAATGAAATTCGATAGTTTCAGGAGCTATAAATCATCCTTTGAAAGAGAATCACGATAAAGCACTACATACGAGAGAGAGAGAGAGAGAGCTCGATTAGGTAATGAAATCCTTCCTTTTACTGTTGGGTTTTCATACGAGATTATTGAAATTCCTGATTTTATGTTCTTCGCTATAAAGAACCCTAAGTTTAGATATTGTTGAGAAAATATGAAAAGTTACTTTGTGATTCCCACTAAAATAAGGTTAAGCATCGAATTGATGCAATGACTTGGAAAGATAGGGTTTGGGAGTTAACATAAGCATAAAAATGAGTATATATAGATATGAATTAATATATATATGTGGATCTATACTCTATATTGAGAAATATGTAAATTGAAGGCCTAACTGAAGAATTGCATCATAGGATTGATGTGTATTAAGTTGGATCCCAAAAAGGATCGTATGTTACGTTAAGGATGACTAGGAGTAGAAATACATGTCAGGCATTCAACCTGTAGGTTTGTCGGAAGGAACCCGTATTAGCGTGACCCTACCTAGGTGGTACACGGTTGTCCTGTTATGACAAGTGCACATGAAATAATAATTTGCAACGAGTGGTACTAGTGCCAATATCTTCAGGTTGAACGACGGAAGATGTCGTGCCATATGGAGGCACGTGTGGTTGGATAGCATCTGGGTTACGATAACATGTATTTAAAGCTGTTAGGTTATATGATTAAATGTTATCCTGAGGTTTAAGTAACCGAGTCCTCGAGGACGACGTGCTCCTTTGTTTGTCAGGTTGAGGGTTTTAGACCCTGATTAATAAAAGGAAAGGAAATTGTCAGGGTAGTACTGGAGGATTGGTTGAGGCGGCATGCGACAGCATAAGCTTACCAAGATTAATGCAATCTCCAATCCCGAAGTGTCCACAGCTTTAGAGTACATACAATGGTGAGGTAATTCCCTGGACTAATCCCTGACGTGGAATAGAAATGAATAAGACTTAAATCAATGAGAAGGAATGAAACTTTTTGTGATAACAAGTTTTGAAAAATTACACAATTTATTTGCTTTTCTCTTCTTCGTTACTTAGCATTCGCTAATTTTTATCCTATGATTTTTGGAAAATCCAATAGGTCTCGGTGAGCTATCGCAAGGACTTTAGTAATTCATCCAGCTTACATAGTAGACATCCAGTCAGCCACAATACCTTTTCTTTGTAAGGTAGTTAGTAATCTTTCTATGTATTTCCTTCCAGCTGATGTACATGTAATGGTTAGAGTGGGACAATGAATCATGTGAACTGTATTTTTTTGAATGGAAAAGTGTTGTAATACTTCCTTCTGAGTATTTTTAATTACAATCTGTTTCTTAATGTTAGTTGTGATTACTGAATAAATTATTGATGAGTAACCACATCCGGATATGGGAGGATCCGACGGCCCGAAATTGGGGTCGTGATAGTTTGGTATCAGAGCTCGGTTACTCCACTAATTTACTCAATAATTGATAATTATGAGCGGTAATCAGAGACTAATGTAGTCTTAAGATCCTTTGATCTTAATAAGAGACTATAACACCATTCACAAGTCATTGCCCCTTATGTACATCATGCTAAAACATATAGGATCTAACCTTTGGCCTTGATTCATCCCATGATGATGGAAGACCAAGATGTGTCTAGCAATTAGCGGCTATAATGGTGATGACCCATGATATGGGTCAAAGGTTATAGGCATTTGAGCGAAGACTCAATGCCATAATGAGAGATCAAAGTCATCCAGACTCATGGATGATAGAGTTGAGGGTTCTATTCACTCTCAAAAGAAAGAGTCTAGATACCATCGGTCCAAAGAAATTGTTTGCTCCTGCTCCATTTAGAGGAGTAGTGAAGGAGACGTTTCGTACGCACACAAAAAGAAAAGAAAAGAAGAAGAATATTTGATTCCTATTGTTAGGATAAGATTCCGATAAAATCATAAAACCATTTCTTGAATAAGGAACCAGGAGGTCAATTATAATTCAAGAAGATCTTCGACGACTATGTGGGACAGATTGCATGACATAAGTCACCGACTTATCTTTTACTTATCGAAATGAATTATTTTGATCTCATCCTGGGGATGGATTGGCTAGAAAGGCATCATGCATGCCCTGATTGTTTCCAGATGATAATAACTTTTCACATTCCTAACTCGATAGAGTTCCAATTTATTGGAAAGACATCCAGTGATGATGTCAAATACATCTCTACTCTGAAGGCTCAACAACTGTTAGAACAAGGGTGTCAAGGATATTTAGCTTATACCCACTACATCACGGTCAGATAGAATGATAGAAGATGTGCCTATAGTGTGCAAGTTTCCTGATGTATTTCTAGAAGAATTACCTGGATTACCACCTGAGCGAGAGATTGAATTTGAAATCTTTCTCACACCTGATACTCAACCTATCTCTATTCCTCCATATAGGATGACACCGGCGGAGTTACGAGAGTAAAAGATACAGTTACAAGAACTATTAGACAAAGGATTCATTCGTCCTAGTACTTCACCATGGGGTGCACCTATTTTGTTTGTAAGGAAGAAGGATGGGTCAATGCAGTTGTGCATTGACTATAGACAGCTAAACACGAGGACAATAAAGAATTAGTATCATCTGCAAAGAATAGATGATCTCTTTGACCAGTTACATGGTTCAATTGTATATTCCAAGATTGATTTAAGATATGGATACCATCACTTGAAAATTAAAGATACAGATATCCTCAAGACAACTTTTCAAACTAGATACGAGCATTATGAATTTTTAGTTATGCCTTTTGGACTAACAAATACCCCAGCAACCTTCTTGGATCTCATGAATCGAGTATTCAGGGAGTTCCTAGACCACTTTGTAGCAGTCTTCATTGATGATGTGCTTATTTACTTCAAAGATAAGTACCAACATGAACGCCATCTCAGGCATACACTCCAAACACTAAGGAAGAACAAACTATATGCTAAATATAGCAAATGTGACTTCTGGTTGACTGAAGTATCCTTCTTAGGTCATGTTATTTTGGGAAAATATATCAATTGATACTACAAAGGTTAGTATGGTGATAAGTTGGGAATGCCCGAATACTGTCACAGAAATACTGTCTTTTCTGGGTCTAGGTGGGTATTATAGAAGATTTGTGAAGGAATTTTCACGAATAGCATTACCAATGACTAGACGGACTCAGAAGGAAGTCACATTCATATGGTCTAATGCATGTGAAACTAGTTTTTAGACATTGAAAGAATGCCTAACATATACACCTATCCTTACTCTACCCTCTGGAATTGAAGGATTTACAGTGTACACTGATACATCTAAAGAAGGACTTGGGGCAGTTCTTATGCAACATGGTAAGGTAGTTGCGTATGCATCGCGACAGCTCAGGACACATGAGAAGAACTACCTGACACATGATCTTGAATTAGCTGCCGTAGTTTTCACTTTAAAGATATGAAAAACTACCTATATGGTATTACTTTTGAAATCATCACTGATCATAAAAGTTTGAAATATCTGTTTGATCAGAAGGAGCTCAATATGAGACAGAGACGGTGGCTAGAGCTATTGAAGGACTATGATTGTACCATCTCCTACCACCCCGGTAAGGGGAACGTCGTAGCAGATGCCTTTAGTAGAAGAACTTATTTACATGGGTTTGGTGAGTGCTATCCACTTCTGGGGTGTACTATCAACGTTAAGTGAATGGAAACCATTTGATAGTAGTGCTGATACTATAACTATTCCTCACCGATATAAACCAGGGATCTGGGATAGAATAAAGAAAGAACAAGAGGATGATCTGGTCCTTAAAGACTTGAGACAACAACTTGAGCAGAATGAGATAGAGGGATTCCATATACAAGCTGGGATATTGTATAACCATCATAGAGTTTGTCTATCAAATACACCCGAATTGAGGAAAGATTTCTTACACGAAGCGCATTGCTCAAGATTATCTATCCATCCAGGAATTACTAAGATGTATAAGGATCTTCATTCAAACTTTTGGTGGTCGGGAATGAAGAAGGATGTTGTTGAGTTCGTGAATTCATGTTTTACCTGCCAGTAGGTAAAGACTTTACACCAAAAGCCACCGGGATTATTGCAACCCCTCCCTATACCTGAATGGAAATGGGAAAATATTTTCATGGACTTCATTACTAGCTTACCTCAAATGACTAGTGGAAAAGATAGTATATGGGTTATAATAGATCGTCTGACCAAGGTAGCACACTTTATTCCAATAAGTTTATCTTCCACTCCAGATCAGCTTGCTGAGTTATATATTACACATGTGATCTGCCTCCATGGTATCCCAAAGGAAGTAGTTTCCGATCGAGATTCACGATTCACCTCACACTATTGGGAGAACTTTATGAAAGTCTTAGGCACACAGTTATGCTTGAGCACAACATATCATCCGTAAACATATGGTCAATCAGAACGTACGATTCAGACTTTAGAGGATATGCTACGAGCATGTGCCTTAGAATGGAAAGAATCATGGGTGAAACATTTGCCTCTTACAGAATTCACCTACAATAATAGTTATCATACAAGTATTGGCATAGCACCATTTGAAGCACTATATGGACGTAGGTGTACTACTCCTTTTTGTTGGCAAGAGGTTGGGATAAATAACCTTTACAATTCAGATAAATTCCAGGAGATACGGGACACTGTAGAGCTTGCTTGAAAAAGAATAATAACTGCCCAAAGTCGCCAGAAAAGCTATAGTGATACCGGGCGAAGAGACCTTGAGTTTGAGGTATGCAACTTTGTATTTCTCAAAGTATCGCATATGACGGAGTTCAGTTTGGCTTGCATGGTAAGTTGGCACCCAGGTTCGTGGGTCCCTTTGAAATTATTCAGCGGATTAGGAAAGTCGCATATAGACTTGCACTTCCGCCACATCTTTCAGTAATACATGATGTTTTTCATGTATCAAATCTGAGAAAGTATATTAAGGATCCTAAGCATAAGATAAACTACGATGATCTGCATGTTGAGTCAGACTTGACATACCTAGAAATACCTGTGGAAATACTAGATAGAGATATCAAGAAGTTGAGGAATAAAGAGGTACCTCTAGTTAAAGTGTTGTGGCGCAACCAAGAGTTTGAAGAAGCCACATAGGAACCTGAGGTAGAAATGAGAAAAAAATACCCGTATTTATTTGAATGATAACACTATGTATTGTGTATTTCTTTATTATAAATGAAATGACATTCATTCTCTTTAAGGTTGTTATGGTTTCAATACTCTTTAAGGTTGTTATGCCATCATTATAAGTCTAGAGGACGAGACTTTCTTTAAGGTTGTTATAATTGTAGAGCTTTGAACTTAACATTTCTCATATCATATATAATAAGATCCGGTTCGTCAAGAGGAAATCAACAGAATTCGTTTCGTGTGAATTGGACTTCGTTTCGATTTATTATGATTTTCGGAAGAAAGAGAAGTAAGGAGGCTTAAGATGTCATTAAACCTTAATGACCATCATTAAGACCAATTAATCATGATTAAGGAAACTAATGATGGATTGAAAACCACTAATGACTATTAGCGAACACTAATCAATAGTTAGCAAAAGATAAGCCTAACCACGAAAGTTAAATCGTGATTAGTGAAAGTTAATCACGATTAGCATTAATTAAACGTCATTAACGAATCTAGAATCATGTAGAATGTTCTAACTTAAGCCCTAAGTTTCGGATAAGTTTTGGCCAAAACCATGAGCCAAAACCATTAACCGCAGTTAAGGTCTAAACCATGGTATTCTAACCATGGTTAGCGGTTTTCTGGAGCCTATAAATACCCCCTCTACCCATTCATTCTCTACGATTTCCATTGCCACCACCACCCCAAGGGATGGGGTCGAGAGGTCGGGAGTAGGAGTAGGAGGCGAGGAAGGAGCGCTAGCGAAGTGCTGCCGGGAGAACGAGGAGGAGGAAGGTACGATCCTCTCTTAGTTTGCTTCGTGAGCTAGGTTTTCGATTCATGTTCAGTTTCCTTACTGTTTTCCTTCCAGTGATTTTATAGGAGAAACTCTGCCAAAATTTTATATAAATATATCCCAATATAAGGGGAAACTCTGCCGAAAGTTTCCTAGAAATATTACCCCGTATAAGGGGAAGCTCTGCTGAAATTTTAAGAGAAAATATGTTCCTCGTGTTCTTCGCATTCTTCGTGTTCTTCGTTCGTTCTTTGCGTTCTTGGCACTTTCTTATCGTTTTTGATACGAAAATGAAATTCGATCGTTTCAGGAGATATAAATCATCCTTTGAAAGAGAATCACGATAAAGCACTACATACGAGAGAGAGAGCTCGATTAGGTAACGAAATCCTTCCTTTTGTTGTTGGGTTTTCATACGAGATTATTGAAATTTCTGATTTTATGTTTTTCGCTACGAAGAACCCTAAGTTTATCTATTGTTGAAAAAATATGAAAAGTTGCTTGTGATTCCCATTAAAATAAGGTTAAGCATCGAATTGATGCAGTGGCTTGGAAAGATAAGGTTTGGGAGTTAACATAAGCATAAATATGAGTATATATAGATATGAATTAATATATATGTGGATCTATACTCAATATTGAGAAATATGCAAGTGTTTCTAGAAGAATGAGATACAATGATTAGACTTTTAATCTTATCCAATAAGAAAGTCAATTTCAATGATTAAATGTACATATAGATTATTCTGATGCACTATCTAGGTCCTTCTTTAAGGATCCGAGATAGTCTTGACAGTCATACTATCAACACATCAGGTTGTTGCAGTATTGGCATTAATCCAATTCTTTGGATGTCACATGGAAGTTACAGAAGTACAGTCAACTCTTTGACTTTTCTTCTTACTTGGGTCCGACCCATGCTTCCATTGTGCTCCTTTCATCTATAAACAACCATTGCTTAAGACAAAGGATCTCTTATGTTGAATTCGAAAAGATTTCAATATAAGAGTACTTCAACATTTATACATGCTTCATTCAATTCATATAATATGAATATTATGAAGCTTCATGAATGACTAGAGTATAGATAGTAGAATGATGACACTCATCACATCTACATATATCTTAACTCTTAAAGACTTTGGTTCAGGTATGTATTCAACACATCATTCTGTATGATACAATGAACCATGCCATTCATGGTTAAATGTCGAGAGCACATATATATGCCATATGCCAGAAACATCTTCTTAGATTTTTATAAGGATTGTTTGACAATTACGATCATAATCGACATGTCACTTCCAAAGTACATTCGATAAGAGATCAAGACTATAGAGACATACATACCGTAGGGTTCTAGACCTATTGTCTATTTAATTGTCATTTCCTCATTATTACAAGGAAACTTGCACAATGCAACCACATACATTATGTGTCCAACTGCAAGTACAATATCTTGATCATGGATCCAATCCAAGATATTTCACTGGTTATTATTGAATATAGTATTGAGTGGGTTTAATGAAGGATTATCTGAAATAAGAAATTTGCATGCATATATATACATATTTTACTTTGATTTAGGAAATTTTACCTCAAAGTTGTCTCGCTTTGTCAACACTGAAAGTTCATTCCCTTAATCATTTTCAATGTAAGAGATATACTTACCATTACATCTCAAGCAAGATCTGGGATCTCCTTTCTTATCTTTGTCAATCCTAATATTATGAGAACTTACAACTCGGATAAAAAGAATTATGAACACATTCCGCCTTCCAAGTCCAACTTGTATCTCTCAATTCGATCTTTAACACCCGGGCCCACCACCCTTAAGGTGATGTTGACCCGTCATTAATTGAACCAACCGTCAACAGGAATACAACTCACTATGCGTAATCAAGAGCCCGATTCAAATGGCTTGTATGCAGGATCTGTCACTTCGGACAGGCGTCTCCGACATACAAACTCTAGCGACGGAACCCTTTGCCTTGACGGGAGACCATGGATGTCACATATATGATCCTCCATATTATGTTCAAATTTTAATTAACTATTATAAATCATATTCATATAATTAATTCTTCTAAGGGAAATAACAACTTTTCAATTGGATTCCAATTAATTTAATCACATTAAATCAATGATCCATTTAATATCCAACAAATATTTTTAATTGTTACTTGAAATATGGTATTATCTCAAATACAAATAATTAGAAAAATACATCATGATCGCTCAAGCATTATCCCTTCCCTACTCGTTGTCATGGACAACATCGACGGAAGTGGGACAGACCGCACACAGTGCAACCTGCTACCCCAACACTCCCCGACTAAACACCATATCCTTCTCCGGAAAAGATAATGCCAAATTGATCACTTTGTACTTGAGATGATAATCGGTTTTTCTATCGAATTTATACCATATAGTAATAATCAAAATCATTTTAATTATAAGGAAATTTGCTAAACAAATTCCCAAACCTATTTAAGCAACATGTTTGTTGGAAGGTGTATGATGTAACCAATTTGTGATCTAGATCATATCTAATCAGATATTGATTAAGGAAATGTCATTTAAGGGAACAATTATTATCAAATATTTCTCAAATATTTATGCATAATTATTTCAGAAAATTAACCATTAATTTCACTAGTTTATTAAATGGCAATCACAAGTTTCTTGATTAGGATTGCAATTTCCAGCAATGACCCTCACTAAAATTAGCATATCTCGTCCATTTTAAATCCAAATCATGTAAAATCAATTTCTAAAGTTTGTTAATTTGATTTAAAACAGAACCCAAGTAATAACAAGCATTTATTGGCATTTCAAAACAGTAAGCAACTCCTTAATTACGTCATGATTCGCCATCCCTGAAACAATGGATATATGTTCATTAAAATGATGATAACTAGAGTTATCGGATTTCAAATCACACAAACTCAAATCTCACGATTTCCTTAATTAACGGAGAACATTATCTAAGTGATGGTTTCGTGTTTAAGCACTTTAAATAGGGGCGAAAATAATCACAAAACAGGGCTGCGAAAATGAAATGCACTGAAATTTTCACAATCCCTAATGAGCCCAAGTCTTCCTAAGTTTATGGATCTCATCCAAAACCTCCAACCTGACTATGATACCACTTGAAGGATATGGAAAGATCCTCAAATACATCATGGAAGCATGAGGATCGCATCGTAAGCGATCGGGAGCGACTAGTAGCACTAGTGGCTCGATGCAGCGGAATTTAAAAAAAATTAATGTGATTAAACCACATGATTCAAGAATATTTCTCGAATCATTTCATCTAAACCACAATAAGTATTAAGGTTACCTTTTTAAGTGCGGTTGTGATAAAGTTTCTAAATGAAAAGACCTCATGTCTCAAGTCCGATCCAACAGAGGAGACGCTTGCGAGCGCATTAATGAGATGCGTGCTCCTCGTAATCTATGTTGATGATCTAAGCGACGAATCTCATGATCTCATCACACGAGATCCGGCGTCTTCTTCATGAACAAGATACATCGAAGGAGATGGAGATCCACGAGTAGTCGTTTGGGCAGCATAACAACGATGTGGCGACAACAACGATCTCTCTCTAGGGCATCAAGGTGGATGACCACAAGAGAGAAAGGGAAAGGGTCTTTGCATGTAGAGAGAGAGGGAGGGAGAGAGCATTCTTTGATGTTAATGTAATTTGTAGAGCAAGGGGTGCCTCTTCTTATATAGGGTTTTGAAAGTCCATGGATCTCAATCCATGGACAACACACAATCAATGGATAAGATTGATTTGTTTCTTTCAACGACCATGATGTCGTTGTAAAAACACAATAATAATTGATTTAATTTAAATTAATATATCGATAAATCAATATAATTAATTTCAAAATTAAATTACTTGACTGCTCTTTGAGACGATGAGGAGATTGATCATATCCCTTAAAAACAGGGGGACGACCATTCAATCATCTCATGAAATCTCATTATCTCATGAGAACTGGTTATGTCATGATATTTCCAAGACTTACAACAACATTTGTTGTAAATTATTTCACAAAATTAATTTATAATTATTTTATGAATATTATAATCATGCCATTGGAAAAATGTGAATCACATTCACAACACAAATAAAATGCAAATTATATTTTCAATTAATTATCTAATGTGAATCAAATTTACATCAATAAATAATCAAAAAATATAAATCACAATATGCTCTATCTACTATTTTATAAATTACATTTGTAATATACCTGATTAATATGGATAGTGTTATCTACATTATTCATATCCATGACAATTAAATCACATTTAATCATCTTGAATCTCTATTATCATGTGTCCAAATAATATGAATCGCATTCATATCATTCACATCTTTGATAATTAAATCACATTTAATTATCTCAGATAACTCTCCTTATAATATGAATCAAATTCATATTATTCATGATAATTAAATCACGCTTAATCATCAATATCTCAATGCTCGAATACGTATATCAACAATGGAATTATCCATGAACTCTTTTAAGGATAATGTGCTTTATCCGCAGATACTTGGAGATAAGGACATGGCGATTGTATTGTTCCACGTATAGTAACTGGATATTGAGATCACATCTCAAATCCAGATCTTGCGTACCTCCCGACGATGCTTGATTAAATCAAGTCCGTAGATCTAATCTTCTTATTGCATCTGAATCACATTCAGATCAAGGTCCAACATTTGGACTAAGATAAGATCACTTATCTATGAGAGGAGTCACTAAAATCCAGACATGTTTCACACTCCCTCTGAATTGAAGCGTCACGGTTATACAATTGTTTATGACACATCACCCTCATGTATTCCTAATATGTGTACATACTGCATACTGGAAGACCAGATCAAACCTGAAGTTTTAGATCTATTTTAGATTGTCTCCTTCAGGATTTTATCATTAAGGTTCTCATATGATCATTGGGAGTCGGTATCGATCATATACTTTCCAAAAGCATATATCATACCTAGGCGTTGATCACATACTTTCCAAAAACATATATCAAACCTCACAAATTCAGTCAAGCTTCCAAAGCGAGACGACCGCACGTGGAATTTGATTGTTCCCAATATCTCATGAGTGAGATCATGTCTTCCGGTTCAGTAATGAACCTGTATGATCCCTTCGAGAGATCGCATTACTCATATGCCCATGCATGCACACCATCGTGCCAGTGTATAGATCTTGGTTAAGTCATCAACCTATTGGGAAGAATACGACATAGGTTTTTGGTTATCTCGATCTCGTTAAGTCAACTCTTTGATTTAACTTATCTAACACCTATGAATCCCATGCAGATGACCTGTATCAAGAGGTTGGTCAGATATCGGCCAAATGAGAAAGGATTGTCATCTCCTACTTAGGTTGGAGATCATTTCTTAATAATCATTTGACGGTACTTGATGAGTCCTAAATCTAACTCTTTAGATATTCATCTAAGCACCAACCTCTATGATTCAATAATTGAATTCACGGATGTATGATCATTAAGACGTTTATGGTACATAACCCTAATTGTAGTAAGGGACCTATAATGCAAACTAGTTAATCTTCATTTCAGATCAGGGAATGCTATTTGCAATGACATTTATTGCATAATAGTTTGCCGTGGGCTCGCATGTCCAACAACCTCCTCTCTCTTTTTCTTTTGGGATGGATGCTTAGGACCATCAACTTGGCTTGTCCACTGTCCTTATTTTCTAATTTCCAATATATTCTCGCATGTGACTTTGTTTCCAATATTTTTTAATGGATAATGCTCTGTCTTTATTTTATATTATATTCTTTTTGCATTTTTGGAGGTAAATTTGAGAAATAAGGATGGAACATGACATATTATTGATGCAGGTTGTATGTTTCACAGGGAACGAAGGGGGAAACGACAATATCTATTAATATGTTAGTCATGCATTTTTTGAAATCCTTGCTATAACAAGTTCAAGCACATGTAGCATGTTGTAAATCCTTATCATAAATATATAACTTGTGTTCAAATTTCTGTTATAAATGTACAACATTGTATTATAACAATCTCTCGTTGGTTGTCTACGAATCCCATTATCAAGAAGCATATCTAGAATTTTTTGTACAAGCTTTTTCTGAAACATTACTAATTAGTAAGAGTGTTATTCCGATAAATAATTCTTCCATATAGTTCATTAACATCGAAACTCATTAGTTTCCTCCATCCATCTGAATGATGGGTCGTATCTTAAGGGGAAAGACTGGTAGTAGACACAAAGCCATTCACTTTTGTACTACATTTGTTTGAATAAAATATTTGGTTATTTTTATACGTCTAACCAAAAAATCCTTTTTCTTCTTATTTTTCTATCTTCCCACTAGTTCTCAAGGGTCCAGTTGATTCTTTATCTCCTATTTCCTTCCAAATGAATTATCTATAATAATTCTTACATCTCTGAGAAAAGGGCCATTTACTTATTTATATAATAGTAGATAATATTTGCCAAAAATCTTAGAATTGTCAAGCCTGAATAGCATACATGGAAGTTAACTAGGTCGGGGCGATGGGATTCTTGGCTCAAGCACATGGGACAAAGAACAAAGCAAGGAATTGAAAAGGCAAGCTCGTTCATCCAGCGTAGGAGAGATTGCAAGAGTACAAGTTCTGCTATGAGTTGAACCTATTTGTTGGCCGACATGCTCGCTTTGTTTCCATAAGCAAAATTCTAAACTTATTACATATACATAAGCAAAATTCTAAACTTATTACATATATATAGTATGTCCAAACTCATGCTATAAAATCAAGAAATATGTTACATATTTATAGTAGGAAGTACTTGAGGAGGAAAAAACCCTAATCTAATAATGAAATTTAATATGAATTAGATGACCTGAAGGACCAATAGGATACACAACATTTTCACTGATCCTCACGAATCCAACTTACGAGTCCGACCCATATTCGATCATGCACATTTGCTTGAAAAAAATGTTTTTGTAACTTCATCTATGGAGAATGGTCTGTGCGGAACATGCCAAAAGTCATGTACTCAATGTTTTATGATCAATAAGACATGGAAATTCTAAAAAAATTGCATTGGGGTTTGGAACGCCCTCGGTACATCTCCACGACTCCACTCACTTGATAAGAACCTGCAAAATAGTATTTCAATCCTTAGATGTTCCGACCAATATTTGTTATACACATCCACTCTATTCTAACAATAGACATGTGGTAGATTTTTACCTCATCATTTTATCACATATCTAACACGATCTACCATCTTCTTCTATCCACGATTCATCAATCTTAAATATACTTTTTATTTGTCAACAATCTTTGTAACTCATGTGCCCATCGTTTGGTCACTTGTAGAGACATCCTCAATTGATCTTATTTCTTCTACATGCTCCCACCTTAAAAAAATAAATGGGTCAGCCCAATCCAAACTCGAACCCACAGTATGGGTCGGACCGGATCATGAGTCTATTGGGATAATAAATCACGATCTACAACCCAACATATAACTCGTGAAATTAAATAGAACTTGGAGCTGGTCATTTTAGACCTGAAGGGGTCCGGACAAATATCCATCCCAACCCACTAGGCTACACTCCTCCTTCACCCCGAACCAAAAGGAACAAAAGCAGACTTGCCAAGTTGCTGTGATTTTCATAATCAGATCATCTTCAGCAGTCTATGTTGTGAACCCACTCACTGCAGGGGATAGGTGCCCTTTTCTTCTCCTTGGAATCATGAGGACTCTGTATAATGGCAAAGGAGGTGACATCAATAGCTGGTGGGTTCCGTTCAGTATCTATCAAAAAAATTTAAAAATAAAAAGTTTCCTTAGATTTAAGATTGTAAGTCCAAAATTTATAAAGAAAAGTCATAACATCAAGAATTACATAGAAATTGAATGGAGACGGGCAACAAGATTTTAGAAAAAAAAGTAGTGTTGCCTTGGGAATAAAAACCGCGGGAGAGGTTGGTGAGCTGTGAGTGAGACCTCTTATAAGTGGCATTAAGTTTGGGAGGGAGTAAAACATCAGCAGCTGGTTATGCTTCTTTTGCCTACCCCCATCACCCATGGTGCAGCTGCATTGACTTCACACCTAAGAAACCATGGATCTGAGCTCAAAATAATATTAAATATTATATAACATCAACTTCATATTTGTACATGAACCATTATAACATATCTTCTTTTAGAATCGGCTGGCATACATGGAGACGATCAAGAAGATCTAGTAACCTAAGTTGTTTGATTGAGCTAAGTGGGATTCATCTCTTCTTCGAACGAGAGATGGTAGTTAATGTGACATTTCATGCCTCAAGATTTCATACTTCGAGATAAAGTCATCTTATTCTGTGTTAGTCACTCATCCGGGTTTCATCATGCGGGGCTACAACGAGTTCGGATCCTTTAGGTAATGTTACTTTTATCTAGAGTGATAAAATATGTTGGGTTCATAGCAAATCACCCTCGTTCCACATGGCGAAAATATATCTAACAAGCCAATTTTTGAAGGTACAATATTAAATAAAGTATATACTAACCGACCACCTTTTGAAGTTTCAATATTAAATCTACTTTATACCATCACTTTTAACTTTGTATGTGTCTATATCCTAAAAAATGAAAAGCTTATCTCTATCCGTACCCGTATTCATTGTGTATACAATTTAAACCTGTTCTTTATATATTTTATATCCGCTAAAAATACACACATATATCTGATCAAAGATATATATATATATATATAATAGTATATGGATATGTATATATATAATAGTATATGGATATGGATATACATGTATCAACTAAAAATGTAACTTTAGTCTGATCTATATCCTTTAAAAAACAAAAGTGTATCCTTATTCATATTTATATCCGCCAAAAAAATTGCATCCTTACTAATTTTTAAATTTGCTAAAATAAAAAAACAAATCCATATCCGCTTAAAAATAATTTTGATGGTTGATGGATTGGATATATATCTATATTTCCTAAAAAATATGTAACTTATTCATACATATATTCTTTAAAAAATAAAAATGGTATTGGTATCCATCTCTAATCGACAAAAAAATAAAAAAGTGTATCTCTAACTATTTTTATATCCATCAAAATCAACATACGTACACATATATGCTTAAAAACAAACAATGCTGAATGGATACAAGTAGTATCCATATCCGCCAAACAACTGTAACTTTAACCGTAACCGTATCCTTCAAAAATGGAAATGGTATGTATGTATTCGCAGTAAAATAAAATCTGACACTCTTATCCATTTTTGTAATTTTCCAAAACAAAACATACAAATGTCTACTTAGAAATGAATACGATGGTGGATATATATATATATATATATATATATATATATATATATATATATATATATATATATATATATATATATATTAGGATTTTTATCCAGAGAGCCCTGTGCCCATTAGAGATGATATGAGCCCATCATCTCAGCCACTGGATTTTGATGAACAGCAAAATCGACCCTTTTAAAAGTGCAAAATTAGCACTTGGAATTGTCGTAGCAGTCGGGCCGATTCGGGACTCATCAAAGCGACCACCTCATTTAAATATATGTAAATCAATCAAAATGAGATGGTCTGATTTTATTTTACTTGGTAAGATACCAAGGTCGAACTCAGGGACAGGAGCCTCTCTCGTATTAGTCGGATTTTAGTCTATTTAGCTAAGTGTTGAGTTACAGGCATATAGGTCAAATCATGCAGACACGACACAACAAGGCAAAGCATTATAAATAAACATGCATTTTTTTTATCAATTTTTATCATGCAGATAAATGCTATGTAATGCAATAAAAATATGCTCTAGGTAAAAATGATGAGCAAAATTAATCAAGAGTTAATTTCAAGTTTAATTAAAGAGGCAGATATGATGAACAATTTTAAGCAAGGCATCAGTTCAAGCTCGAATAGACACAAGGCTACTACATAATACATAAAAAGTCATTGTGTCCAAAACAACAATTAAGCAAGCCATTAGAAAGAGCATCAAACCAGCTTTAAAACGAAACTGAAATCATCTCAATCGGATATACGTAGCTCAAGATATGCATAAAAGAAACCAGGGGCATAAGCGAAAGAAAACATGAAAAGATAATTACATACATGTCCCTGGGAGGGACTAAAATGAAAATATGAAAACTATAGGACCTTCCCTGTAAATTACCCATACGCACAGGGGTATTTTTGCAATTCTCAAAACTCGCGAGGGTTTTAATGCAAATTACCCCATGCACACGAGATCTGCACGTGATCTGGACCTGAATGTAATATTGGAGAAGAAGGCGGACGTCTCTGCAATTTGTCCTGATAAGCACGTGCCAGGCACGTGCTATCCAGGCTCGGAAGGAGGCTCGGGCTCGGCAGAGGATCGGGGGTTGCTTCGGCTTGGCTCGGGCTCGCTGCAGGTTCGGTACATGTTCGTGGAGGCTCGGGAGCATCCAAGCCTGGAGGCTCGGACACTAAGCTAGGGGTGCCTCTGGCGTCGACACGTGGGTAGCACGACGACCATTGGATCGTGTGGATCCAAAGGCTGCTGGGATGGTTGACGCGGTCTCTTCTGAGCCGTTGGATGATGAGGATCCAACGGTGCTTGCTCCATGGATTATGTGTCGACGTGGCTGCGTTAAGGCCGTCGGATTGAAAGCATCCAACGGTTGTTGACGTTGATGGCGTAGCCTCATCATGGCCGTTGGATGGTCGCTGAGATGAGACCATCCAACGGCAACTGTGCTTCATCCTGTATCTTCGGCTGGCGGTGATTTTGGAGCTCCGGCGTAGGAGCTCCTCCTCCGCCGCTCCATTCTGAGCACGGTGAACCTCCCCCGAGCTCACGGAGATATCGTCGATGAAGCGGGGAACTCAGGGAAGGTGTCTGACATCTCAGTTCAGGTTGCCGGGGCTCTAATGTCGAGGACGACAGTCACGAAGATGGGCCCGGCGAGGCTCCGGCCATTGCAAGTTTGATGGACCTGCAAGGTTAGTAGCATATAGCTGAAACCTAAGAAGTACGTGCGTGAGGTGGAGTGGAAGCTCATAGGGCGGAGAAGGCGGGAGCTCGGAGCTCCTCCGCCGTGGGTGGCAGAGGAGGTGGGTCGGAGATGGTTTTAAGGTATGGAGGAAGAGGAGCGTGGTCGGAGACGTCGCGTGAAGGAGGGAAGTGTGGCGGAGCTCGGAGGGGGGTTAATGGAGGTCGAGAACGACTCAAGCGGCCTAGAGAATTAAGTAAACTTAAAGAAAAAATGCAGAGGAAGAAGAAGGAGAACTTACCTGGTCGGAGGCGGAGCGGGGGCTTGGGCTGGGTGTTCCAGAAGGTCCCCAAGTCTTCGCTGAACACGGTCAGCCGGTCCGTGCAGCTCGGGCGGTCGCGATGCGCCGCAGCTCCGCCATGAAGGTCGGAGGGTCTACACCGGGGGAGCGGGTAGTCTTCGCTCGATCCTTTCGCCCCCCCTATCACAGGGAGGCGGAGGAGGGCTGGGCCCCTCCCCGCGTAAAGGTAGACAAGGGCTAACTGAGGGGGAGGAGGCGTATTTGAAGAAGAAGTCGGCGGTTCCAAGTGATGGCAGGCGTGGGTTTCGAGGCAGATGTGGGGCGACTGGGATAACGACGGTGGTCGTGGTATGATGCGCGAGGAAGAAGGATGACGGGGGACCGTCGTGGGGAAGTTGGCGAGTGGAAGTGGTGGCTGGTGAGGGTGAGAAAATGGAAAGGGGGAGAGGTTTGCACGAGCTGGATCGTGGGAGAGAGGGGGGGGGGTCGGAGGTTGACGATGACCTCTGACCGTTGGATCTGGAGATCCAACAGTGGAAAGCTATGCGCGGAAGAACGTCGTAGATTAGATCGAGGGCGATGTGATCAACGGACCACGGTTGTGCCACGTGTCGAGCTGCGAGAAGGGCACTGGCAGACGGTTTAGATTAAATTAGGACCTGCGATCGGATGGTGGAGGTCCCGTCAGCAATGGATGGTGGAGATGGTTGAACGAGAGCGGGATCGAGTGGCCCACAACGTGACACGTGGCGGCTTCTGGCTTAGGTGCTAACGTGCGGTGATGATGGAGTTCTGATGATGATCTGATGGCTGAAAATTGATGCGTGCGTGGACGTCAGCTGGTCGTTGGATCAGAGGGAGATCCAACTGTCTAGGAAGGTGGCGGATGAGACAAGAGAGGCGGGGCCACGTGGCTCACCCAGAACAGGCCACGTGGCCCAATCAGATTATTCAGATGGTATTTTTGATTTTTGAAGGCTTAATTGGTTGAATTTGAGAAAACTCAAAACATGAAAGCTGTAGATCTTGATGAGATCTACAAGTTTCATGTTGACCAAAACTGGAGAAGAGATCAAATGAAGACTTGAAAGATTTTGGAGGGTATTTTTAAGGCTAAAAATACCACAGATTTTTGTTTTGCAATTTTTTTGTGGTTTTTAATTTAATAGAGACTCTGATAATTACAGGACATTATCAGGGTTTTATTGACACATTTTTAAGCAAGGAGGCTAATAATGTGAAATTATGATGATGAAATCGAGTTTCATCACCCCCTATACTTAGACTATGCTCGTCCTCGAGCATCAGAGAAAATGAATAAGCTGGATTAACCCCCTTGTGCATGTGAGTACATGATCCAATCTGTTCAAGTTGACTCAATCCTTAGAGGTCAAAAATTCTCAAGTTCAACCCAGCCTTAACCAAGAGGTACCCAATTCCTCTAATTCTCCAGACTCTCTCTGATATACATATAATCTAAAGGATATGAATTTTAGTGTTGACTGTGATTCCGAGAGTAGAGTCAAATCGTCACCCAAAGTCTTGGTCCGAGAAATTCTCCTAAGGACCCAATCCTCAACACTAGGAAATAAATCCAATCTTGCATTCAGTCTACCGTCTCTTTACTTGTCAGACTTAGAAAATGTAGATGGCAGGACAGAAATGGAGGGCATGGGGTTGTGTAATTTCTTCTCTCCCTCTCATTGGAACAAGGATTCTCTCTAGTGCCTTCACGCAACACAATTTTTTTGGTGTTGATCAGTGTGTCCATCAAGAGAAGTTGGAGCCGTCTGCACTTGTTTTCCTGGAAGTACACCGGGGTGTATCTCTTTTGAGTACCTATCGTACCTTCGACACCCAGACTTGTAACATTTACGATGCAAAGCCCTTTTTTGGTGCAAGCCCGACTCCTGGTCCTAATAGCGGTGGTCCAAGTGGACACTTTGAAAAGTTTGGGAGCGCTCGCCTTTGGTGGAAGCTCTTTGATATTTGACTTTGTGGAATGAGAGCTTTTTCTTTGAAATTTCATTGACTTGTATAATTTGTGGCTAGCTCCACTGCTTTTACCAAGAGTTGGCGCACACTGATCAACATTTTTTATTTATTTCACACCCTGGCACTTAGGTCAATATCAAGAGATTAGTATAAGAACCAAGTTCTCATACTGGCTAATATTGCTGACACTCAGGTTTCATGAAGCCTCCAAAGATTTTATCCCATCCTCGAGCATCATTAGATCAAATCCAAACTCGACTTCCTCATCCCAATCCCTCAGGTGAAAAATCAACTCATCTCATCAAAAACCGCAGTCGTGCATGTGATGTGCTGATCATATTCTTTTGTCTGAGACTAAGCATGGAATATAGCATGCAAATCTAGAAACCTAGGAGAATGTGGACGATTAAGTCTATGACCCTGATGGCTAAGGCTGGTTAACCTAAAAATCTCAAAGACCTCAAAAAGCTAAGTCTCCTTGACCAATTCAGATCCTGGGTGAAAGTGTAAGTGTAGAGGATTAATCCAACTCCTTCATTCAAAAACAAGATTTTTTTTTTGAACTTCAAGAGATATTAGAGCTGCCTAAACTCAATTGAGCATCTGCAATTCAGCCAGTATGGATGTAAGTACAGGTCGAAGCCTGTTGCTTGAGGACGGGGCCTTACGTGATGTCCTCTAAACCATCCAATCTGCTAAAGGCGAACCCTCACTGAATGCGGCTTACTTAATTGGGCTTAGTAGTCACTAACGGCTCCTAAAGGGTTTTGCGTTTTTCTCATTTTTATGGATTTTAATAAAGGTTAAAACACAAGTTGAACTCAACTTTCCTTGAAAAGACTTTCAAAACCATGTCACGCAAATAAAAAGTTTTCAAAACATTTTCAAAAGATTTTTTTTTTCAAAACAAAAAAAATCATTTTCGAAAATATTTTTATAAAAATAGTGTAACATAATATCGAAAAGCCGCGAAATCATTTGAGTTCTCTTAGTCCAAAGAGTTTTACCTTAGCCAAAAAGTTTTAAATTTTTCAAAATTTTCAGATTATAGCTAAAGTAAGTATACGGTATATATGGTATACCTCCTATACTTAAACTTTGCTATGTCCTCATAGCACTACATGTTACAAGTACATAGGTCCATTTAAATATAGAGAAATATACGGGAGCTAAGAGGGGCTCTCCCTATACTAAGGTTAGAAATAACCTAAGTATAAAGGCAAGGAAAGATGAGTAGAGCAAATCACGGGGACTCGGGTTCCCCCTATACTTAGGCTGAGATTAGCCTAAGTACAAAGATGGAAATTGGTGTTGGGAGGGACCCAAGGTGAACGAAGAAGAGGAATGGATTTACAAGTGAGCGGTTTGAATCTGCGGAGATGAATGGAGTGACTAAGGTTTTAGGGTGTGTATCGAAGCAAACATGGCTCAATCAATCAAGCAAACCCTTAGTTTCACCAACTCACACATGAAACCAACCAAGGTTGGTTTATTATCTTGTCGGTTTTATTGGTGATAAAACATTAGATTTTTACGTAAAGAAAAGATGTGAAGTGAAAATCATTGCGTAAGCGAGGGTATTGCTCTCCCAAAATCGAATTTTACTCCATTTTTGGTTGACTTGCAATTAACAGTCCCAATTTTATTTTAGGTTATCACTGAATTATGGTTAGCACAAAATCAAGAAATCATCGTCTACCGTTCATTTCCATTTTTCCATTAATCCTAGGTGATCAAGCTAGGAAAAGAAAGCCGAGAAAAACATGTATTCGATAAAAACCGCGATCTAGGCTAAGCGATAAAACATGCAGTGATTTGGCGATAAATCTGTGAAAAACACGGGCCGTTTTGAAAAGCAAAATCAATGTATGCAAGTCGATAAAAGCCGCACCTAATCATGCATCTATTAGCGGGAATGATTTTAATTAATTTAGCTAAGTGAGGCGAGATTATGTGCGTCTAAATTTAAAGTGTGTCCTACCTACGAGCAAACACGTAAAAGATAAAAATGAAAAACTGCTCAAAGAGCCGCGTGCCTGGTCCTCGGTCGACACTCAAGTGGGGACGATCCCCACACAACCACGATCGTTCGATTACATTCGTGAGTCTTCGATCGAAGACCGCTGTAAAAGACGAATTATTACATGGAAATAAAACTGCGAGACACACATTTTTTTTCTTTCTTTTCTATATGCTCCAAGCAAGCTTCTGCGGCTCCTCGTAGTGGGGAGTGTCCTGCTCCTCGCCTCCTTGAACCATCAAGGGCCCTGCCACAAAAACAATGGTTAGATATCAAATAAAAAAGAAAAATTTTATAATGTAAAATATGTGATCATTTAACCTATAAAAAGGAACACTAAATGAAACAAACAAAAATCCAAAAAATATAAGAAATGAGTCGTGTCCCCGGCAACGGCGCCATTTGATGAACCGCAAAATCGGCCCTTTTAAAAGTGCAAAATTAGCACTTGGAATTGTCGTAGCAGTCGGGCCGATTCGGGACTCATCAAAGCGAGCACCTCATTTAAATATATGTAAATCAATCAAAATGAGATGGTATGATTTTATTTTACTTGGTAAGATACCAAGGTCGAACTCAGGGACACGAGCCTCTCTCGTATTAGTCGGATTTTAGTCTATTTAGATAAGTGTTGAGTTACAGGCATATAGGTCAAATCATGCAGACACGACACAACAAGGCAAAGCATTATAAATAAACATGCATTTTTTTATCAATTTTTTTCATGCACATAAATGCTATGTAATGCAATAAAAATATGCTCTAGGTAAAAATGATGAGCAAAATTAATCAAGAGTTAATTTCAAGTTTAATTAAAGAGGCAGATATGATGAACAATTTTAAGCAAGGCATCAGTTCAAGCTCGAATAGACACAAGGCTACTACATAATACATAAAAAGTCATTGTGTCCAAAACAACAATTAAGCAATCCATTAGAAAGAGCATCAAACCAGCTTTAAAACGAAACTGAAATCATCTCAATCGGATATACGTAGCTCAAGATATGCATAAAAGAAACCAGGGGCATAAGCGAAAGAAAACATGAAAAGATAATTACATACATGTCCCTGGGAGGGACTAAAATGAAAATATGAAAACTATAGGACCTTCCCTGTAAATTACCCATACGCACAGGGGTATTTTTGCAATTCTCAAAACCCGCGAGGGTTTTAATGCAAATTACCCCATGCGCACGAGATCTGCACGTGATCTGGACCTGAATGTAATATTGGAGAAGAAGGCGGACGTCTCTGCAATTTGTCCAGATAAGCACGTGCCAGGCACGTACTATCCAGGCATGGAAGGAGGCTCGAGCTCGGCAGAGGCTCGGGGGTTGCTTCGGCTTGGCTCGGGCTCGCTGCAGGTTCAGTACAGGTTCGTGGAGGCTCGGGAGCATCCAAGCCTGGAGGCTCGGACACTAAGCTAGGGGTGCCTCTGGCGTCGACACGTGGGTAGCACGACGACCATTGGATCGTGTGGATCCAAAGGCTGCTGGGATGGTTGACGCGGTCTCTTCTGAGCTGTTGGATGATGAGGATCCAACGGTGCCTGCTCCATGGATTATGTGTCGACGTGGCTGCGTTAAGGCCGTCGGATTGAAAGGATCCAACGGTTGTTGACGTTGATGGCGTGGCCTCATCATGGCCGTTGGATGATCGCTGAGATGAGACCATCCAACGGCAATTGTGCTTCATCCTGTATCTTCGGCTGGCGGCGATTTTGGAGCTCCCGCGATGGAGCTCCTCCTCCGTCGCTCCATTCTGGGCACGGTGAACCTCCCCCGAGCTCACGGAGAGATCGTCGATGAAGCGGGGAACTCGGGGAAGGCGTCTGACATCTCAGTTCAGGTTGTCGGGGCTCTAATGTCGAGGACGACAGTCACGAAGATGGACCCGACGAGGCTCCGGCCGTTGCAAGTTTGATGGACCTGCAAGTTTAGTGGCATATAGCCGAAGCCTAAGAAGTGCGTGCATGAGGTGGAGTGGAAGCTCATAGGGCGGAGAAGGCGGGAGCTCGGAGATCCTCTGCCGTGGGTGGCGGAGGAGGTGGGTCGGAGATGGTTTTAAGGTCTGGAGGAAGAGGAGCGTGGTCGGAGACGTCGCGTGAAGGAGGGAAGTGTGGCGGAGCTCGGAGGGGGGTTAATGGAGGTCGAGAACGACTCAAGCGGCCTAGAGAATTAAGTAAACTTAAATAAAAAATGCAGAGGAAGAAGAAGGAGAACTTACCTGGTCGGAGGCGGAGCGGGGGCTTGGGTTGGGGGTTCCAGAAGGTCCCCGGGTCTTCGCTGAACACGGTCAGCCGGTCCGTGCAGCTCGGGCGGTCGCGATGCGCCGCAGCTCCGCCGTGAAGGTCGGAGGGTCTACACCGGGGGAGCGGGTCGTCTTTGCTCGATCCTTTCGCCCCCCCTGTTATAGGGAGGCGGAGGATGGCTGGGCCCCTCCCCGCGTAAAGGTGGACAAGGGCTAACTGAGGGGGAGGAGGCGTATTTGAAGAAGAAGTCAGCGGTTCCAGGTGATGGCAGACGTGGGTTTCGAGGCAGATGTGGGGCGATTGGGATAACGACGGTGGTCGTGGTATGATGCGCGAGGAAGAAGGATGATGGGGGACCGTCGTGGGGAAGTTGGCGAGTGGAAGTGGTGGCTGGGTGAGGGCGAGAAAATGGAAAGGGGGAGAGGTGTGCGCGAGCTGGATCATGGGAGAGAGGGGGGGTCGGAGGTTGATGATGACCTCTAACCGTTGGATCTGGAGATCCAACGGTGGAAAGCTATGTGCGGAAGAACGGCGTAGATTAGATCGAGGGCGATGCGATCAACGGACCACGGTTGTGCCACGTGTCGAGCTGCGAGAAGGGCACTGGCAGACGGTTTAGATTAAATTAGGACCTACGATCGGATGGTGGAGGTCCCGTCAGCAATGGATGGTGGAGATGGCTGAACGAGAGCGGGATCGAGTGGCCCACAATGTGACACGTGGCAACTTCTGGCTTAGGCGCTAACGTGCGGTGATGATGGAGTTCTGATGATGATCTGATGGCTGAAAATTGAGGCGTGCGTGGACGTCAGCTGGCCGTTGGATCAGAGGGAGATCCAACGGTCTAGGAAGGTGGCGGATGGGACAAGAGAGGCGGGGCCACGTGGCTCACCCAGAACAGGCCACGTGGCCCAATCAGATTATTCAGATAGTATTTTTTATTTTTGAAGGCTTAATTGGTCGAATTTGAGAAAACTCAAAACATGAAAGTTGTAGATCTTGATGAGATCTATAAGTTTCATGTTGACCAAAACCGGAGAAGAGATCAAATGAAGACTCGAAAGATTTTGGAGGGTCTTTTTAAGGCTAAAAATACCACAGATTTTTGTTTTGCGATTTTTTTGTGGATTTTAATTTAATAGAGACTCTGATAATTACAAGACATTATCAGGATTTTATTGACACATTTTTAAGCAAGGGGGTTAATAATGTGAAATTATGATGATGAAATCGAGTTTCATCAGATTTGCAATTTTAATCCCCTGATTTTAGGAACCCGTAACAATAATGGTTGAAAAATTAAAAAGGAATTTTAAAGCTTTCCAAAAATAGTATGCGTTTATGATAACATTTTGATTGTTTGGTTGGGTGATTGTTATCGACATTTGCAACGCGTGACTATCGATCTCGTGAGACGATCCGAGCATCTTGTAGTTGCAAACAATTTTCGCTCGCCAAAGATATTGTATTTCGATTGTTGATTTTATATTTTCATTGATCCTACGTTTTAATTGTTGTTTTTTCTTTAATAATATTTTTTCATTAGGTTTTGTTCTTGGTTAATTCGTGAATGGATTGTGATCAGCATATTTCAGAAGCAATTATGAATACTGCATATTTTTTATCGTAAGCAATATTTATTCGAGAAATATGATTGAAATATGAGAAATGGTATTCATAATATCGTTTTTATTCATTTTGATACACGATTTGTAGTCCTAATTGATTTTGTATCGAAGGTATTTTGATTTCATATAATAAAAAGTTACAGTAGATACAATTGTTATTTTTCATGCGCTACTTTGAAAATATATTGAGTTACTGATGTATTTAAGTAATTTACTTATGAGATATTTTATGTTACCAATGCTAACACAATTATTACTTGTCATATAACAAATGTTACTAACAATTCATTACAAGTTACTTGTCATTGAATGATTCTTACTGAAGCGAGTATATTGCTGAGTTACTAACAATTCATTACAAGTTACTTGTCATATAACAAACGTTACTAACAATTCATTACAAGTTACTTGTCATTGAATGATTCTTATTGAAGCGAGTATATTGATGAGTTATTAACAATTCATTACAAGTTACTTGTCATATAACAAACGTTACTAACAATTCACTATAAGTTACTTGTCATTGAATGATTCTTACTGAAGCGAGTATATTGCTGACTTACTAACAATTTATTACAAGTTACTTGTCATATAACAAACGTTACTAACAATTCATTACAAGTTATTTGTCATTGAATGATTCTTATTGAAGCGAGTATTTTGCTGAGTTGCTTTTTTATACAATTCTTACTATTCACGGATATAAATTAACTTATTGTTTCTTACAGAACAAAGCAAAAATTTGGTATCTTGAAGAAGCTGTTGTTATGCCGAGGAGCGAGAGCAAAACATCATCTAAATGGACTAGAAGATAGTTGAAATTTGGATGTTCACCATATAACTATAATTAAGTAATTTATGTGTGACTTTCAGTAACACGTGACGTATTACAAGTAAATAAATAGGCTACATAAGTAAAGAAGGTGTGATTCGATAGTAATTCAAAATAAAGAATAAAACAAGTAAGATATATAGAAGCATCAGTAACATGTAATAAATTGTAGGTAAAAGAAGGTAATGGAATAAGTTGGAATAAGTATAAAAAATCACGTGACCAGTAACTTATGTAATGCTATCAGTAACACTCGATAAATTATAAGTAACTAAAAATATTATATAAGTAAATAAGAGGTGCTTCAGTAAGACTCAAAGTATTAACTATAACATTAGTAACAATCAAAATGACTTCAGTAAAATGGACATTTGTAATCAGTACTTATTGTATGGACATTAGTAATTCACATACTTAATTACTGATCTCACAACAATAGTTACTTGAGAACTGAATATGTATTACTTGAGTAACATGAATGAATTATTGATCTCTGTACAATGTAATATTACAGATGTAAAATACTGACAATTGTTTCATTATTACTGATCTCGCAATACATAATTACTTAAGTACATTATTTACATTACTGATCAAAAATACAATGACTATTTCTTCGGTACGAAATTAATGATTTAAATGTATCTTTCCAAAATCGCCTTCCTTTTTTTAAGGACTCGATATAATTAGAAATATAAGAGGCTCAAACCTATTAATATCCTTCCAAAACTGACCACATATTTTTAAGGAAATGATTTAACTCGAATTCTTATTATGTCAATAATGCAAACCACATTGTTATTGCCAAAACCGTCCCCTTCCAAATAGAACCAACACATACACGTGGCGAGCCCACATTTGGTACTCACAACCTAAATGGGCACTGGGCTCTCTGGATAAGCCCTCTATATTTATATATTTATATATGGATATCCGCTAAAAAATTATCACCTTTATCCATAATCACATCCTTAAAAGATGGAAATAAATATGTGTCATAGTCGTATCCACAAAAAAGTTGATTTGTTGCCTAGATTTTGATTAGTTTGGTAATATGAATGATGGTATAATTAAGTTTAGCATTGAATTCTCAGATGTTGGTTAGTTGGTTGATGCTTCATTTAATATTGCACCCTTAAAAGTTAGCTTGTTGGATAAAGATTTTTGACATGTGGAATGGGAGTGATTGGCATCCATCCACCACACTTTACCTACTCCAGGTAAAAGTAATATTACCTAAAGGATCCGTACCTGATTACGACTGTGCATAAAGAAGGTTAATGAGGACATTTTTACAGCATGAAATATTATAAGTTAGAGTGTGTTTCTTTATTCTTTTGAATGAGGGAAAAGAAGTAAGGATGGATGAGAGATAAGTGAAGTTTATCATCATTCTTCTTGATTGTTTTGGGGAAGAAATGGATGACATAATCATGAATTTATCGCTTTATCTTGAGATAATTTATATGGGAGACATAACCTAATTTCAGGATAAACTGACGACTACTATCTCCTAAAAGGTTCACTGCCCCTTCCAAATCGAGAGGACTTACGGCTGGTGCTATTCGAGTGGGCCTCTAATGAAGAATCCACTTTGCAAAGGAGGCCTCATGGGTGAACGTCAGATTAACTTTCAGACTCATTCTCCATCCCTTGAGAGGAGTGCGCACTTTCTCTTTCGACGATCAATCAGGAACTCCGCACACAAGTAAGGTCGACATCATTACTGATGTTTCAAGGGCATGTTGAGAGATAGATAGATCAACAATTTTGATAGATTTCGCAGCTATTTGATTGACCAGTTCTTTCTCTTTCTCCTTAATTCCAAGATCCGAAAAGTTCATATTCCTTCCTCTGTTCCAATAAGGCAAAGTATTTGATGTCACCCTCTGATTGAATGCCATCACCCACGTGTACGGGAATTTATCTAGCATCGGGAGGACTAGGAATAAAATAAGAAATTCCTGGATTTTTTCCTTTATGCCGCATATTTTCTAAATTCTCGAAATAATTGTTCTCCTTCTCTATTTCATGGATATTCTACTTTCCACTGTGCCTCTCCTTCAAATAATGGTTACTATTTTCTCGCATTCACAGTATCTGTCCACAATAATTACCACTTACTCTACATTTTCAAGGACAACAAAGACACCGAAAATACAAATAACTCGGACTTATTCCACCTTTTATCCCACCAAAATACAATCGCCCAGGGTGCATTTAGCAAGAACAAAAAATATGAAATAAGGAATAAAAGGATCTATATTCTATTCGCATTCTTATATTTTTGGCAGAATAAAAATAGAATAACTGATTTTATTCGCATTCCTTATTTATTTGTTATTCTTGGGAAAGTGAAATAAGTGATGGTTATTTTGAAATAAAAGGTAGCTATCACAGCTTAAATGAAGGAGAATACGTAAGTAAGAAGGTGAACAGCTATTTCAGGAATAGGCAAGATCAAAGATAAGAAGAGAAAACTTATGTTAGTTTTTCTTTTCTTTTTCCCGGAGTGGTAAAATAGCGTATTCGTAAACATGGGATGTAGACGCAAAGATATAAAAAAACAAGGGATTTTTACACCTATAATCCTGAGTAATTTTGCAATAGCATTCAGAACCCTGTGTAATTGCGAATTACATGAGAAACCTCGAGTAATGGTTAACTTTTACATGACATAACCTTATATTATGTTCTATGGGATATCCGTTATATTTAACGATTTCCGTTAAGAAAGACAAAAATACCCCCAGTCCCCACGCGGAGCTGCTCTGTGAAGCCTCCCGCCCCCGAGCTCCTCCGAACTCCCACCCAGCCCCGTCCCCGCCGTCGCACTCCCTCCTCGAAGCTCCCCCTCCCTGGTGCTCCGCACGCCCAGCCCACGTGCTCCCTGAACGCAACCCCTCCCAGCCCGCACCACCTCCGAGCTATCCCTCTCCTGGTTGAACCCACGACCCCCTCCCTCCCCTGCGCCGACCTACTCCTGCTCCCCCCTCCCCCCTCTCCTGGTTGCCCAGCCGACCTGCTCGAAGGGAATCATCCAAGCCCCCTCCCAAGCCCGTGCTCTATGGGAACCACCCAAGCCCCCCCCCCCCCCCCCCAAGGGAATCATCCTACCTCCCCTGACCGATGGGACCCACCCACGAGTCCCGCTGATGGAGCCCCCTCCCCTGAGCACCGCACCCCCCCAACCCCCCGAGCACTGCAGCCCCCCACCCCGCGCCGACCCGCGCGCAGCCTCCCTGCTCCCCATGAGCACCGCACCCACCCACCCCCCAAGCACCGCACCCCCCCCCCCCCCCCCAAGGGAATCATCCCACCTCCCCTGCCCGACAAGAATCCCCCCTCCCCCCCCACCACTCACCCCGTGCACCGCAGACTCCCTGCTCGAGTGCCCCCCACCCGCCCCGCCCAACTGACCTGGTTGAAGTCCCCCCCCCAAAGCCGACCTGGTTGAAGCCCCCGTAGCCTCCCTGCTCGAGCGTTGATGGAGCCCCGCAGCTAGAATCTCTCGCACAGGAACCTAAGCTCCCCCGCCGCGGACTCGCGGGCAGCATTTCCATCCCATCGTCCGCAAGGCTTTGCAGGATTTTTTTCATTTTTTTATTTTGAATAATCCTGAACGTTCATTAGTAGATTGGTTAGATTAACTCACTTATATGGTTGAGTTAACGTTTTAAATTAAAGGAGGGTTATGGGTGTGAGACAGAGTGACTATTCGAGGTTTCTCATGTAATTCACGATTATGCAGGGTTATGAATGTTATTACGAAATTACTCAGAGCTATGGATGTAAAAATCCCAAAAAACAATGGATTCCTTCGTATAGTCACCTGGGGAAGCACGGGCTTTTGCTTTTACTTTCTGCCTTTTTTAATTTTGAATCGAAAGATCCCAAGAACGCCCAACCAGCTCAGCCATTGGTCAAAAGCCCAAGAGTAAAATCTCACCCTTGACTCCTCATCTAACGGATGCAGAAGCGTGAGATCTGAGCCCCCCCCCCTGTGTTTCTTTTATAGTATATAACTGTCAATCCACATTCACCCACCCACCACCATGCAACACGGTAATCGATGTTACTGTATAGCAATTATTTCTATGCAAAATCACGATTTTTTTCTAAGAAAATGACATATACTGAATCAAGATCTACTTACCAAATCTGTCACGTTTTCATGGAAAAGATATATCGTTGAGCCCTTCTATGTAATTTACCCAATAAACTCGTAAAAATAAGTTCTTTAGGCAAAGGGTAATTTAACATAACTAGCAAGGAGCCTGATGCAATTTGCCAATTAACCAGGCAATTTCTCAACATGAAGGGTGTCCACATGCAAATTCTCTCGTCCACTTATATCTACCTCAAAAGAGCGGTGCTCCCTTCCTCTATTCAGAGCTGGCTAGGATTGGACTCTCCTACTCCGACCCATGGATCGATCCATCACCCTTACTTCTTCCTCCTCTCCCTCCTCCCCATCTCCAATGCAGACGACCCATATCGATTCTACAGCTGGACCATCACCTATGGCACCATCTACCCGCTCTGCGCCCCTCAACAGGTGAGGTGATCTTCCTACTCTTGAAACACCATCAATCTTCCTGTTGCTAACTTGGTATTCCACAGGGTATCATCATCAATGGCCAGTTCCCAGGACCCACACTCGACGTGGTGACCAACGACAACATCATACTCGATGTGGTCAATCAGCTCGACCAGCCATTCCTCCTCACATGGTACTCTCCCTCTTTCTCAGTTCACACCATTCTTGCTTTGTGGGTCTCGAGATTGGTCTCACTTATGGGTTCATGTAACGAATCGAAAGGAATGGGATCCAGCAGAGGAAGAACTCCTGGGAAGATGGGGTGCTTGGGACCAATTGCCCCATCCCGCCGAGCACCAACTTCACCTACAAGTTCCAGACCAAGGACCAGGTTGTGCAATGTCGATAGGCATGTCCATTGCTTGTCTTTGATTGATTTTGTTTCTCAAAAATGTCCAGATTAAACCTAACAGCAAACTCTGCAAGACCAAACCCACAAGGTTCTTACCACTATGGAAGCATCCCGATCACGAGAACATTCATTTCTGCCAGTTCTGCGCCTGTCATCAGTGGCAAGCAACGCTATGCAGTCAAGCTCAAACTTTTGCTGATTACTTCAACATCCCCGGAGTGTTGACTTGGGATGGCCTCTCATTCCAACCAGCAGGCAGTGGTGTCAGATTTGGCACTACCGCGGTGCGACTCAACTTCCACGATTTCATAGAGATAGTGTTTGTCAACATGAAGAACACAATCCAGACATGGTACCTTGACGGCTACAAATTCTGGGTGGTGGGATATGGATCTGGATCATGGACGTCGGACGACAGAGCAAACTATAACTTGATCGACGCAATTGCAAGATATACTGTGCAGGTAAACAACTATCACTGAGAGACCATATTGCACGACAGGTTAACTTTGTCATTGAACTGACATCTTTAAACAGGTTTATCCAAGTGTGTGGAGTGCAATAATGGTGTCGTTGGACAATGAAGGGATGTGGAACTTGAGGTCTGCGATGTGGGTGAGGCAGTACCTTGGGCGGCAGCTGTATCTGAGAGTTTGGAGTTCACAGCAGAGCTTGCTAATGAGTACGACATCCCTTCAAATGCTCTCCGATGCGGCAGGGCCATCAATTATGGCCAATAGTTAAATAATTGTCATAGTATGGATTACATATCCGAAAATTGCAAGGGGGTGATACAAGTGCTGATCACTATTTCTTAGGCCTGTAACAATTTGCTCATTTTCATGCCTAATAAAAGTCTGAATTCCATATATTCCATGGTAAAATTGCAGTGACGGTATTCCTAGCAAAAAAACAACGTTATCCGTCGATATTTACAAACAAGAATCAAGTGGCATCTTGGCCCCAGAAAAAAATCAAATGATAATAAAAAATATCATTGGCAGAAAAAATTACTGTTGCCTGACATTCCTCGCAGCAATGAGTTCCAAGTCATTGCTGCTCATGCATCTATTTTGTGAATGCTGTCTGGTAGAGCGACTGCTGCAGAAGATGCACAGAGAAACAATTATGTCGACCTTAATTTTGATTTTGCTCATGGAGAAAGCCAGCATCCTGTTCTTCATACACCAAATGGCGTGGACCTGCCATTAACCAAAATTATGGCATATTCTAGAAATGGAAGGTTCTGCCTAGTCTTGATCTTTATCTCTTTTGTAAAGATATTTGAAACACCACTAGAAAGACACATTTTGGGCAGGTGGAGGCCTGGTCTGCCTGTCTTGGTTAGCAGAGAATTTACTGAGTGATCTGCAGAATACTTGCATTTGCATGGTATGACAAGTTTTAAATCTTACAATTGAATAAATTTGGATACCTATATATTTTTGGGATATTTACACCCATAACCCTGAGTAATCTCGTAATTACCTCAGAAACCCTCGATAATCACGAATTACACCCAGAACTCTGAATAATGCTTAACCTTTACATGTCATAACCCTGTGTCAAATTCCGTCATAATTCTTCGTTAATTTTGACGGGAAAAATTATATGTTGACAATTTTACCCTTCAAAAAACATCATATTTATAACATGATGCCACTACGTAGATGAAACAAAATGAAACCCGAAAACCTCCGGACGGACCTTCCCCTGCTGCCAGCAAGCTCCCCCCCTCCCGGCGTGCCTCCACCCTGCAGATCCACCCCCTGCTCCCGGCGCGCGCCTCCACCCTGCAACCCATGCCCCCATGCGCGCCGCCCTGCCCGAGCCCTCAAACCCCCAGCCCCCGCCCCACTCCCGCCGCTGCCCCCTCCCCTGCCCGCGCACGCAAGCCCCCAGCCCCACTCTCGCCGCTCCCCCCCCACCCCGAGCCCGCAAACCCCAGCCCCGCCCCCCTCCCCCCTCACCCAGGCGCCTGCAAACCCCAGCCCTCGCCTCCCTTCCACCGCCCGCCTGCAAGCTCCCGCTGCTCACCCCCCCCCCCTCCCCCGCGTCCCGCAAAGCCCCTTCCGCTGCTCGCCCGCGCCCCGTCCCGCTGCTCCCGCGAGCTCCAACCCTCGCCTCCCCCCGCGCCCGCAAGCTCCAGCGGCTCCCTGCCAGCCGCTCCAAGTTAAGCCCCTCTACCCGTCGTTGCCCGCCATTCCAGGCCAAACCCCAAGCTCCAGTGGCTCCCTCCTCTTATTCTGTCTTTTTTTTATTAACCTCAGCCGTTAGATAACTGATTGGGTTAGATTAACTCAGCCATCTGGTTGAGTTAGTGATCTAAAGTAACGGAAGATTATGAGTGTAAAACGTAGTTGTTATTTAGGGTCATGGGTGTAATTCGTGATTATCGAGGGTTTCTGGGGTAATTACGAGATTACTCAGAGTTATGGGTGTAAATATCCCTATATTTTTTTCTGCGTCAGTTCATGACAATCTATGACGATAAACTACAAAATTGAAGTTCATATCAACTTCTCCTGTATCTGGCAATTGACAAATAAAAAGAGAAGTTTTGATGCAATGATTAAGGTCATTAATGTGTGATCAAGAAGTACTAGCACTATGGATTATCCTCGTAAAAAAGCATATCATATGACAGATCCAAAAGTCAGAAATCCTTATCTAGACAGCTAGACCATACACACATAGGGATCCTCGTGTCCTTGGTGGTTTTTCTTCTTACAATTGAGCTATGAAATTTAAACTCCTACCGTTTATATGGTGGTAGATTTCAGAAATATAACATAGATCAAATCATTGGAACTACCTTGGACCTTTTTTTACAAAGGCAAGACTTGAACTTAGATTTATTGTGCATAAGGTTCCCTGGGCACTCAGCTACACCGATTACGAGGGTTCAGAACTAACTAGACTTCCAAAAGCTAATGAATTGCCAATATTTTCCAAATGTGTGCATAACATGACGAAAATAACTTCCACCAGTATAAATTGTGCCTGACTCATACAAGAACAACAAAAAGTACCTGTGATACAAAGCTTGAAGACAACTGCTTGTGTAGCAGTGACAGATCAATGATTGGTGAAGCGGTCAGTTCTCATTCTGACAAAGTTCCTGAAATCTAGAGAAGCTGCAGGAAGCATAAACAAAGTAGAAAAAATTAGGTTTCCTACAACAGCATATTCTTGAACAGAAATCCGAATGGAGGTTTATGACTGCGATAAGGAATATGTAATATGTGATATTCCTAGCGTTTGTTGGGATTGTTGATACTTGCAGAGTTTGTTGTTAGTGGTTCCGGTGGTCTCGGAAGTATATAAATAATAGCAGAAGCGCTGGGATCGGGAGGTCTCTTTTTTGGCATTCCCGCCTTCCCAATTTCTGTATGTTCTCTTTGCTATTCTTCTCTTTTTTTTTCCTTGATTCATTAGTTCCAGCAATCACGGCAAGCACAACCAGAGCTCGGAGATCCCAGGCTGCCGACGGTCTTCTTCTGGGAATTGAGCGCTCGAGAAGGAAGAAACCTATCAATTGGTGCCTTGAGCCTGCTCCGAGCACCAATTTAACAAGGATGTCGCCGGACGATCTCGAACCCATCAAGCGCTTGGTGATTGATACGATCAATATCCGAATGGCTGAAATAAAAGCTGAAGAGTCGATGGCTGATGTCAAAGTTGAAGAACCAATTATACCTTCTAAGTCTGGCGATTGTTCAATGTTCATCATCGAGAGGAACCACACAAGGTATGTCGAAACATAAATGGTTGAAGTTTCCTTCATTTAATGGATCTACAGAGCTCATGGAATGGCGATATAAGGCTGAACAATATTTTAGTTTCTATCAAATTCCTGATACCCAAAAGGTTTCTCTGGCTTCATTCCATCTGGAAGGCGGAGCTCTTCAATGGTTCTGGTGATACACTAAGAATGGTTTAGGGAAATCGTAGGAGTCTCTCCTTGGCGGATTGGAGTCTCGTTTTGGTAATTTAGATTATGAAGATCTTCATGGCGTCTTAAGTTGCGGCAAACAACTTCTGTGTTAGCGTATCAACGTTAATTTGAACGATTATCCAATAAGTTGGATGGGATTCCTGTAGCACATTTACTGGGAACATTTCTCAGTGGGCTTAAACCTGAAATTGAATTTGAAGTTTGAATGCTCAAACCCTCCTCTTTGGAAGAAGCAATTGAGTTAGCACGATTACAGGAAGCCAAATTGAAAGCCCAATACTGTGATAAACGACCTTTTTCAAGTGATAATCCGAAAGGATCGTTGCCCTTACCCACTCGACCCCCACCTCCTGTTCGTCAGCTTTTGCAATCACGATATGAGGATCCTCTTAAGAAGGGATTATGCTTCAAGTGTGGTGACAAATGGGCAAAGGACCACCGTTGTAAATCTGTATTTGTGGTACAGATTATACCTGATGATGAAGAAATATTTTTAGATGCTGATGCAGAGCCATTATAAATGTCCATCAGTGATGACAAGGTCCCTCAAATTTCTAATCATGCCATTACAGGGAAAATTGGTCCTAATACTATGCGTGTTCTTGGCAAGGTGGAGGGAGTTATTGCTCATATACTTATTGATTCTGGGAGCACGGATAATTTCATGGACCGTCGGCTTAAGGATAAATTAGGACTATCATTAAATAATGATCCATCCTTTCAAGTCATGATAGCTAATGGGCAACGAGTGAAGTGCATGGGACTTTGCACAAATGTTCATGTGGTTCTTCAGAAGTTTTCTATGGTTCTTGATTTTTATATACTACCTTTGGGGGGCTGCGAAATTGTTTTGGGTGTTAGTTGGTTGGAGTTGCTGGGTACTATCCACTGGAATTTCAAGGAGCGTGTTATGCGCTTCAACTATCAAGGCCATGATTTATCAATTGAATAGGATTTCTACTATTCCTATCGCAATGGTTACAGCTGGTCAAGCTAATAAGGAGCTCTGTTATGTTAAAAGTGCTTTTATGCTTCACCTCCAAGCGCTGATGTCGTCAATTCCGAGTCAATCCAATCAGTTGGCGATGGTATTTCGGATGCCCGGTTGAAATCCTTAGTTCAAACTTATAGTTCTGTTTTCCAAACTCCGTTGGGACTTCCTCCACTCCGCAGCTACGACCATCGCATTCCACTGTCAAATGAGAACATTACAGTATCTTCAGCCCCATACAGACATTCTCCTGCACAGAAAGATATAATTGAAGACACAGTTCGTCTTGCTTTGAAGGAAGGATTAATTCGACCAAGCAATAGCTCTTTTGCGTCACCGGTTTTGTTGGTAAAGAAACGTGATGCACTTGGCGAATGTGAATTGATTATCAAGCTCTTAATGATTATACTATCAAGGATAAGTATCATATTCCCCTCATTGACGATCTGCTCGATGAGTTACATGGTGCTAAGGTGTTTTCTAAACTGAATCTTAGATCTGGCTATCATCAAATTCGAATGAATGCTGCTGATATTCAAAAAACTGCATTTAAAACACATGAAGGCCATTATGAGTACTTAGTAATGCCCTTCGGCCTTACTAATGCATCGGCCACCTTTCAGAATTTGATGAATGATCTGTTTAAACCTTGTTGAGATGTTTATTTATCACCATACTATATTTATGTTTTATGTTTTCTTCGAGTACAACTTATGTAATTAACCCTTGGCTCCTCTCCTATATAAGAGAGCCTTGTGATCTCTTTTCATATTATGAATAAAGTTTATTCCAACATGGTATCAGAGCAACGGTCCTAGACCGGGGTTCTCAAACCAAAACCCTAACCCTAGCCCCACCCGCCAGCCTCTCCGTGCGCCTCCACGCGCCCCCACGCGTCACCGTGCGCCTCCAAGCGGCCTGTAGCAGCCCCCTGCGCTGCCGCTACCTCCCTCCGGCGCACCAAGCGCCGCCGCCAACCCCTGTCCAGCAGTTGCTGCCGCCTTCCAGCAATCCAGTGAGGTTCGTTTGCCTCTGAAAACGTGGTGGTTTGATCAGAAAGGGGTCCGGCAACTCATGTTCACATGCATCAAGGTCTGAACTGCTCTGCGAAGGGTGATATAGTCTGATTTCTCCCTTCATTAGAGGCTCTCGACCACAAACTTTGGATAAGGGATGAGTGTATAAGTCTACAGATACATCTCATCCCTCTTTTGATGTTGTAGACAAGACTTTAGCGTGATATTCCCCGCTTGTTCCGCATTTTGGCGTATTAAAGAATGTCAGAAAACAAGGGTGGCGTCTTCTCCTCTTCCGGTGCCTTCAAAGGACCGGCACCTATCGTAAAGATGGACGGGACCAACTACGAGTTATGGTCCATGCAGTTTCGCACCCTAATGCAATGCCACAACAAAGAGCATATTCTGACGAATTCTGAGCCAACGGACAAGACTGGGGCCAACGCATCATGGAAACAGGATGATGCCTATGCTCGTATATGGCTCTCTGGGACGCTCAGCACAGAGATTGCTAATGACATTGTCAATCAGCCAACCGCGAAGGCCATGTGGGACATATTGGCTGCTACCTATGGACAAGCGAAAAATGAAAGCAAAATACTTCAACTTCAGTTCGACATTTTCTCGACCAAGCAGAATGGTCAACCTCTACATGCACATTTCTCACATCTGAGAGGCATGTTTGAGCGACTCCATAGCTTCATGCCTATCACTACTAGTGTGGAACAACAGCAGGCATATCGGAATGCCACTATGACTGGAGTTTTTCTGTCCTCTCTTGACCCGGAGTACGATGTCGCTCGCACTCAACTACTGACTGGCGAAAACATACCTCCAATGGAGGAGATATACAAGTGGCTAAGCAGGATTACTACCACACCTGCATCCACGCCGCAGTCGACTTCCTCAGCTATGGCTGCGTCTCGTGGACGAGGCAGTACTTCCCAGTTCTGTGGCCGTGGACCTCGTGAAAGAGGTGGCGGTCGTCAGCGTGGTCCATGTTCTTATTGTCGTCGTCCTGGCCACTCAGAGGAGACATGCTTTCACAAGCATGGCTTTCCGGTGTCTGCACGGGTTGCTGAGCAGTCTGACTCTTCATCTGCACCCACTACTGATGCGCGTTTTGATGATCTTATCTCGAGACTTCGAGAAATGGTAACCACTCCTGTGACCCAGACTGCAGGGCCATCAGATGCAGCGGCCACTGCCAGAGCTCTACCTAGTTCATCAGGTACTTCATATGTGCTTACCAGTTCCAGTAGCAACAGTTCCGATGTGACAGATTGGATTATTGATTCTGGAGCATCCCATCACATGTGTGGAGATCGGACACAGTTTTCTTCATATAGGATTATTCCTCCAGGGCGTTCTGTGATCATAGCCAATGGAGTTCAACTACCCATCGTGGGTCAGGGGGAGATTGTTTTAGCCCCTTCTATACAACTTCAAAATGTTTTACATGCTCTAGACTTTCAAACGAATATTTTGTCTGTTAGTCAGATTACAAAAGATTTACACTGCCGTGCAATATTTGACCCATCTTCTCTTATGTTTCAGGACATACTAACTGGCAGGATGATTATTCATGATCATGAGCAGAGAGGATTATACAAACTTGTTGTTCCTTCATGTGCTGGCGTGGCCTCTATTCCCTCTAGATCGGTTTTGTCGTATCTGTGGCACCTTCGCTTTGGCCACCTTCCTCTCCAAAAGATGATGCGTGTTCTCCCACAACTATCTATTCGTACTACTCTGGACTGTGAAGCTTGTCAGCTTGGGAAACACCACCGCCACTCCTTTCCTAGTCGTCCAAGTCATAGTAGTAGTCGATCCTTTGAGTTGTTGCATTTTGACATTTGGGGTCCAAGTCGTGTTCCTGATCATCATGGGCATAGATTTTGCATGGTTGTTGTTGACGATTATTCTAGACTGTCTTGGGTTTTCTTACTTAAACATAAATCTGAAGCAGGTGCTATAATGAAGACTTTTCTTATTGAGATCAACAACATTTTTTCTGCTAAAACCAAATATATTCGCACCGACAATACTTTGGAATTTTCTACTCTTCGTTTGGCAGAATTTCTCTAGTCTATGGGTATTGTTCATCAGACTTCCTGTGCGTATACATCACAACAAAATGGGGCTGCAGAACGCAAATATCGTCACCTCTTAGACATCACGAGGGCCTTGTTGATTCATAGTCATACACCTCATTCCTTCTGGGGGGATGCAGTCCTAACCGCCTGTTATTTGGTAAATCGTATGCCTTCCACTATTCTTGGAGAAAAGAGTCCCTTCTCGATTGCGTTTCCAGAAAAGGAACTCTTCACACTTACACATCGTGTTTTTGGATCGGTAGCCTTTGTCCATGACTTAACTCCTGACCGTGACAAGCTCTCACCTAGAGCTGTCAAATGTGTCTTTGTTGGTTATTCTCGAACCCAAAAAGGGTATAGATGTTTTGATCCTGTTGGGAGCAAATACTATGTCAGTGCTGATGTTACTTTTTTCGAATCTATTATGTATTTCTCTCCTACAGGTGACAGGTTATCCGAAAATGGATCCAGAGAGGATGTCGTGGTTCCTCCACCTCCATCACCTCCGTGTGATATCCTGAGGTCTTCGCCACCTGTACCACCGCCACCTCCACCTCCACCTCCTCATCCAGAGTCTACATTCTTACCCCATGTTTATACTCGCAGGTCTTCTACTCGACCCTCTGCTCATGCGCCTACGACATCATCCATCTTGCCTCAGGTATGTCAGGAACATATTATATCTACTGATGGCACTGGAGATTTTATTAATGGACAGGAGGAGTTAATTTCAGAAGAGGATGCGGCTGATGACCTGGAGATACCGATTGCTCTAAGAGAACCGCGTCGCCAATGTGCTACTTACCCAATGGTTGTACATGTTTCCTTGGATTATCTGTCAGATGCCTACAAGAAGTTTATAGTGGGACTTTCTGTTGTTACTATCCCACGTACATATCAGGAGGCGCTCCAGGCAAGGTTTGAAAAAACGAAAGGCGGAACGAGGCGTTTTCCCTGGAAGCGAGGCGAGGCGTAGCCTCGAGGCGGTCGAGGCGTAAGCCTCAGTTTGTATAGAAAAATAATTATAAAACATATAAATATATTTATTGGTGAATTATTATAATATGACAAACATATAGTATATAACAATGTAATATACGATGATATTATTAAGATAAGAACACTAAAAAAGGATATGTTAATGCCATAAACCTTTCTACTAAATTTCTACCAAATCAAAAGGAAACCATTGGCTATAACTATCACTAACTTTTTTTATCAAAAAGGGATTGGCTATAGTTGCCACTAAAGATATCTAAGTTGTTGATATGAATCATAGGATTTGAATCCTAATCATATGTTCTACTGAACCGGATGAAGAACGGTATGATGTTCCCCCTGTGCCACCATACCCTACCAGTACGGGGGTCTCGCTGTCCAAATTTTTTTTCTTATATGTGTATTCGAATTCGTATACACTTTCTTATATGTTAAAGGTGTAATAGTAAGACTTTATTGAAATAATTGGACATGTTAATGTTAAATATGAATATGAAAGAGGTTAAATTTAAGCATATGAATATGAAAGAGGTCAATTTAAGCATTCATCTTCCATAAATATATACTCAACAACAAAACCTTTATAAACATATGAAAATACGAATAGGATAATTTTTTTCTTTAAAAAAATACTTGAAAAAGCCCCTGACGCCTCACCTTGCGCCTCGCCCCGCCTCAACGCCTCGCCTCGCCTCGACCGCCTCAGGCATCCGAGGCGCACGCCTCTGCCAGGGGGTCTGAGGCGGTCGCCTCAGGGCGATTTCCCAACGCCCCGTTTCGCCTCGAGCGCCTTTGCGCCTCGAGGCGCGTTTTTTCAAACCATGGCTCCAGGACACTAGGTGGTGACTTGCTATGGAAGAAGAGATGACGGCCCTACGATCACGTGGCACATGGAGCATTGTTTCACCTCCACCAGGGGCATCTATTGTGAGCTGCAAATGGATATTCACGATCAAGCAAAGGGCGGATGGCAGTGTTGATCGATTCAAAGCAAGGCTTGTGGCTCGAGGGTTCACCCAAACATATGGGGTGGATTATCAGGACACCTTCTCTCCAGTAGCAAGACATTCGACACTACGCATTCTGCTTTATGTTGTTGTTTCCAAAGACTGGCCGCTGTATCAGCTTGATGTCAAGAATGCCTTTCTCTATGGGGATCTCCAGGAGGAAGTTTATATACAACAACCACCAGGGTTTGCTACTGAGGGGGAGACTCAGAAGGTGTGCCGCCTTCATAAGGCGATTTATGGCCTGAAGCAAAGTCCAAGAGCTTGGTATCAAAAGCTATCGGAGTTGATAGAGCAAAAGGGGTTCGTGCGGTCTACTTCGGACCACTCACTATTTGTACAGAGGACATCTAGAGGTACTGTGACTATCCTTGTTTATGTGGATGATATTGTAATGACAGGAGATGATGAGCAGGTATTCTTACTGCCAAGGAGTTCCTTAGTCAGCAGTTCGTGACTAAGGATCTTGGAAACCTTCGCTACTTTCTTGGACTAGAATTCACTAGAAATCAGCATGGACTCGTGATGAACCAAAGGAAATTTGTTATGGACCTCCTTTCCGAGACAGGCATGACAAGGTGCAAGCCTGCTTCCACTCCTATGGATGTGAGCATGAGATTGTATGATGAGGATACTGAAGAAATTGACAGGAGGAGATATAGAGAGCTTGTTGGGAAGCTCTTATACGCCACTATTACCAGGCCGGATATTGCTTTTGCAATTAGCAAAGTCAGTCAGTTCATGGAGCAACCCAGGAAGGTAAATATGGATGCCGTTCACATGATCTTGAGGTACTTGAAGACGTCACATGGCTCTGGCCTTCTGTTTAGTAGGGACGCATCACTTGAGGTGACAGGATGTGCAGATGCAGACTATGTTGGTTGTCCCAGGGTCAGAAAGTCGACTTCTGGTTTTGCTATTTTTGTAGGCAGTTCACTTGTTTCATGGAAAAGCAAGAAGCAGACTGTGGTGGCCAGATCTAGTGTTGAGTCTGAATACAGGGCTATGGCACAAGGATGTACAGAAATGATGTGGGTCAGATCAGTATTGACCGACCTTACGATTGAGGTTCCCCTTCCTATGAAGCTTTTATGTGATAATCAGGCAGCGCTATTTATAGCCAATAACCCTGCGTTTCATGAGCGGACAAAGCATATCGAGGTGGATTGTCACTACACTAGAGACATGATCCAGAAAGGTCTTATATCCCCCTCACATGTTTCCACAGGAGATCAGACTGCAGATATCTTCACAAAGTCACTGGCCAGAGGTTCATTTCAGAGATGCTATTCCAAGCTGAGCATGATTGATATCTTTGCTCCAGCTTGAGGGGGAGTGTTGAGATGTTTATTTATCACCATACTATATTTATGTTTTATGTTTTCTTCGAGTACAACTTATGTAATTAACCCTTGGCTCCTCTCCTATATAAGAGAGCCTTGGGATCTCTTTTCATATTATGAATAAAGTTTATTCCAACAAACCTTATTTGCGTAAATCCATTCTTATATTTTTCGATGATTCTTGTCTACAGTATTAACATGCCTCAACACATTCTGCATATGGAACTTATCTTTCAAATTTTGCAGCAGAACAGGTTCTTTGCTAAATATTCTAAGTGTACGTTTGTAGAGATATATGTTTATGTTATGTTATTTTGTACATTTTCATATTTTCTCTTTTCTTTCGGACTCTTGATGTAATTTACCCATAGGCTACTCTCCTATATAAGAGAGCCTAGGGCGTACGGAATAAACAAGTCTCTTATTTTTCCCAACATGGTATCAGAGCGACGATCCTAGACCGAAGTTCTCGAACCAAACCCTAACCCTAGCCTCCATCTTCGAGCCATCGGCGCCGTGCGTCTCACCACCTCGCGTCGCCCTCAACCTCGGCCCCGCTCGACCCTGTGCTGCTCCCAGTGGCGCGCTAGGCCCCGTGTCGCCCTGTGCAGCCATGTGTTAGGCCCCATGCCGCCCTGTACTGGGCTCCCAGCCTCGGGCCCCAGTTCCTGTGCGCATTCCTGTGCGCGTGCAGCCCCCCGGTTCCTGTGCGGCCCTAGCACACGTGCGGCTCCAACCATAGTTACGCGCGTGCGTGCACCTATACCGGGTGTTGTACGCTACCTCCAGTGCATATCGACCATCCTAGGAAGTGCGAGCAGTCCCACATCCTAGGGTTTGCCTAACCCTAGGGTACCTTCGTAATAGAGGAGACTCTCGCTCGCGTTTCCAAGATAATGGGTTTGGTTGCTTGAGTCTACACATGCAACTAAACCCGTGAATGTCCGTGTATAGACGATCATATCTTCAGTCCACTACCCTAGTCTTCTATTATCATCATGTCAGAAAGCAAGGCAGATATCCCATCTACAGGCGCTTTCAGAGGTCCAGCGCCTATTGTGAAGATGGATGGATCAAATTACGAACTGTGGGCAATGCAGTTCATGAGTATGATGAAGTCGACCGGTAAGAAGCACATTCTTACTGAGGAAGAGCCTGCTGAGAAGACTGGGGTCAATACCTCATGGGAGGCAGATGATGCATATGCCAAGGTTTGGCTATCAGGAACTCTGGCAATTGAGATTGCCAATGATATTCTTCATCAGCCCACTGCAAAAGCAATGCGGGATATTCTGGCTGCTACATATTCACAGGCAAAGAATTAGACGAAGATTCTGCAACTCCAGCATGACATCTTCACAATCAAACAGAATGGTCGTCCTTTACACTCATTATACACATCTTTATGTGGAATGTTCGAGAAGCTCTACAGCTTCATGCCTCTCACAGCCACTCCTGAGCAACAGAAGACGTACCGAAATGCAACTATGGTTGGTGTATTCCTGGCAGCCCTTGATCCAGAGTATGAGGCAGCACATTCTCAGATCTTGGTAGATTCCACTATTCCTCCGATGGAGGAAGCATTTCACATACTGAGTCGTATTATTGTTCCTTCATCTATTGCCAATCAGACTGCTTTTGCTATGGCATCTTCTCGAGGTCGTGGGGGCCATCATCGGTATCGTAGTCGTGGACCACGAGGCAGGGGAGGTCGTGTTCGGCCATCATGCACTTTCTGCCACCGTTCTGGACATACAGAAGACATGCTATTCCAAGCATGGATTTCCTGCTTCTGCACGTGTAGCTGAACAGATTGAACCTCCATCTGCTTCATCTTTGGACCAGGGCTTTGATGACCTTGTAGCTCGTCTGAAGGGCATTATTCCTCCATCTGGCCCCGTTGCACTAGCGCCTGCTTTCGAGAGTCATTCCGACATTGCAGCTTCTGCCTCGACCAGTACCTCAGGTAACACTTATGCATTCGCTACCAGTAGTGGATCTGATACTTTAGAATGGATTATGGATTATGGTGCCACACATCATCTGTGTGGTGATCAAGGTCTACTTACAGCCTACCGATAGATTCCTCCAGGCCGTACTGTGGTTATTGCTAATGGGACGCACTCCCCGATTACTGGTCAGGGGGAGATTAGCCTGACATCCTCTATGCATCTCAAGAATGTGCTGCATGCACCTGACTTTTATATGAATTTGTTGTCCATCAGCCAACTTACAAAGGATTTAAATTGTCGATCCATTTTTTATCCATCTTCTCTTATTTTTCAGAACATCCTTACGGGCAACGTGATTGGGCGTGGCTATGAGCAGGGCGGCCTATATCGTCTCAGTCGAACCCCATATGCCGGAGCCTCCTCTCTTCCTGTTGGATCTGTCTCTCCCTTCCGGTGGCACTTGCGCTTTGTCCATCTACCGCTTCAGAAATTGTGTCGTGTGTTACCCCAGGTTTCACCTCGCACGCCCATCCAATGTGAGGCTTGTCAGTTGGGAAAGCATCATCGGTCTACCTTTCCCAGTCGTCAGAGTCGGAGCAGTATCTCCAAGTTTGAGTTGTTTCATGTTGACATCTGGGGTCCTAGTCGTGTTCCTGATCATCAGGGACACATGTTTTATATGGTTATTGTGGTGATTTTTCTCGTATCTTGGGTCTTTTTGTTAAAAAATAAATATGAAGCTGGAAATATTATCATAAATTTCATCAATGAAGTTCGTAATGTTTTTTCTGCATCTGTTAAGATTGTAAGAAGTGATAATGCCTTGGAATTTTGTACTCAAAATCTATCCAACTATTTTTCAACACAAGGGATTATCCACCAAACATCCTGTGCCTATACTTCCCAACAAAATGGAGTTGCAGAAAGGAAACATCGTCATTTACTTGATGTCACTAGGTCGCTTCATATACAGAGTCATGCTCCTCGTTCTTTCTGGGGCGATGCTGTCCTCACGACGTGTTATCTCATAATCGTATGCCATCATCTGTCTTAGGTGAGAAGATTCCTTTCTTCCTAGTTTTTCCTGAAAAAGAATTGTTCTTCCTCACTCCACACGTGTTTGGCTCGGTGGCCTTTGTTCACCAGTTGTCTCCAGGTATTGACAAGCTCTCTCCTAGAGGCTGTCAAGTGTGTTTTTGTCGGGTACTCCAAAACGCAAAAGGGGTACAAGTATTATGATCCATTACGCGGGAAATATTTTATTAGTGCTGATGTTATCTTTTTCGAGTCTGTTATGTACTTCTCTTCTACATGTGACTAATTGGTATCCTCAGGCACTGATGAAGCCATATACATGCCACCACCATCACCACCTCCACCACTACCTACATCTCCTACACCTCCTGTTACAGTTTATGTTTCCCTATTGCCACTCCACTATACATGTCGGCCTGCTTCTGTTCATGGTCACCGTTCATCATCTAGCTCGTCTAAGGTATGTTCTGAGAATACAATCAATATTGATGGATCCGACGAATTACCTGAGCAGGATGTGTTACAGAGGCCAGCTGAGGATGCAGGTGATTTGGATCTACCTATTGTACTCCAGAAACAGAAGCGCAGTTGCGCATCATATCCTATAGCATCCACTGTCTCTTTTGATCGTTTATCTGGGGACTTCAGGAGCTTTGTTATTGCACTATCGGCGGTGGATATTCCACGGAATTACCAAGATGCATTGAAGGACAGTAGATGGCGTCTAGCCATGGAAGAAGAGATGGTTGCTCTTCAGTCGAGAGGTACCTGGAGCCTTGTCCCTGCACCTACTGATGTGTCTACAGTGAGCTGCAAGTGGGTCTTCACAGTTAAACAGAATGCAGATGACGGTATTGACAGATACAAGGCACGCGTGGTTGCTCGTGGATTTACACAGACATATGGGGTGGATTATCTTGATACATTCTCGCCGGATGCTCGCCATTCCACCCTACGGATCCTTCTTTCTGTTGCGATTACTCGTGATTGGCCACTATTCCAATTAGATGTGAAGAATGCCTTTTTATATGGTAACTTGCGGGAGGAAGTCTATATGCAACAACCACCTGGTTTTGCTGTTGAGGGGGAGTGCTCTAAGGTGTGTAGACTTTATAAGAGCATCTATGGCCTTAAGCAGAACCCCAGAGCTTGGTTCCAGAAGCTCTCAGACTTGTTTGAAAAACAAGGGTACAGACGGTCTAATGCAGATCATTCCCTGTTCATACAGAAGACATCCAGAGGTATCATTGTAATTATGGTGTATGTAGATGATATCTTGATTATAGGTGATGATTGACAATGAATTCGGAGGGCGAAAGAAATGCTGGGTCGTGAATTGTCACCAAGGATCTCGGAGTCCTTAGATATTTTCTGGGATTGGAGTTCGCCAGAAATCCTCATGGATTGGTAATGACCCGGAGGAAATATTTCACTGACCTGTTGAGTGAAACAGGAATGCTTGGTTGCCGACCTGCCACTACACCCATGGATCCGAGTATCAAATTATATGATGACGACACTGATGAGGTGGATAGGAGAAGATATAGAGAACTGGTGGGCAAACTTCTCTATGTTACTATTGCCAGACCCGATATCTCCTTTGTTGCTAGTCGGGTGAGCTAGTTCATGGAGCAACCACGTCATGTACATATGTCATATGGATGCAATACATATGATACTCAGGCATCTTAAGTCATCTCCAAGTGTAGGACTGTTGTTCAAGAAGGACAAGGAGATTACTATTTCAGCATGTGCAGACGCAGACTGTGCAGGATGCCCCAAGGATAGGAAGTCCACCACTGGATTTGCTGTGTATGTCGGAAACTCTCTGGTCTCATGGAAAAGCAAGAAGCAAACGATTGTAGCCAGATCCAGCGAACGATTGTAGCCAGATCCAGTGCTGAGTCTGAATATAGGGCTATGGCACAGGTCAGTACAGAAATGATGTGGGTGAAAGCCATTCTTACGGATCTATATATAGAAGTCTCACTTCCTATGGCTTTGGAATGTAATAATCAAGCTGCTATATTTATTGCAAATAATCCAACATTTCATGAACGAATCAAGCACATTGAGGTTGATTGTCACTTCATACGAGATATGATTTAGAAGGAATTTATTTCTACATCTCATGTCAGCTCAGGGGACCAAACTGCAGACATCTTTACCAAGGCGTTACTTAGAGGACCATTCCAGAAGTGCTCGTCCAAGCTGAGCATGATCGGCATGCTATGCTCCACCTTGAGGGGGAGTGTAGAGATATATGTTATGTTATTTTGTACCTTTTCATATTTTCTCTTTTCTTTCAGACTCTTGATGTAGTTTACCCATAGGCTACTCTCCTATATAAGAGAGCCCAGGGCATACGGAATAAACAAGTCTCTTATTTTTCCCAACAACGTTTGGGGTAGACACTGTTGAATATTTGGGACATGTGATATCAAGTGAAGGGGTCTCTATGGATCAAGCCAAAGTAGACACGATTATTTCTTGGCCTACTCCAAAGTCCCACAGAGAAGTACGGGGATTTTTAGGGCTTACTGGATATTATCGGAAATTTATCAAAGATTATGGTATCATTGCGGCTCCTCTAGCTTCATTATTGAAGCTTGAGACCTTTGCTTGGTGTTCTGATTCTTAAGAAGCCTTTTCCAAGCTCAAAAGTCTGATGGTTTCCAAGCCTATTTTAGCTTTACCAGATTTTACGAAGACATTTGTTATTGAATCCGATGCGAGTGGATTGGGATGGGTGCAATCCTTATGCAAGAGGGGCGCCCAGTGGCCTACTTTAGCAAAGCTTTTTCTCCTCAGCAGCAAGCATTATCAGTATATGAGCGAGAAATGGAAGCGATTATCTTTGCAGTACTCAAATGGCGTCCATATCTGATTGGAAGAAAATTTATAATGCACGCGGATCACCAATGCCTTCGTTTCCTTTTACAACAAAAGATTCATACCCCGGCACAACACAAATGGCTCGTCAAATTATTGGGGTATGATTTTTGTCTGGAATACAAGTCAGGGAAGTCTAATACAACAACTGATGCTCTTTCACGAAAACCATCGTTACTTCAGTTTTTTGCTATTTCACAGCCAATATCAGATTGGTGGGAATAGTTGAAGTCCCTTTATGCCACAGACTCGCATATGTCTACTATGCTTTCTAAATGGAGTGCAGGCCAACTTGATCCAACACTATATTCTTGCAAGGATGGGATTCTATATTATAAAAATCATGTTCTTCTTTATTCTCAATGCCCTTTAGTTCCATCCATTATCAAGGAAATGCATGATACACCTTCCGCTGGGTATTCAGGTTATCATAAAATGTTGCATCGAGTTCAACATTTTTTTACTTGGCCGAAGATGAATCTTGATATTAAAGCATACATCCGTGTGTATGATACGTGTCAACGATGTAAATATGATACGTCTGTCTCCGGTGGCCTTTTGCAGCCATTACCCATTCCATCACAAATTTGGGAAGAAGTTTCGATGGATTTCATTGATGGTCTTCCACTAGTGGGAACTAAATCATCTCTTATGGTTGTTGTGGACCGACTGTCGAAATATTTACATTCAATTGCTATACAACATCCTTACAGTGCTTCAACAGCGGCTGCAGTTTTTTTGATAATGTGCATAAGCTCCATGGGTTGCCTAAAGCCATTATTTCAGATAGAGATCCAGTTTTTACAAGCCAATTTTGGGGCGAATTATTCCGTTTACAGGGGGTACAATTGAAGCTTAGTTCTTCTTACCACCCGCAAATAGATGGACAAACAGAGGTTACTAATCGTTGTATAAAGACATATTTGCGGTGCTTTTCTTATCAACAACAGAAACAATGGGTTAAAAGGCTCCCTATGGTTGAATATTGGTTCAATACTACTTGGCATTCTTCTACGGGCATTACTCCATTTGAGGCGGTATATGGTTATCCCCCTCATACCCCATTCTCGTATGTTTCAGGAACAACAGCTGTTCATTCAGTTGAAGATCAATTACGTAGTAGAGATTTAATCCTGGCAGAGTTGAAACTCCATTTGCAGCGAGCACAACAATGAATGAAGTTGCAGGCAGATAAGCATCGCAAAGAGCGTGAATTTCAAGTGGGTGCTTGCGTTTACTTGAAAATCCAACCTTATCGACAAGTTTCTCTGGTTGTCACTTTAAACCTCAAACTTTCAGCACGTTTTTATGGCCCTTTTCAAGTCCTTAAGTGCATCGGTCTCGTTGCTTATAAGCTTGATTTACCACAAGGTTCTAAGGTGCATCCTATTTTTCATGTCTCGCAGTTAAAGAAACAACATGGAACTCGACCTGTTCATACTTTCCCATTGCCTGAAACATTTCAGCAAGCTACCTAAAATTCCGTACAAACTTTTATCGAGTCGGATGGTAAAACGCCATAACAAGGCTATTACACAACTCTTAATTGAATGGCAGGGGTACCCTCTGGAAGATGCTTCCTGGATTGACTACGATGAGTTTATGTCATTGTACCCGTATTTCAACCTTGAGGACAAGATTGTTCTGGATGAGGGGAGTAATTGATAAGGAATATGTGATATTCCTAGAGTTTGTTGGGATTGTTGGTACTTGCAGAGTTTGTTGTTAGTGGTCCCAATGGTCTCGGAAGTATATAAATAATAGCAGAAGGGCTAGGATCGGGAGGTCTCTTTTTGGGCATTCCTGCCTTCCCAATTTCTGTCTGTTCTCTTTGCTATTCTTCTCTTATGTTCTCTCTTTTTTTCCCTTGATTCATTAGTTCCAGCAATCACGGCAAGCGGAACCAAAGCTCAGAGATCCCAGGCTGCCGACGGTCTTCTTCCGGGAATTGAACGCTTGAGAAGGAAGAAACCTATCAGACTGTACATCCAGCCATTCAGGCATGGAAAAAAGATGAATTATCCTCAAAAGCACAGAAAGAAAACGATTTATCCTTGAAGGATAATTGTCATTTTGAGATTATTATTTTGCAACAACAAAACTTAAACCAAAAATATAAAATGATATAAACATGACAAACATCACAGTTCTAAAAGAGGCAGACGAATGCAAATTAAACAAGAAAGCAAACCTTTTAAGAAGAGCAGTTGGGTTGTAAGGAAACAAGCTTTTCCTGTGTAGATCCTCAATTGATCTTCCCAAAGAAAGCAAACAGCTTTTAGCATTTTCAAAAGTCCAAGGTCTCATCTTCCGTCTCTTCCTGCCAATGTCTCCATGGTTCTTGTTGCTCTCCCCAGGCAGTGTGCAGTCCTTTCTTCCCTGAGAATCCAGCAGCTCGTTATCAAATTCACAATCAGAAAACTTCACAAAGACGGACCACGATCTGCAGACCCAGCGGAGACACCTGAGGAACACAACATAAACCATAAGAAATGGTGTCGACTTGAAGGAATAAAAACGTGAACTGACCAGCAAGTCTATAATATGATAAATTTTAACATTATAGAAAGTTAAATGTTATACTCTGCAGAAAGTAGATAATGTGGAAAATTTGGAGAACTAACACGAAACTCGCAATATCAGACCACATGCATCCAAGATGCTAACTGAAGTTTCTGGAAGGAATGAATTTTATGGACTAAACCAAAAATATTTAAATCCATAGCAAATCCAAGGTAGGTGGACGTGGTGGGGATGAATGACGAGTGCTGGTGGGGAGGCACAGGTGTGTGAGTCAGCGCGGGAGGCGGCGGCGGGGAAGTAGGGTGGGTGCAGGGGCGACGATGAGAGAGAGAGGTTGGGTGCAGGAGGCGGCTGCGGGAAGAAAAGGGTGGGATGCGGGCGGCGATGGCGAGGGAGGGGGTAGGCGCGAGAGACGAGAGGGAGTGAGGGACTGGAGGGCGGCGGAAGGTTTTAGGATTCGGGGTTAGAGAGAGCACGGGATGGGGATGGGGAAGAGACGTCGAGAGGGCAGAGAGAGGAAGAGAGAGAGAGAGAGAGAATAAGTGAGTAAGATAAATTTCATTCAAAAACTAATCCTCAACCCTAATCCAAGGGGTGCCTTTATAGAGGCCAATTCCCCCCAACAAGCAACAACCTCACTAAAAATAGAAAAAAAAACGAAAAGACGATAAGGCCTTGTATAATGAGCCTTTTACAAAAATAAAAATAAATAAAACAAATGTTCGACTAAAATTAAATAAAACAAATGTTCACTAAAAAAATGATCACGCGGTATCATGTTGCATCAACTCCCCCCTGCTGAGAAGAATCTCGCTCCGTCGAGATGGCATCGTGGTAGTTCTGAAGTATATCGAGGCAGAGTTGTTGGACTTCATCCTCGTCAATCCAGGTGCAATCTGTAAGAGGTCGTCCCTTCCATTTGACTAGATAGTGACGAAAGAGACCACGTCTAGTCGTCATATCTCGGATGTCGGCAATATCTTCAATCTGATCGGCATCAGTCGCGGATGGTGGTTGGCGCGTATCATCAGCGGGAACTGCTGGCATGGTGGCATCTGTTTGTTCATCTCCATGATATAAGAAGAGATCTAATACATTAAAGACTGGCGACGTCTGACGGCAGATCAAGTAAGTAAGCATTGGGTCCAATCTTTTTTAGGATTCGGAATGGACCAATCTTTCGTACACTCAATTTTTGGTGGACTCTCAAAGGAAACCTCTCTTTTTTTAGGTGGACCAACACTAATTCTCCAACTCTGAACTCGCTCTCTCTACGATGGAGGTTGGCTTGAGCTTGGTATTTCTGGGTTATAGTTTGGAGTTTGGCTCGGATTTCGGTATGGATATGGGTTAGGTGTTCGACCAGGTCCTCAGCAGCTGCACCACTTCTCCCTTGCATGGTTGTGGGTGTTAGGTATAGAAATTGGGTAAGTGGAAAGCCGTACACACTCTCAAATGGCGATTTTCCGGTGGACCTATTAGTGGAGTTGTTATAAGCGAATTCGGCTTGGGGAAGAATTAGATCCCATTTGGACGGAGAGTCCCCTGCAAGACATCGCAATAAATTTCCTAATGATCTGTTAACTACTTCGGTTTGTCCATCTGTTTGTGGATGATAAGCGGTGCGTATTGCAAACGAGTACCAAGACGAGACCAAAGCGTGCGCCAAAAATGACTCAAAAACCGGGTATCACGATCCGAAGTAAAAGAACGAGGAACACCATTTCACCGAAATTTGATTCCATGGTTTGGAAAGGAGGGCGATACATGTATGGAAGCTCCTCTTAATTGCTTAAGAATCAAACGACATCACGAAAAAACAAATCAACGACATGAGATGCATCTGAGGTTTTTTTACATGCAATGAAATGTGGCATTTTAGAAAATCTGTCCACAACCACAAAAATAGAGTCAACTTTCTGTACCGTGAGGGGTAAGCCTAGCACAAAATCCATAGTGATGTCTTCCCAGGGTCGTAGAGGAATCGGTAGAGGTGTATACAACCCAGTGTTTTGCCTATGGCCTTTAAATCTCTGACATGTTTGGCATTTTTGTACAAACTTTGTAACATCCTTTCGCAATTGCGGCCAATAAAATCGCTCTTGGAGAAGAGTTAAGGTCTTGTCCCTTCCAAAGTGTCCAGCTAAGCCACCGTTATGCAGTTCTAAAATCAGGTTCTCTCGAAGGGAAGTGGCAGGGATGCACAGTCGATGGGCCTTGAACAGGAATCCCTCATGAAGGACATAAGTGGTTGTCGGGTCCTGTCTAGTATCAACACACTCTGCATAAGCTTGTATGAAGTCAAGATCAGTAGGGTAGAGATCCTTGAGGGTGTCAAATCCTATTTTGTTGATGGTCATTGTGGTCAGGGCATGTGCTCGTCTGCTTAACGCGTCGGCCACGCGATTCAGGGTGCCAGCCTTGTGCTTGAGATGGAACGTGTATTCTTGGAGGAAACTAACCCATTTGGCATGACGCTTGTTAAGGGTCTTCTGAGAGTTCAGATATCGTAAAGCTTCATGATCGGAATTAAGGACAAATTCACGCTGGATTAGATAGTGCCTCCAATGCCTGAGAGCTTGTACCACAGCATGACATCATATGTAGAGTACCGGGATCGAGCTTCGTTCAACTTTTCATTGTAGAATGCTACAGGTCGTCCTTCTTGACTCAGGACGGCACCAATCCCGACATGTGAGGCATCGCAATCGACTACGAAAACCTTGGTGAAGTCAGGAAGTGCCAAAACAGGGGCATGGGTCAATTGATGTTTTAGCTTTTGAAAGCTGGTTTCTGCTTCAAGAGTCCAAGCGGGTGCGCCTTTACGCTTGCAATCTACCAACGGGGCCGCACAAGTGCTAAAGTCCCGGATGAAGCGCCGGTAGAAAGAAGCTAATCCCAGAAAGCTGCGAATCTCAGTGAGGGTTTTGGGCATGGACCAGCTCTGAATGGCCTGAATCTTGGAGGGGTCAACTTTAAGTCCATCAGCAGTGACAATGTATCCCAAGAAGAGGACCGTGTCAGACATGAAGGAACATTTCTTAAGGTGGACATACAATTGTTGGGCTCTCAAGGTTTCCAGGACTTGTCGTAAGTGGGATAAGTGGTCGTCTCTGGTCAAGCTGTAGATCAATATGTCATCAAAGTACACAACCACAAACTTACCGATGAAGGGCCGCAGTACATGATTCATGGTTCGCATAAATGTGCTGGGTGCATTAGACAGACCGAAGGGCATTACTGTCCATTCATAAAGGCCCTCTTTGGTATTAAAAGCAGTCTTCCATTCGTCTCCAGGTCGGAGGCGAATCTGATGGTACCCACTGCGAAGATCCATTTTGGAAAATAATTTAGCACCCGATAGCATGTCGAGCATGTCATCAAGGCGTGGGATCGGAAAACGATACTTGATCGTGATCTTATTGATAGCACGACTGTCCACGCACATCCTCCATGTACCATCTTTTTTTGGGTAAGCAGAGCAGGGACCGCCACGGGACTCATACTCTCTCGAACATACCCACGACGTAAGAGATCAGTAACCTGCTTGTTCATTTCTTCGTGCTCACTTGGGCTCATCCGATAATGTGATAAGTGGAGTAGGCTGGCTCCAGGGACTAAGCCAATGTGATGTTGAATGTCTCGCAATGGGGGTAGTCCTTCTGGCAACTCTTCAGGCATAATGTCAGCAAACTCTTGGATGATGGGCTTTATATCAGGCGGGACTTCGGGTGTAGTTGTCTCTTGTTTGCTCATTTCACACCCCATTAATGCATAAATGGTGGAGCTCTCTTGAATTTCACGTTGGAATGTCTGGGCTTCCATCAACAATACGGGACCCGTAGTCGAAGACTTTGACGGCGGAGTACTTTTACCAGATTGTGCGGTCGCGGCTCGAAGTGTAGCCACCTGGCGAGGACTAAGGGCTTCGCGTTGTGGTCTAAGGGTCACACGCACCTTGTCCACGAGAAACGAGTAAGTGTTCATTTTTCCTTTGTGCTCAGTGTCTCGATCAAACTGCCAAGGCCTCCCAAGTAGTACATGACAGACATCCATAGGGGCTACATGGCACCACACCTCGTCTTTATATAAAGGTCCAATCGAGAAGCTAACGAGGCTCTGACGGTGGATCGGAAGTTGAGTACCACCTCGAAACCAGGCCACACTGTAAGGTTTCTCGAGTGGTTGAGTTGGTAGACTCAACTTATCGACCATTTCTTGAGAAACGAAGTTCTCAACGCTTCATCCATCAATGATCAGCGAACAGCGACGCCCTCCTGAGGTGCAGGTGGTTCGGAATATGCTGCGTCGCAACCAACTATCATCGTCGTTGATAGCGGGCGTGAGCAAGATGTTTGTGTGTGCGCTGTTGATAAAGCTGAAAATCGATTTCGCGGCTTTTTTAAGAGAAAACGTGGTCGATGTAGAAAAAGCCGCGAAACAATTCGATCTCAACTCGTATCAAACAAATTCGGTTTTCGGGTCGAAAACCTACACTAAATTTTTAACCAGGTAAGTGTTCCTTGGTCGAACTCAAGGAGGCAGAATAGAATATTTTGATTTTTTCGGTTTTATTTTTGCGATTTTACTTTTATCTCTTCTAAAAGTTATCAAGGGAAGAATTTCTTTTTATTGATTTTTAAATTTTTTATTTTTTTTAATTTTATTCTTTTCCAATTTTTATTTAATTTACAAAAAGGGATATTTTTCCAAAAATGATTTATTTATTTATTATATAATAGGTGAATAATATGTAGATGGTAAGATATAATAGGTGAAGCGGGTCGAACAGCGAGCTCGAACAACACAAGAAATCAAAACAAAACGAACGCGGTTTACGACAAATTAAAACTCGACGAAAACACGACAAAAACTCACGAAAACTTAATACTAAGTAGATGGGGTAGTTGCGTAACTACCCTAAAGAAATCGTCAAAAACAAAGGTCAAACGTGATCAAAACAACCCCTACAGCCCAGGGGCATAAGCGTAAAAAATCTATATAAAATGTTTTGCAAAAAGGTCCTTGCAGGGACTGTTCACTAAACAAAATACAAATGTATTACATTTAGGTCCCTGCGGAGGGACCTAAATGTAATATCCGGAAACCTGGGGAGCGGGATTAAAGATCTGGAAGTTGACTGGGTTTAGTATGCAAAATCTCCACCGATTCGGCACTGACGGTCCAGATTAGAAGTTGCCCGACGTGATCTGGCGCCTGTGCTCTTGCCACGTGTCGAGCACCTGTAGCTCGACTGTTCTTGAGTCTGTTGGAGTCGCTGATGACTTCTCCGATTTACTGTCGACGCACGGCGGCTTCTTTGGCACTCCGGCGGGGCCAGAGGGGTGGCTGCTCCACCCCTCGAGCTCGCCCGCGGTAGGTGTTGGTCGGCGGCGGCTCGAAGCGGCGGCGGAGTCGCGATGAAGATGACGGTCTGGGAATCCTGAAGGTGGTACAGTCTGGCGACCCTTCTTTGAGGTTGAATCTCTTGATGATCGAGGCTTCCAAAACCTTGGATTTTTGCTCCTGATTGGAGATGAACCTGCAAACGACAAAATGATATGCTCGATTCACGAAGAATCGGCCAAGAGATTTAAGTTTTGCAAGCTCAAAACATGTCGAAAATGTTGGTTTCCAAAATTATTAGTAACTACGTGAAAATGGCGATAGAATGAAACTCGAATAGAAATGGAATCGAAACGAATTTGAAAGGAGTTACGAATGGGCGTCTAACCTAGAGGATTAGGCTACCTAATGATGTGATTAGCGTTGCTAATCAACGCACGAAAATCGAGGAAAAAATACTGAGAAGTGAAGGGAGTAGGTCTGTGGGATCCAAGGTATATTACCTGGAAATGGACTCGACGGACGACCTTTGGCCGGAGCGGAACGCAGCTCGAAGCGGCGATGCAAGGCGGCGGACCTCCTTGGAACCTCCGCCGATGTCTCCTCCTCCACACGAGCACCTTCAAGCAGAGCTGTCACCTCCTGAGCGAGCGGCGCGAGGCTATGAATTTTGGGGAGTCGGGCAACTGGAGCTGGAGCTCAGGTTGTTGGAGTGTTACTTATGAACTGACGAAGTTTGAGGGTTTTTATAGGTGGGATTTCGTGGGCTCCAAGTCTAGATCGAAGGCCAGCGATGGAGAGGGTAGTTAGGAGGATCAGATCGACGGTTTAGGTCGTCGGAAGGGGTTAGGAGCTGAGCTGGATAGATGGCCGAAGATGGCCGGTCAGTGCAGTCCTGGCTGAACAGAATCTTGGAGAAGACATCCCAGGTGCTGACAAGTGTCAGCACATGGTTGCCCCAGATGAGGAAAATCAGTATTAATTCGATATTAAATAGGAAATAAAGTTATTTTAAATAGGTTTAAATACAAGAAAGGTAAATAAATTAATTATCTAATTTATGGAATAAATACTTTTTTATAAATAATAAATATTATTCAAAATATAATTATTATATTAATAAATATGTATTTATAAATAGGTTTTAGATTTTTAATTTAATAAATAAATATTTAAAAATTAATTTTATATTTTATTAATTATTAGAATAATAAATAAGGTTTATGTGAATTTTTATAGATTTTAATAAATTAATTTACATATTTTAATAAATATGGTTAGTGTCTAGTTAGTTCATTTATACTTATATTTTAGGGTTGTTGATTTTATTAAAATAATAAATATGCTCCAAAAATTATGAAATAATTTAGGGTGAAAATACAAGATCATGAAATAATTTAAAAATTATAAAATTGAGAAAACTATAAATAAGGTGTGTTATATAAAATAAATAGCCCAGTAACCCCGTTGTCTTTTGGTCCCAAAATCGACTTTTTGCAAATGGACTCCGAATTCGATGAAACCACCTTTATTAATTAGAGAATTTTATTTTATGAACTTTAAAGGTGAGTAGAGTGAAATTGGAGTTCGTATGAGGAAGTTATGATGTTCGGAAGTTGAGATTTTGACAATTGACAGGCTGGGTTTCTTGGCATATATACAGGGTAATATTTTTAACTTATTTTTATATTTTTATATACATTTTTAGAAATAATTAGGAGAAGAGTTTGGTGAAAAATATGTTCATATGGATTAATTAAAAATCTTTGAAGTTTTATATTTATTTTATAAATAATAGAAGGTGTATATGTGTGTGTTAATTTATTTTTTCTGGTTTTCTTTCCTTATCTCCCCCTACTTATTGGTTGGTCGACCAATCCATGCTGACTTGGTCTCGGGAGTTAGGCTATATAAATATACCTTTCAGTTATATTTATATTTTAAGTCATATTGTATATATTTACATATATTCAATCTGCCTTTTCTTTCTTGTTCTTTATTTATTTACATGATTCTAGTGGTTAAAAGTGAATATTTATACATGAATGATGATTTATTAAAAGATGGGAATTAATGGATATTTACATGCATTTGTTAAGGGTTTTAAGACAAAATGCGACAGAATAGTTAATGAATCATGGATTCATCAACCCCCTATACTTAAACTTTGCTAGTCCCTTAGCAAACACTTATTTTGAAAAAGTAAGTGAAAAGGAAAGAAAGTTAGAATGAATTTGTTTTCCTAAACCAATTCATGAGAACAGACAAAGGACAGAGCTCGATCGGGCCTGAAACAAGCATTTTGTCGGAACCTTAACTAGGATTAGGATTTTATCCTCAACAGTCCTCAAGTTCCATAAATTCCTTACTCAAGATCACTTCATCGGCTAGTTCAGACTCACTTATTCATATCGCAAACTCTATCATCCTTGAAGTCAACTTGTACAGTGTGTGAATTGCTTTAGCTCTTCCTGCTTAGAGAACCGAAGAAACCGTCAACCCCGGCTATACACTTCTATGACTTCCTCATCCCGTTACTCTTTCCTCGGGGAGGGAGGTATTCCCTTCTGAGTTCAATTTTGCTATGTCCACAATCGAATATAGGGAGAAGTTAGAAGAATGAGAAAAGAAGTGGAGTGCGACCAGTGTAGACGCATCTCCTTGTGAAGCCCAACTGGTGTAGCTGAGTCTCCACTAAGATGTGCAGGCATTTTTGGTGGAAGCTTGGACCATTGTGGTCTTATTTGGTGGCTTCTGCTTTGCTTTGACTTTGTAATTTGCTTGCACTGCATTCATCTTTTGTGCCTCGACGGATATAGCATCTTTTTAGTCCGTCCCTTTTTTGAGGTCTTAGAAAAATTGTGTCAGCAGATCCTTCTCTCATCCGAAGCAATTATCGCAACCCCAATCTCTCCCGTCTTTAGACGTCAATGCCGCAAAGATAAGGATAGAAACACACTACCAAGGTGTACTTCCCTTCGGAACTCCATGCGAGTTGAGCTAAGTGCAGAGTGCATGTGTTCAAGATTGGTTCACTGGTGTAGAGTTGTACGGATGACTCCAAATGGTCTACTTAAGCACAGATGACTTGATTTCTTGAATATGGTCTTACGGAACCCAAAGATTTTAAGTCACAAGACCTGAAGAGTCTAAATTCCAGATCATAACCAGGCTCCTTACAACGAAAGTTAAAGGCCGTAATCAAGCTCCATCCTTTAGACTAGACTCAGTCCTTAGTTTCAGAAATCAAACTTATTCTGAAAAATGCAAATGCAACCATGTTTTTGTGAAGTGTATTTTCTGAATTTTACTCATTTTTATAGATTTTAAGGATTTTGTATTTTTTATGAATTTTATGACTTTGTATTTTTTATGGATTTTATGATTTTTATAAATGTTTTAATAAATAGGATTTTAAATAAGTATTATACAAATTTTAAGTACAAATTTTAAATACATATTTTAAGTACCTATTTTAAATACAAATTTTAAACATATTTTACTTATTTACAAGGATTTTATAAATAATAAATAAATAAGTGGATTTTAATTACCCTTACCCTCTTTTTATGGATTTTATAGATATAGAAAATACATAAAAGTACGAGTTATGGACGAAAGTATATATACAATATATACGCACCCCCTATACTTAGTTTGTGTTATGTCCTCATAGCGACAAAAGAGAAAAAGGACATAACTCGTGCTAAGTAAAAGTGGGTGAAAAAGAAGAGAGTGTACAAGTCAGTCAACCCCCCCCCTATACTTACGATCAGGTCATCATAAGTATCACGGGAGAGCAAAAACGGGATGACTGAATGAAAAGAATAAATAATGAAAGTTCAAAAGAAAAAGAATACAAAATCATCGGAATCACTCGGTCCCCCCTATACTTAGGATAAGACATCCTAAGTATAGAAAAGAGTGTAGCCAAAAATCGGAGACTAGTGATTTGTGAAAAAGAAAGGCTATACAAAAGAATCAGTACAAAAAATAAAACGTAAATCAGCGAACAATCGGTCCCCCCTATACTTAGGATCTGGTATCCTAAGCATAAAAGATGAGCAAAAATGGGGACGATTGTGGTCTACGAAGAATGTACAAGTGTTGTGGATCTCCAGAAACGAATGGCTCAAAAGAATTTGTACAGGAAGAAGTGAAAGAATGATCATGATTCCTGTACAAAATAGATTACTTCAGTGCGGGCCAGATGATCAGGAGTTTCGATGAAGTGCTTCAGCATCTGCCAGTTAACTACGAACGGTTCTGCACCAGGTGACACATCTGATATTGCTATACTGCCATTGTCGTGCACCGTTCTGACTATATACGGTCCTTCCCACTTGCTTTTTAATTTGCCGGGAAAAATTCTCAACCTCGCATTGAACAACCAGACTTTGTGCCCTGGGACAAAGCTTTTGTGCTGAATATGTCTGTCATGCCATTTCTTCACTTTGTCCTTATAGATGAGTGTGTTCTCATATGCTTGATTTCGAATCTCTACCAGCTCATTCAGATCTATCTTTCTCTTGGCTCCTGCTTTCTGTGTATCCATCAATATCTCTCGAATTGCCCATTCAGATTTATGCATGATCTCTACGGGCAAGTGGCACGGCTTTCCATAAACCAGTCTGAATGGTGAAGTACCTAAGGGAGTCTTATATGCAGTACGATATGCCCAAAGAATCTGATCTAGAAGCAGTGACCAGTTCTTCCTATCCGGTCGTACTAGTTTCTGGAGAATTGATTTCACCTCCCTATTTGAAACTTCAGCCATGTTGTTCGTCTGTGGGTGGTAAGGAGAAGCTACTATGTGATCAATGTTGTATTGTTTCACTAGCTTTTTCACCTCTTTATTAATGAAATGGCTACCCCCATCAGAGATGAGAATACGCGGGATCCCGAACCGTGAAATAATGTGTTCCCATAGGAACTTGCAAACAGTCTTACTGTCTGCGGTTCGTGCGGGTATAGCCTCCACCCATCTACTAATATAATCTACAGCGAGAAGAATGTACTCAAAGCCGTTGCTAGAAGGGAACAGTCCCATGAAATCTATGCCCCATGCGTCAAAGATCTCGCAAATAATGACGGGTCGCATCGGCATTGCATCTCTGGCACTGACTGTCCCTACAGCTCTCTGACAATCTGGATAACTCTTTACGAATGTGCAGGCATCTCTAGTAAGAGTCGGCCACCATAATCCGCTCTGTAGTACCTTCTGCGCTGTCCTCTTCCCTGAATGATGTCCTCCTGACTCTAAAGAATGACACAAAGTGAGTACACTATTATATTCCTCCTGAGGAATACAACGCCTGTAAACGCAATCCGGTCCTTCGCGAAAAAGAATCGGATCCTCCCAATGGTAGTATCGTGCTTCAGAAACTAGTTTCTCAACTCGGTTCTTTGGCCAACCCTGAAGACTTTTCTATGTGACCAGAAAGTTCACTATATCTGCATACCACGGAAGTTCAGTAACCGCAAAGATGCTCTCGTCAGGAAATCTCTCTGCGATCTCTGGCGTGTACTCATCTGAAGGCTGATCTGACTGTAATCGGGAGAGGTGATCAGCTACCACATTCTTTACTCCAGGTTTATCTTTGATATCCAAATCGAAATCCTGAAGTAATAGAATCCATCTAAGAAGGCGTGTCTTGGCATCCTTCTTTTCCATTAAAAATCTGATAGCTGAGTGATTTGTGTATACTGTGATTTTAGAGCCAAGCAGATATGATCGAAACTTATCTAACGCAAACACTACTGCCAACACCTCCTTTTCTGTCACTGTGTAATTCCTCTGAGCATCGTCTAAGATTCTGCTGGCATAGTGAATGGCAACGGGAAGTCCATTCCTCCTCTGTCCTAATACAACCCCGACCGCAAAATCTGAAGCATCTGTCATGATCTCGAAGGGTAGAGACCAATCAGGCGGTTGTAGGACAGGAGCACTAATTATCTTCTCTTTTAAAGTGAGGAAGGCATTAAGACATTTATCATTTAACACGAACTCGATGTCTTTGCCTAGTAACTCAGTTAACGGTTGGGCAATCTTGGAGAAGTCTTGGATAAACCGTCGGTAAAAGCCGACGTGCCCTATAAATGACCGTAACTGTTTGATGTTGGATGGTGACTCGAGTTTCTTGATGACATCCACCTTGGCAGGGTCAACCTCCATGCCTCGCTGGGAGATGACGTGCCCCAACACGATCCCGTGAGTTACCATAAAATGGCTCTTTTCCCAGGACAGAACGAGATCTACCTCACAATACTTTTTCAGAACATGGTCTAGGTGCGTTAAACAATCGTCAAAGGACTCAACATAGACCGAAAAATCATCCATAAAAACCTCTAGAAAATCACCGACCATGTCCGCAAAAAATAGCAAGCATGCACCTCTGGAAAGTAGCAGGAGCGTTGCACAATCCAAAGGGCATCCGTCTAAAGGCATACCTGTCGAACGGACATGTGAAAGTGGTTTTCTCCTGTTCTTTAGGAGCAATTGATACCTGGTTGTATCCGGAGTAACCGTTAAGGAAACAGAAGTACCCCTTCCCTGCCAACCGTTCTATGACCTGGTCTATGAAAGGCAAAGGGAAGTGGTCCTTCTTCGTCGCGGTGTTCAGCTTTCTGTAGTTAACACATACTCGCCACGACGTGGTTACTCTCTTTGGAATCTCCTCTCCACTCTCGTTCTTCACCATCTGAATTCCCGACTTCTTCGGGATAACATGTAATGGGCTAACCCATTCGGAGTTGGAGATGGGATAGATGAACCTTGCGTCACACCATTTCGTAATCTCTTTCTTGACAACTTCTCGCAACACCGGATTCAGCCTACGCTGAAACTCTCTGGAGGGTTTGTTGTCGTGATCGAGATAGATATGATGTGAACACAAAGCAGGATTAATCCTTCGGAGATCGGATACAGTCCACCCAATAGCCTTGCGGTTCCTTTCTAGAATCTCCATCAGCCGAGATTCTTGATCATCGGTCAAAGTTGAGCTGATAATGACCGGAAACCATTGATGTGGACCCGCAAGGAAAGCATATTTCATGTTTGGTGGCAAAGTTTTTAGCTCTGGTAAGGTAGTATCTGTATCTGCCGAAACATCCTCTGTATGTGTACGGGGATCTGTATCGGTTGTGGATTTGTCGGCATTCTGATTATCCACCATCTCGATGTGCTCTAGAGTCGGACTACAGAAGATGTTCAAGACATCATCCGACTCCTCAGAATGATCAGAACTCAGAAGAGAATAAGTCAGCTAAATGAAACTCTGAATCATCTGAGATGGAGGAATTGTGTAGAGTTTCTGAGTCTGAAAGATCTGCATTAAATTCGTCAGAAGTCTGATCCCTTTCTTTCTCATCATCCAGACTAACGTATAAGGTTCTGTCGGAAGAATCACCCCTTGTGGTCTCAGACCCGTCCTCAGTTAGGAATTCTTGGGTCTCTACTTGATACCTTTCGAGGTCGTCAAGACGAACCTCATCCATGTAATCGCAGGAGGCTAAAGAACTCAGAAAATCTGAAGATGCATCACTGAAGGTGTTCGATTCTCTCGCCATCTCTATATGTACCTTTTCGCCCTCGGCGCGAAAAGATACCTTTCCTGTATCGTAATCGAAGAGGGCCTTTGCGGTCTCTAGAAAAGGCCTCCCGAGAATGATCGGGGTAAGGTGTAACTGTGTAGGGCAATCCATGTCCAGGACCGTAAAGTCCACTGGGAATTGCAGACCTTGCACAGTTACGATAACGTTCCTAAGTATACCCTTAGGTCTCTTTACGGATCTATCAGAAAACTGAAGGATCGCGCGTGATTTGTAAAGAGGACCTAACTCGAGCTTATCGAGTAAGGAATAGGGTATCAGATTGATCGAGGACCCGTTATCTAATAGAGTGCGATCAAAATCGGCTTTTGCGATCTCGCATCTGACATAATGTGCACCTGAGTCCTTCGGTAACTTGTTCTGTATCGCACAGGATGTGGCCTTAGTCAAGACATGTTTCTCTGTTCGGGATCTCTTTTTCCTACGCGTGGTGCATCGGTTTTTCAATTGATTCTTAAGCGTAGGAAACTGATCTAAGGCATCATGAAGCGGGATCTTCAGAAAGATATGATCTTTGAGTAATTTTTCGATCTCTGGTTGATCAACATTCTTTTTGGTATTTTCCTTTCCTTTTCCAAACAAAGCATCGGGAAAAGGAACAAAATCAGAAGTCAGAAAATCAGACTTTTTATTCAAATTGGAATCAGCTTTTACATTGAGAGTCTCAGAATTATTTACAAAACTCTCTAAAACAGGGGAAGAAAGATTTTTTTCAGGGCTCTCTGCCTGATCTGGCGTAATGTCATCGTCTGATTCGCCTGTGTCTATATCTGTTGTGTCAGCATTGCTCCCGTCTCTTGAGTTTGCATAGTGGTCCTCATCATCTTGTGGTTTCTCCTCCTCGGCTTTAGAATCATGGTTCTGCTCGTGCTCCTCTAGTGCCCTCTCCTCTTCTCCAGCAGGTGCTTGTGGTGATCTACCGCTCCTGAGACGAATGAAGTTAGATAAAAATTCAGGAAACGAGATCTTACCTGTAGTGTCTACCTGATCTGGATGCCTCCTCTTGTTGTTCGGGTTCATCTGAGGCTGGGCTGGGAGAGTGGTCTTCGGCACGGTTAACTCGTCCAGACGACGGTTAACCTGCTCCATCTCATTCTTATGTGCAATCTGGAGCGTACTCAGCATGTCCATGATTTGGTTGAGTGCCTGGGCCTGTGAAGACATCTCTGGTTCAGTGTGGTGGCCCTGACTTGCTCCTCTCTCCTGCCTTGGCGTGTAATGCTGAGAGGTGGAAGGCTGGGAGTATCGCTGAGGTGTGGAGGAAGACTGTTGCGGCTGCTGATAAGGATAATTCGGTGAGTAATGAGCAGGGTGCTGATATGAATGCTGCGGTCTCTGATGGTAGACATTCGGATGAGACTGTTGCGGCGTGAAAGTCTGACGGTGCTGGAATTGCAGACGTCCATGCTGCGGATGACCATACGGCTGCTGCTGCTACTGCTGATTCGGTATACTCGGCTGCTGCATCGGAGTATACCAAATCCCGTTGATCTCGAGAGTGGCTTACGGCTCCACCTCCATCTCTGCGGTGCTAGTGATCTGGTCGGGATTGGCATGAGACTAATCCTCATGCCAATCGATCTGCGGAATCTCGGACTCGCTCTGGACGTAGTGGATCTGACGGGTGGGTGGAGCGGGTGTGATCCTCCGGGCTGGTTGTGTGGTCGAAGAAGTCTGGCTCTGCTGATACTGGAGCTGAAGATCAGAGACCTTCTTCGAGAGATCACTCAGCTGCTGAGGTAGAGATGAGAGTTTCTCCAACTCTCGCAGCGGCTGTAGGTCCTGGACCTGCTTCTGAATCACGTCCATCAACGTCAAATTTTCGCTAATAAAGCCCATGTTGGTGTTGGATTCAGAGTCTGAGATGTTCGCCACCTTGTGATGATCGCTGTGATGTGGTGGCTGCGGGGCTTTCTGAAATGCCCGAGTAGAGTCTACGACTCTCGAGTTCTCGGCCATCCCTTCGAAGATGGCCCAGACTGACTCGGCGTCCTTGTTCAAGTAACTGCCGCCACATGCGGCACTCACGAGCCCCTGGATTTCTGGCTGGAGTCCTCCAAAGTAATTTTGTACGAGCACCTTCAACGGGATCTCATGATGCGGGCATCTCTCCGTAAGATCCTTGAATCGGTCCCATGCTTCATGGAATGATTCGTGCGGCAATTGCGTAAAGTTGGAGATCTGGCTCCTCATCATGTTCGTCCTTCCCAGAGGAAAATATATGCGCAGGAAGGTGGACTTCAGGTCGTCCCATGTTGAGATTTCCCTCCCCAGATGACTCAGCCAATAAAGAGCCTTTCGACTAAGGCAAAGGGGAAGGCCTTGAGGCATACGGTCTCCTGCGTCACTCCTGGATAGCAAGTCGTTCCGCATATCATCTCGAACTGCTGTAAAAATGTGAACGGCTCCTCTGCGGCATTCCCATAGTACTTGGGAAGCAAAGAGATGAAGGACGGTCTCAGTTCGTATGGAATAATTAAAAATCTTTGAAGTTTTATATTTATTTTATAAATAATAGAAGGTGTATATGTGTGTGTTAATTTATTTTTTCTGGTTTTCTTTCCTTATCTCCCCCTACTTATTGGTTGGTCGACCAATCCATGCTTACTTGGTCTCGGGAGTTAGGCTATATAAATAAACCTTTCAGTTATATTTATATTTTAAGTCATATTGTATATATTTACATATATTCAATCTGCCTTTTCTTTCTTTTCTTGTTCTTTATTTATTTACATGATTTTAGTGGTTAAAAGTGAATATTTATATATGAATGATGATTTATTAAAAGATGGGAATTAATGGATATTTACATGCATTTGTTAAGGGTTTTAAGACAAAATGCGACAGACAAGTTAATGAATCATGGATTCATCAGCTGTCAGGAGCGATAAAGTCCTCATCAATTACCAAGAAAGGTCCGGATACATCTCCATCCACTCCCAGAAGCTCATAGTCATCAGCTCCCAAGGTGTCAACAGTCAAAGCGGTCGGATCCTCTTCAGGTGATTCCTGCTGGTCAGGCTCAGGGTCTTCAGGGTCTTCGATGGTGCATAAATGGGCAGGTCTAGCCTTAGGGCTTGGGCAATCTGCCGCGCGATGTCCCTTTTGATAACATCGGAAACAGATATCAGGTCCTACAACAGGTCGACTACCCAAGATGCCTGGTCCAGGGTTTCCAGTAGATGGTCGGTTGACGGCAGGAGTTGATGGTTTGGCTTGGGATTTACCCGCAACAATCGAGGGGGAAGTTAACGGTTTGGAGGTCGCCATCGGGGTATTGGTGCGTGGGACGGAGTTCACAGAAAAAGACATCCTCCTTGTCTGGGCCTTAGCAAGTTTAGTCTCAGCCCGTTCAGCTTGCTTGTAAGCTTCGTCAACATCTTGACAGTTGTGGAGGTAGAGTTCATCCTGGATAACTTGGCGGAGTCCTTGCATATAGCGGGTGACTTCCTGGACAGGAGTCTCCTGCAATCGGTTGCGATGAACGAGGGATTGGAACCCTTCGGTGTATTCTTTCACGCTCATGGTGCCTTGTGTCCATGATTGCAGTCGTGCGTATAGATCTTATTTGTAATCTTCCGGCACGAATTTGATTTTCAGTTTAGCCTTCATCTTGCTCCAACTGCGGATCTTACCTTTTCATTTTCGTTTGCGTTCAGATTGCAAACGGTCCCATCATAGCAGAGCATGTCCCTTTAATTTGATTGTGACGAATTGAACTTTTCGTTCGCTAGGCATAGACTTCCATAGAAAGAAGTGTTCGACGGTTTGGAGCCAATCCAAAAAGACATCAGGGTCTCGTCCTCCATCAAATTCCGGAACATCGAGACGGATGCCTCGATCCCATCCGTCATCGGGCCTAGGGCCAGGTCGTGGCAGGAGTTGATATCCACCAGCAGGTTGTGGAGTATACCCAGGGGTGTACGGATCTTGATTCTTTGTAGTGAAAGGGGTGTCATCTCTTAATCCTTCATCATCGCTTTCCTGAGAAAGATAGTCGCTAACGTGTCCATCAGAAGTAGAAGAGCTAGAGTCGCGGGATGTGTTACTCCGGGAGTGTCGTCTCCGACTAGCACGTCGACCTTTGTTGGGTGTCTCATCACTATGATCCTTCCCTAGCATGCGACTACTTAGGGTGGCAAGTTGTCCGCTCATTTGTTCGTACATCCGCTGCATGTGTTGTATTTGAGCAGATAAAGATTCTAACGATAGCTCAGTGTGTGAGGTATAGCCGGTTTTAGAGGTAGTCGGTTTTTCGGCCATGGGAATCCTAGGCTTTCTGCGCTCTCTCTTTTTGTTGTTTTTTTTTTGTTGGGTTTTGTTGTTTTGTGTTATTTTTTTTGTATGCAATAAAACAAACGAAATGCAGGCGAGATGCAGGATCGCTAGGCTCTGATACCAAATTGATGCAAACTCAATGCAATCTACGTGGAGTTGTGTGAACTAGCGGGATTTTAAACGCCTAACTGACCAAAGCCACTAAATGGTTTGCAATGCAAAAACGTCGGGGTTGAACGGCAAATGAATGGAAATTTCATCGATGAAAATGAGACCTAAAATCAACAATACGAGCATACAAAGGCTTGAAGTTCAGCACAGATTTTCACCACAAAGTTAAGGCAACTCAAATGGTTAAAGATTAATGGAAAAAGATAGCGATGTTGCGGTCACAGAATCCCAATGCTTCACCAAACTAAACAGCCATATAACCAACCACAAAACTATTAAATATGCGGTAGAATAATATGTAGAGGGGGCTCTCATACCACAACCAGCAAGGTAAGTATGAACGCATCAGACCTGATCTTCGTTGGGGAGAGGGGTTGGTGCACCTTCGCGGCACTTGGGCTGGTGTCCGTGGGAAACAGGGGCGGCAGCGAGTTGGTGATGATCTGGCGGGGTGTTGGATGGTTGAAGGCGGAGGCGGGTTGGCTGGGTGGTCGCAGAGAGGAATGGCAGTCTGGAAGGAGGCAGGTGGACGTGGTGGGGATGAATGACGAGTGTTGGTGGGGAGGCACAGGTATGTGAGTCAATGTGGGAGGCGGTGGCGGGGGAAGTAGGGTGGGTGCAGGGGCGGCGATGAGGGAGAGAGGTTGGGTGCAGGAGGCGGCTGCGGGAAGAAAAGGGTGGGATGCGGGCGGCGATGGCGAGGGAGGGGGTAGGCGCGGGAGACGAGAGGGAGTGAGGGACTAGAGGGCGGCGGCGTGGGGAAGGTTTTAGGGTTCGGGGTTAGAGAGAGCACGGGATGGGGATGGGGAAGAGACGTCGAGAGGGCAGAGAGAGGAAGAGAGAGAGAGAAAGAGAGAATAAGTGAGGGAAATAAATTTCATTCAAAAACTAATCCTCAACCCTAATCCAAGGGGTGCCTTTATAAAGGCCAATTCCCCCCAACAAGGAACAACCTCACTAAAAATAGAAAAAAAAATGAAAAGACGATAAGGCCTTGTATAATGAGCCTTTTACATAAATAAAAATAAATAAAACAAATGTTCGACTAAAATTAAATAAAACAAATGTTCACTAAAAAATTGATCACGCGGTATCATGCTGCATCACCTTCCCGATCTACCTTTCACTGCGAGGCTTGTTAGCTTGGGAAACATCACCGATCAAGTTTTCCCGGTCATCAGAGTCGTAGTAGCAGTACTTTATTTGAGTTGTTCCATTTTCATATCTGGGGTCCCAGTCATGTCCCTTACAAGGCCTTAAACGTCGGATTTCGGTTTCGTTTCGGTAAACCTGGAAAGAGAAATTTGATGAATTTCGGTGAAATGGCCGAAAATTGGAGAAATGACTTGAAAACTCATTTTTTCCTAAAATTGAGATTTCTAATATTCTTTAACTCAATAAATGAGACTGAAATACACAGTTTTTTGCTAATAGTAAGATATTAACATGAATACACATTTTTTTGCTAATAGTAAGATATTAACATGCTATGTTACATTAAATTTACATCCAATCGCTCCAATAATAAAAAACTAGTATAATGCTCAAAATCAAAATCAGATTTCAAATCGAAATTAGAAGCATTAGTTTCACCTCTTGAATATGAAGAGAATGGTGATAGTGCAATAATAACATAGAAAACATATGCCAACAAAGAGTACTAGCAGAATGATATCTTATGTAAGGAATTAAAAATTGAAATGGTAGCTTATAACTTGTATCTAACCAAAATATTTTCAACATATTTACTCTTACGAATAAAATAAGGCGCATACATACACTCACAAATACAAATCTTTGTAACATGTACGTTTAATAGATTCATTGTATAGCTTGTGATCATAAAATATATGTTATACACGACACAAACAAATCAACTAACACCAAGAAACTGCATATCATTCACAAGTATAATCTATATCTAACCTGATAGTAGGCAAATACTTACAATAACAAGATTTTGAAGGTTTCTAACAACCTAGCCCCCACACATTCATACATACTCCTTGTAGTAGAGAGAAGCTACAAGAAAGCAAAGCTTCAAATCTCGGATTTCGATTTCATTTCGCCATGTTCGGAAAGAGAAATTTCGAAGATTTTTGGTGAAATCGTCGGAAATCTTGGAAATGTTTGTAAACTGGACTTTTTCCCCAAAACTAAGGTTTTTAGTATTCCTAAGTAAATAAATAAAATAAAAATGCACACTTATTTGTAAAATAGAACCGTAAATATAAGTTTTGAAGTAGAATTACTGTGAAAATCACCACACATGATGATATGTAGAGCAACAATTTGCCTAGAGTCAGAACTGTATGCTAAACTGGAAGCAAAAGTCATGATAAACACAAAACATAAAGCTCTTCAGTTAAAAAATTGAATTTAACTCTTAAATCTTGTGGGTAACTGATTTGGTTTAGATTTATATCTAAAATTTAGAAACCAACTAAAGAAACTTCTTCAAATAACATAAATCACTCTAACAACTCAACACATCGACGATTAATATATGCAAATTTCGATGAAACGAATGGGTAGATTCCCTTATTTTTATTGTTTCGCCAAAACGATATGCAATTTCGATGAAATTTAGTTGACATTTCGGTGATATTTCATTGAAATCCTGGAAAAAGAAATAAGGTAGTGTTTCGATTTCGGTGACCTAGAGAAATGGAAATTTCGAAGAAATTTGGTGGAATTTCGTTGAAATTTGAGGCCATGGTCACAGACCATCAGGGGCACATGTTTTATTGTGTAACTGTTTATGATTTTTATAGACTTACATGGATTTTTTGAAAAACAAGTCTGAGAAGGGGTCTGTTTTCTAATTTTTTATTCATGAAATAAAGAATATTTTTTCTGCTAGTGTTAAGTATGAAGGGATATTAAATTTTTGGATTTAAGCCTGAAAATGACCTAAGATAGATATGAATGAAGGCCAAGAATCCATGTAGTCGACCCTACTTAATGTGAGAAAAGGCTTTGTTGTTGCTGTAGTAGTATTAAGTATGTTCGCTCTGACAATGCCTTGGAGTTTTGCACTACACAACTTTCTCAGTTCTGTTGGTTTCTTGACATTATACACCAGATTTCTTGTACGTACACCTCTAGGCAAATCAATGTTGTTAAACGTAAATAATGTCATCTTCTTGATGTGAACAGGACCCTCCTTGTTCAGAATCGTATTCCCCACTTTTCTGATGTGATGCGGTTCTTACTGCTTACTATCTGGTCAACCAAATGTCATCCTCTATGTTGAGAGAAAAGGTTCCTTTTTCGATTGTGTTTCCCAATAAATATATTTTCTCTCTTACACTACATGTGCTTGACTCAGTGCCATTTGTTCACCATATCACGCATGGTCGTGACAAACTCTCTTCCAGAGCTGCCAAGTATGTCTTTGTGGGCTACTCCCGGACCCAAAAGAGTTACAAGTGCTTTGATCTGGTTAGAAGGAAGTACTACATTAATGCTAATACCACTTTCATTGAGTTTGAGTTTGTCATGTATTTTTCTTCTACATGTAACAGGATGACCCCGTCTAAGTCCAGTGAGGATGTTTACATCCCTCCTATGCCGCCACCATCTCTACCTTTGATTCCTCCTATGCCACCACCACCTCCACCTCCTTCTATAGTGCCTACACCTACTCATGTGGCTCATCGTTTACCTTACTTTTATAGTCACATACTGATGACTACCCCTGTTCATGTGCCTTTCCCAGCATCAATACGCCCTAGGTAAATTCTGAGCACTTTACAAGTTGAGCAGATAGCACCTCAGGTTACAGATCATTTAGAGGATCTAGATCGGCCCATCGCTCTTCGGAAGCTGAGGTGTACGTGTCTCATGTATCCTCTCGTCCATGTTTCAATGGAACGTCTTTCAGTGGATTTCAAGAGGTTTATCGTTGATCTTTCAATTGTGGAGATCACAAAAACAGATCAGGATAATATGCAAGGAAGTTAATGGTGTCTTGCTATGGAGGAGATGACATCGCTCTAGTCTTGAGACAGATGGAGCTTGATGCCAACTCCTATAGGGGTATCTGTGGTTCATTGCAAATGGGTGTTTACAATGAAACACCTTACAGATGGTAGGTTGATTGTTATAAGGTTCGACTTGTAGCTCGTGAGTTCAACCAGATTTCTGGGGTGGACTATCATGTAATGTTCTCACTAGTGGTACGTCATTCTACCCTTCATATCCTTCTCTTTGTTGCGATAGTATGGGACATCCCTGCCTCAGATGGATGTGAAGAATGCTTTTCTATATGGTGATTTGCAGGAGGAGGTCTACATGCAGTAACCACCTGGGTTCGCTGCTAAGGAGGGGTGTTAGAAGATATGCAGACCTCACAAGGCTATCTATGACCTTGAGCAAAGCCTCGGAGCATGGTTCCATAAGCTCTCGAACTCGATACAACAATAGGGATTCACGAAATTGGTTGCAAATCATTCATTGTTTGTTCAAAGGACTCCAAGAGATACCATTGACATTCTGATTTATATTGACGATATCATCGTCACAGGAGATAGCTTACATGGTATTAATGTGGGCAAGGAATTCCTTGGACAACAGTTTATCACCAAGAACCTTAGCGAATTACGATACTTTATAGGGCTTGAGTTCATTAGGAACCAACAAGGTCTTGTGATGACCCAGAGGAAGTATGTTGCAGATCTCCTTTCAGAGACAAGCATGACAGATTGCAAACATACCACTACACCCATGGATCCCAGCATGGAGCTATATGGTGGTGATACGGAGGAGGTGGACAAACGAAATATAGGGAGCATGTTGGAAGCTCCTCTATATGACTACTACCATACCATATATCTCCTTTGTTGTGAGCAAAGATAGTCAGTTAATGGAGTAGTCGAGATAGGCTCACATGGATGTAGTTCACATGATCCTGAGAAATCTAAAGTCTTTTCTAGGTACAAGATTGTTTTTTAGCAGAGGGACATCCCTTGCAATCACGACATGCGCATATGCAGGGTCTGCGAGATACCCAAAGGACATGAAAACTATCTCTTGTTGTATAGTTTTCACAGAGAGCGTTTTAGTGTCATGGAACTACGGAAGAGCAAGAAGCGGATTGTCGTTGCTAACAGAACCATGGCACAAGGAAGCACTCAAGGTTGGAAAAGTCGATAGTCGGTACTCGGTCGATTGGGTCATTGACTAAGGATTAATCGGCAGTCGGACGACTAATCGGATTTACTCGGACTTTAATCGGCTTTGAATTTTATGATTATTTTAAATATATAACTCATTTTTATATATATATTTACATAGGATTTATACATTTTTATACTATCATAATAAAATAAAAAAAGTAATTGAATTTAAGTATAACACTGAGCATATTATAATAAGTTTGCATATAAAAAAAGCAAAACATATAAGAATATGGTATCTCTAAGTAAAAAATTGGTCGACTAGTGTACCTAATCGGAATTAGTCGGTACTCGGTCGAGCACCCCACTGACTAAACTAGTCGGACCTACTAGTCAGGCCAGTCGGGTGACTTTTACAACCTTGGAAGCACTGAGCTGATGTAGATCAAATTCGCTCTAATCGACTTATCTGTTGATACACCTCTTCCTATGTAGTTATAATGCGATAACCAGGTTGCCAACAACCCTGCCTTCTACGAGAGGACCAAACACCCCTGCCTTCTAAGAGAAGACCAAACACATTGAGGTAGATTGCCATTATACATGTGACATGATACATAAATATTTTATCTACTTCGCGCGTCGGCTCAGTGGAACTAACAACATATGTTTTCACCAAGGCTATAGCCAGAGGACCATTCTAAATATACTGTTCCAAGCTGAGCATGACTGACATCTATGTCCCATCTTGAGGGGGAGTGCTGAGAGTTATGTTTATCTTTTCGTATATACTATGTATTTTCATATTCTTCATCTATTTAATTTTCTCTAGGATTTCTCCTCTCTATATGAGAGTCTTATGGCCACTTTCATAACCAGTTCATATTTTCTTTCTACAGTTTCAGATAGCCATACACACGCATACGAGTCATCTTGCTTTTAAGAAGCATTCGCCCCAATTTTGTCGATCAACCGGGTTGTGTCAAAATGTACTCATTGTTGCACTCCATAAAGCTCATGAATTGCATGGACCAACGCTCATAATAAGTCACATCCATCAAGACGATGGGTGTCGGGCCTTTGAAGGCCCCAGAGGAGGAGAGATCAATCTTGCTTTCTGGCATGATGAAAAAAAGAGTCCGCAAATGACGCAACTGGGGTTGAAGAATGATCTCAATTTGTCTATACGAGAGCGACCAGTTGTATGCGCAAACTCAGAGCACAATCGTTCTCATCAACTTCGGGAGTGCTCTAGGACCAACATGATGATTTATAAATCTGAAATCACCTCGGACAGTGATGTGGTCTAGAACGTCGAAACAGTAGAGCACAAAGATCCGCAGACGGCTAGGATAGTTGCAACCCCCTAGCTACGTGCAATAAGTAGGGCTTCAATGGGCAGTGTGACGAGAATAGGGGGTACAGGGCCCTAGGTGGTGATAGGAGGGGGCTATCGTGGTGCCCTAGATAGCGCGGAGGCACCAAAGGGCGAGTAGGCCCTAAGTTAAGCAGCGATCGAAGGGGTCTTAGGCAGTACACGGAGGCATCAGACGATGAGGGGGATGTTGTTCTGGGTAGTGACAATGAGTGAAGTAAGGGGGGGGGGAGGGGGGAGGAGGTCGCAGAGGGTTCAGCGGGGAGGCGGCAAGCAGATGCTGGACAATGGGGTTAGAACATGTGGGGCTAAGGGCTCCGGTCTAGGACCGTTGTTATGATACGATGAGGAAGAGAATTAATGACTTGATTATTCTGAGCGCCATAGGGATCTCTTTTATAGAAAGGAAAAACCCTAGAGAGCAAATTACATAAGAGGGACATAATAAATAGGAAAATATACTATAACTCGAACACATACCTCATGAGATAACGCAGGCATTGAATTCCTGTATCTTTAGAAATAAGATAATCAAGAAGAACTCTCTGATCATAATGCAGCTGAAAGATGATGAAACACTATCATCAAATTAAACCTTGAAGAGCAACAGCGTGGTATACCACAAAAGAAATTAATAGATAAAAATGGCATCAACTCCTTGGACTTACTATTGATCCATATAAAAATCATGTATTTTTTTAAAAAAAAGCGGGAGGATGATCAATAGTATTAATAGGCATCCGCAAAATAATGTTTTTTTAGAAAAAATCACAAAAATAATGCAATTACATACAAGAGGTTAAATTATTTGTTGGTCATGCATTGAACTATGACCTGGCTACAAGCATGTGCCAAACGCCCAATCTACAACAACAATAACAACAAAGCTTTTTCCCACAATTAAGTAGGGTCGTCTATTCTACCAGAAGAAAAATGAAGGGAACTTCGAGGCCTTATTACAGATTCTCAATCCAGATATGGTGTTGGTTACTAATGATGCCATTGTAGAGTCCTATTTTCTTATGATGATTGATAAGCTACTACACAAGAACTGATGGTAACAAGATATTCTCGCAGGGATTAATGTAAATTACCCAAGATCAAGTCTTACTCGCACTTCAGAAGGCAGCCATAGATTCTATATATACACTTGCAACTCCACTGCATTTTCCATAGTTTTCAGTGGATTTTTCTTTCTGCCTTTGAAAACATAAGTTAATATTAAGCAGGAAGAACCTCGGTAATTCTCGGTGTATGCATGTTGCTTGCTTGCAAATGATCAATCTCAATTTGTACATTTGATAGCAATGAACATCCATCTTCAAGAATACTTAATAAAGAGAAATATTGAAGCCTAGAGTTTCGTAATGACAAAACAGCCATCATCCAGAATTCAAATAGATGTTTGAAGATGCAGCAGATTACCAGAAAAAGAAACAAATGGAAAAGATGAACTGGATTGAAAATGCTTGACAACTGAAGCGCTATATCTCTTCTCATCCCGATAAACAATTTGCTACATTCATCACTATTCCTGTTCATTTTCCAAAAGGAACTAGGTAATATATGTTAACTAAATCATATCCAGGTCAACTAAGAGATAAAATACTTACTCTTGGAAATTGAAGTAAGCTGCATCCAGCAATAGCAGAAGAAGCTCAAATAACATGTCATCCTGCAGCAACAGCAGTGCTAGAGATAACAGAGGAAAGATCACCTACTGAATATGCACTTGAGTAATAGAAGCAAAAGCATAATAAGAAGCAATAAATCCGATTCCCAAGCTTAAATGGAATTAATTTATTGTAAGCTTTAAACAGACACAGAACCGGGAAAGAAACTAGGCAAGGAAATGAAGCATACCTCATCCAGATATAGCAGCAATAGCGACATCGAAAAGTTACATGACGCGGAACACAGACTATGTTCAACTAGCGTGTCTGCTGAGACATGTTTTGTTAGCCACATAAGAAGTTCTCTGGAACATTCATCTTGATATTCTATCAAATTAACATATCCAGCAGCTGACTCGCTATTAAAGTGAGATGAAGCCAAACAGCATTTAAGGAAAAGATAATTAGCCTGTCTCTGTAAATGACACCTGCACTGATTATCCACCTCTTCATTGGAATAGCCTACTAGAAAGGGACTTCCATGTAAGCTATTGCCAGTTTTAGCATGACACTTTGAAATGGGCAGATATAATAAATCTTCAAAGTGCTGTCTAAGTAACTTCAACCACGACATGACAAAGGTATATTTCCAGTGCACTCCAAAACTTAGCCTGGTCATTAGCATCTGCATGAGCAATAACAGTTGGTTACTTCTGGGATCAGCACAGATGACAAAACGACAGTCAGTGCATGCAAATGGAAATGGGGTTTACAGCTTTATGAGATTGCATAAGATTTCTTAACATACTAATCAATCTGAAGTAAATTCTGTGAACAAAAGTCAGAAGTTGCTGGCAGAATTCCATGACCTCAGAAAGAATGAAGTGGTTCAAAACTATTTAAATGATTAAAAAAGCATAATTCTTTCGGACAAACATAATGGACCTACTCTCAGACTCAGAAGGCAGAAAGACAACGCCAATTGAAACATCCAAAATGTTTGATTTATCATGGCTGCAATGTACGAGATACTTAAAAGCCTATGGACCCTTCATTCTCGCATCCAGCCACAGATACATCATGAAAAGGTCAAGTAACTCATACAGCATAACATTTGTCAATAAAGAATGACAAACATATAACTTGATGGCATGGATTATTTAACAAAGGCAAGCATTTAACATACTGGCATGAAAAGTTTACAAATGTAATTAGAACAGCCTTCATTCTATTGCGCAGATTCTAGCTGCACGCTTCTATTTCCATGCAATTTATACACTACAATCAACATAAAGCACTTCATCACATCTACAAAATAAACGGAGTCAAAAAAGTGAGTTACCAAGGCTTTATGTCTCAGATAATGCAGAATGCTGATGTCTTTGTATTCTTTACTCTTTTCAATGCAGAAAGACAGCATCTTCTGTACCAAATTCATCAATCTAGAGTAGTCACCAAAATCATGCACTGTTGAGTCTTCCCAACTTTTTAGGTCCACTACAGAGCACAGAAGCCGAAGAAGCATTCCAAGTAACAGAGAATCTGACTTTTGAAGTCTTATTCGCCCAGTTGGACTTGATTCAACCTGTCTAGTGCATCTCCATCCACCGACAGTCTGATAATTATGGCTTCCAAGCAGTGAATCCCAAGGCAAATCAGAAAGAGAAGTAATAGCCAGATCCATGCAGCTCTTAAAATGGTCTGTATGTTCCATTTTAACATGTTTTAATATATCCTGCAGAACCTTTACAAGAGTGGTTGCCATAGAATGGTCGTTTTTTACAGGCCCTTCATAAAACAAATCAGTGAAGTTGACAGTACCACAAGGAAAAAATTAATTCTTTCAGTACCAGGAAGGAATGGAAAAACAGGAACTGGGCTTTTACCGGAAACAAGTTCAGATTGATTGCTTTTGGGCATCACTGCTACTAAACTAAATGATGACTCAAAATTGATCCACAACAGATGAAGGAACTCCTTCCATTTCTCCTCCTGAACAACGTCTAGGGCTTAATATATACCATTCAACTTTGAATAAAAGGAATATGTCTCTGAGAAACATACGGACATAATCAGAAACTTGAAGATCTCCACAAGTATCTTTCCAGCCAAATGTTGGATATAAAGGCTATCAGCCATTAGGATAGATATCCGTAAAATGGACAAGAAAAAAATCAATAGAAGGTCCTGATGTAGCTTATTGAGTTATTGTTCTCCACTCTCCAGTTTCTATACAACCAATGGAGACCAAGATACCAATGATAATAATGAGACCTCTTGAAAAAAACTGAAGAGACCTTCTGCTACAGTGATTTTCAAATTTCTGAGTTAAATCAATTCTCAGATCCACATTATTAAAAAATATTCTTTTAAGACATTCTGCAACAAGTTTTTTGGGCTTTACTTTTCACATATATTTAAACTGGTCTGGTAGAGAAGTTAAGAATATCGCATGAAGCATATATCTTTTACGGAATGTATCTATGTGCATGCACATTGTTGCAAAGAAGCAAACAATTGGTAGTTCAATTGACAGTGGTCCTTGCTTAGTTGCTTGTTCAGAGTGGCGATCATATCTCCAAAGCTTGGCAAATTTGAGGGTGTGAGTTATTGTGGTGGCCAAGTTTTTGAGATATTTTTTCAAATATACATTTTTAACAATTGATTTCCAAATGTTTACAAAAATATTCAGGCCAAATTTTGGAAAGTTAATTGCCCATCAGTGTTTAAATTACTGAAATTTGTCTTCTCAAAATTGATAAAATCGGAATACTGATTCCTCCAGGAGAACAGTCTAGAGTCATTCAATATATTGCAAAGCTCGATGTTTGATGATTGTGGCGTTTAATCAATTATAGCCTTAAATATTTACGACATTCTGTGAAGTCATTGATATTTCGGTTTCGCTTAGATAGTGATATTGAAACTTTCCTCACATCTAGTTATAGAATTTTGCCTCCATATCAGTGAAAATTTGCCAAATGTCACCAAATATCGCTGAAATGTGAAAATTCGATTGTAATTTCCTAGAATTCACCTAATTTTGCCAAAATTCCTCCTGATTTCACATTGGCAGCATTGTTTTGTCAAAGAGATTTCTTTATGTTGTTTCTTCAATGGGGCATGGTTTGAAATATAGCGAAATTTTGGTGCTATATCGCCGATATATTTCTATCATCAATCTGGTGATATTGAAATAAGAATTGAAGCCTTTTTTCTCAGGAGTCAGCGATATATCACCTACAATATAGATCTTCAATTTTTAAGAAAAAGGGAGTGATATGAATTATTCCTTTCGCCAATTTTCTCATAACAAACTTAAACATGAACCCTGAGATTAAATTTTGTTCCGGAGGCATTGCCCCTAAGCCCCAAAAGGAGGGATGCACCTACCCCTCCTAGACCCCTACGCTTGTTGAACGACCAAAAATACCCTTGTCGATGATGGGCTTCACTCGTCAGCATTCGAGGAGGTTGCACACCAATCTCTATAATGTGTATGAATGAATAAACGAGTATGATTCAAGGCTTCTCAAAATTATCAAGAACAAAGTTCATGACATATTATAATACACAGTGTGCATGTGTTCAATATATGTTTTCAAATTTAAAATTTATGATGTTTAAAAGTAGTTCTAATTCCAACTTCTGGTGAGAGATAAATTTTCTTCAATTTATATGCATGTTGTATTATTGTATTAGTATATTATGAATTTTGAGTTTATGACATTGTGTTATTTGTTATTCCAACTTATTTATGCATTTTGCATGATTAAACTTTAACCGCATGCCTTACTCAGTACTGTATATCAACTTATGTGGTGTGTCGATGATTATGATGATGATTACTACAAAACTTGTAAGAACTTTTTTAGCAAATATGTATGCATTTCTATCTTATTTATTAATCAAAACACATTGAAATCATTAATTGCTAAAAAATCAAATTTCATGTGCACTTCCCCCATTTTTTTTGCGTTGGGTGAAATATCATTGATATGTTGACGATATTTCATTTCTCTAGGCTAGTGAAATGCCAACAAAATCAATATTTAGGGCCATGTTGATGAGTCGTCCTAAGAACCATAATTTCTGTGTTAGAATACATACAACTATTTGCAATAATATTAAATTTTATGTACAAATTTTGTTAAAATTGACTCAAATAATATATACAGCTTTGATTAGGTTTAGAGGGCTCCTTCCTCGCTCGCTAACCGACGTTAAGACAATGTTTTGAACTTTATTGACCAATAATGAGGGAGATTATGAACATAAACCCAACTACAATCTTATCAAGCTCATTGACTAGGCTTCATCAATCATGACTCTATGAGTGCATATACTTACCATCACACCAATTTGATCACTCCTAACGCATGCATGCGTGATATCGAGCATATATAGACAATTGTAATAGAAGATGACACCATTTACTCATATATTAACAATTGCATATTATACTTTATACTTTCAAGTCATATTTGTATTTCAGCATGTTGTATATGATGTCGCATAAGTCAAAATCTCTTATTTGCATCTCTATTATAGAAAACAAGCAATGTATTTATATCTTATTTATTGATTAATGAGCATTGAAAAGTTTGATTTCAAAAAATAGTTTTTATAACTATTTCCATGATTTTTGACGATATCAGAGATATGTCAGCAAAATTATTTGATATTTCCCTTTCCGGTCTTGCCAAAATGACAACGATACTGATATTTGAGGTCATGCAACTGATGTGCTCCCATTTAACTGGAACCAAGATAATAGTTTTGCATTTAGGCTTCCACAGATTTAATCTCATAAAATCAATCACAAATTCACCCTAAAATGCATTTCTACGAGCTTCCTGAAAAAGATGGTCTCCGATAAGAGAGGGATGATAAGGCAACACCTTCACACTGACTTCAATATTTTGTCTACTAATTCAGCCCATGCAAATGAAGACCCATACATGGCCTTAGCCTACTCTACAACTGATTCTAATAAGATAATTTGTTTGATAACCAAAAAAAATTATTATTTTCGATAATCAAAACAAATTTTATGTTTGATAATCAAAACAAATTATATCATGTCCAAACATGTGTTTTTTTACAATTATCACACAAATTCCTCACCCTATAGAAAACAAGAGGAATCGTAAAACAATGTTCCTCTGCAATCAAATAGTACAACAAAAATCCACAAAATTCTGCAACAAACAAGGGCCCACTTGGTTCAGGCTAAAAGTTGAGAAAGATGTATTATTAATGGTGGGCTAACTCCAAAGAAACCCTGTTTAGGGGGTATATATGTGCTCCTTCTGCTAGGATAAGCTATTGGTTGGCTGCGAATGGCCTTACAATGTGATAGATGGAGGAAAATTCGCGTGGGGGGCAATTTGATAAAGATATTAACTGTATACGGTCGAAAATATTTTTTTTTTATTAACCACCGTAGGTAAGCCGCCTCTTGAAGAGGCGGCTTTGGTAAAGTAAGAGCCGCCTCTTGAAGCGGCGGCTCTCAAAGAAAGCTGCCTCTTGAAGAGGCGGCCTTTCGTCAGAACCTAAAAAAAAAGGGAAGCAGCAGCTCTGCTGCTCGCAGAGCTGCTGCTTCCCCCTTTTTTAAAAAAAATTCATACGTTGGCGAAGTAAACGTCATGCACAGTATGTAATACAAAATATGATATTAGAACAACTTTAAAAGACAAGATTCATAGACAATAGTGAAGTGAAGACAATAGTGAAGATTCATAGAAAGTAATTTGTTCATATACAAGGTGCATAACGCAAGCGACAAGACAATAGTTGCAAACACTATAAATTACATGCTTGCTTTACATTACAAAAAATTGCCAACATATCGTTCTATGGTCTACGCTCCCTCCTTTTGTATTGTAATTTGACCGATCTTTCATCTACCATGGTGGTCTCCGGTGGTCTAGGGTCAAATCCATACAGTTGGCTGTTGCGATCAATGTCATCGATGTTGGTCATCTCGGTTCCTTCAACTCCTAAGAAGGACAACGGGAGGGGTGCATGATGTGAAGGTCATGCATTGTGCTTTGCTCGATCCCTCCGTGGTGCAGGCGGCGTTGTAGGCTCTCTGGATGTCCCACACTCAGGAATTGGGGTCTCAAATTCTATGCCAGACTGAGGGGGTTGTTGTGTATCCACTGGGACATCTCCCTCGCCAGAAGGCATCTCTCCCCTTTGTCGTTGACCACGTCCACGGCCTCGAACACGTGAACGGGGATGAGATGTAGCTTCTGCATCGACGTCTTCCTGTGAATGCTCATCGGTAGGACCATCTCGGAACTATCGATGTATAGACTCACGTATCCTAGAACTTGCTTCAGCAGCAAGTTCTCTAATACGTGGTGCATCATCATCGCAAAGTCGAACAATCTCCTCGAATTGAGACACATGCAATATGAGCAATTGTTGTCAAAACATGTTAAATCATACTACAATATGTAAATTAAGTAAATGCTATCTTACCGCGTAATCGAGTGTGCATCCATGTCGTCCAATGAAACGTCTTGTAATTCGACGATACCATGGCAAGTACTCGGCGATCGTATCTGGTCCTCCCAATGAAATGAGAGTCATCGACACCACGTAGTCCCTACGGATGTTCCATAGTCTAATATAGACTGCATGGAACTCCGTCCAATCGACATTCCTCTTTCCTCGGAGATCGATTGCATGCAATTGAGATGAAGTGTCGATAGCCATTGGAACCCCCTGAATGCCCCCAAACTGTCGAAGGACTCTGTCCGGTGTGTGTAGCTCCACAATACAAAAATGAATCAGGGGGACACGAGCCACATGTAAATCCTCATTGTCACGGCAATACAATGGTAACAGAGACAACACCTCCTCTGTATATGGCCTCCATATCACCTGCGTTAAATTAGAAATATTATAAAACTCGTTATAATTGAAAATAAAACGTAATAACGTGTTAACTGAATACCTGCTCATCTAGCTGTAGGTCAAGTGCATCCCTATATGGCCGAACCACATGTGTAGATTCCGCTGAGATATCAAACTCTGCATGCCACCTTGCCCCCAAGAGCTTCCCTTGCCAAAGAGGTCGGTGGTGAACTACCGGAGCGATATGGGGGAATCGCTCCTAAGCCCACAACTGTAACAGTATCAAGGGACCACCAATCTCTACTGCCTCAGCCTTCGATGCAACACATAACTGCATGTACAAGTACGTCAAACAAGCTGAGCCCCAACTTTACCTCCCACAACTCTCCAGGTCCTCCAAAAAGGGTAGGTAGATCAGGGAGACCTCGTTTCCAGACTTGTCCGGAAAGATCACACCACCAAAAAGCTGTAGAATGTACGCCAGTGTGTATCGCAGAATGGTATCTTCATCGGCGTCCTCTGGCAGAACTGAGAAGTGCTCTAGTAGCCAAGTCTTGCGGACTCGAGCGCCATCAATGTTGGGCCGTTCTGGCCGGACCCCAAATAATCGCTCGCACAAGCCTGCCCAACTGGGAGAAGTAGTAGGACCAATCACTGCCTGACCATCTATCTGCAACCCAAATATGTACGCGACATCCTGCAATGTAACTGTCATCTCCCCGTGGCGCATGTGAAATGTGTGCGTCTCGGGACGCCATCTCTCAACAAGAGCTATAATCAGGTGCCAGTCCAAGGATATGAAATCCATCTGCAATACGCCCAAAAAACCCGCTACGCAAATGTGCTGAACTATGCGCTCGTCCAAGGGGACATGCCTCAGTGTGCTCTCCCGTCGTCGGCACCGTAGGCATCTCGTCACCTGAAAAAGTAAACACATAGATTATGAAATGTGGTTAACTGCATCGCTTGAGCAAGCAATAAGAATCTTCTGCTTATACCTTCCATACATGTGTGTACCATCCACACTAACAATGGGTCTGCAGTGTCTGAATGCCTCAATACAAGGACCAAATGCCCAGAAGGCCCTCTCAAATAGCTCCCCTTGGTTCACTGTTGTTGTGTCAATATCTGTAACCGAACCAGGAATAGCCTGCTCAAAGGCCCTAAAAAGATAGGGAAGTTCATTGTAAAATTTCTTCCAATCGACGTATACCATCTCAATGCATTTCCTTCTTGCGTCTCAAACCCTTCTTCTACTCGCATGGAAGCCAAAATCATCTTGAATTGATGTCTGAAGATAAGAAACCTTGACTGATGGAGATATTTTAATTTGATTCAGGAATCTGAGTGTCATGAAGTTGCAATCCAGCTGAGGATGGTCTTGATTAACAGCACGATTCAAGCAAGTATGCGGCTTCTCAACCATTGAGACAACAAACTGTCCATCTATTGGTCTACGATGACCACGCAATCTCCATGAACAACCTCTAGCCCGTTTGCTGCAGTGTATATCCCACACCTTCTTATCTGATTCCAGTACCGTGAAGTTGTAATGACGTTTAGTGTGGAAAACCTTCACGGCGTACACCAAATCGGTTTTGCATTTGAAAAGCATGACATTTTTCAACTCGTTAGACAGACTAATCCCATCATCACAATTCATGCAATCTTCACCATTCAGAATATAGCCATCACCACCTCTCATGTTCAAAAATAGAATATCAGAAACGATACGGGTTCCAACATGATGATCCTCCTCCTCATTGTCATCATTTTCCATCTCATCATCCGTATTTTGTGAAGAGTGTTCCATTAACCTGTCCAGTTCCGGATCATTAAAAGGATCCATGTCTACCACGGGAGCAGAAACTGGAGGTATGGATCCACCTTGTGGTACAGAAACTTGAGGTCCAGATCCGGGTATAGAGACAGCGACAGTAAATATCACGAGCCGATATGCAGCACCCATCTCCTCAGCATATTCGACAATCTCTCGGACATCATCGTCATACTCGACACGCCCAATATAAAAACTTGTTCCATCTTGGGACAATTTATAAAAGATCTGTAACTCAAGTCCTTGAGATAAATCCAACCTGAAGACGGACTTAATGTGCTCAATCAGTCCCGAAAATGACATTTCGTGACCAATTTTGATGGTTTTCATACGACCTCCTACGTAGGTCACGTCTTTACTAGACTTCGATATTGTACCCCACAGTGACAGAAACAACAAACTTCTCGAGACATCCTACATACCATTACGTCGACATCAATGTATTAGAGTGAAGAAAATATTTCAAACAATCATTTAAACCCTAAACATGTACCTAAAACCCTACACCAATGACAAATTATACCTTCCTTGAGGTGGAGAAGGAGAGGAATAGCGGAAACGAGGCCAACGGACGTTGACAAGATGACCGGAGAGCCGAGGGCGGCAGGAGGGGGAGGCCGAGCGCGCTTGGAGGTCGCAGGCGAGCTTGGGCGGAGGGAGGCAACTGCGGTTCTGTGCGCGTGGTTGGACGCACTGGCTGCCCGCTGGGGTTTATGCCCCGACAAAGCCGCCTCTTCAAGAGGCGGCTCTTACTTTACTAAAGCCGCCTCTTCAAGAGGCGGCTTATCTACGGTAGTTAATAAAAAAAATATTTTCGACCGTATGCAGTTAATATCTTTATCAAATTGCCCCCCACGTGAATTTTCCTCGTGATAGATGCATGTGAAAAGCAACCCGACCAGTTTATATTATCATAAAGTCGAAATCTATGATCCAGACCTAATAACTACTTATACTCATGGGAGTAAGCCCTTGCATTTGTACTTCCAAGTCAACCAAAAACTCACAACTTACCAACAAAGCCACCACATCCTCTAAGCAATCACAACCTCCACCAGCAGCTCCATCACACTGAGAACCACTCAATAGAGAACACTTCCCCTCAATCTGAAAACATATCCAAGTTGAAGCAATGGTAGCAGAGCAAAACCATAAAACTAGGAATAACAAGCATATAAACAAAGAAGAAGAAAACATCGAACCTTTACAACTTCATGGTGCGTCCAGTGCTTCACCTCCCGGAAGACCTAACAAAAAATGGGCATCAAAGCTGCAAAGTTGCCAACTTTATAGACACATGAGCATTAAAAAATGTTTAAGGAGAGTTTTAGTGGCCAAAAGACAAGATTAGTTACCGATGTGAGAACGAGGAGGAGATCCTTTTCAGCTTCGCTGGAGAGGACGGGAAACGATCTCGTGGGAGTGGAGAGGGGTCGGAGGGAGTCTCTGACGAGGCGACGGAGCCGCCGACGCTCCGCCGAACAGCCAGCTTTCATTTGGGACTTTTTTCTCTCAAATGTCACCGCTTAACTTAAATGAAAGAGGAAAATTCGTATGAATAGCAGGACAACTTAATTCACGGTAACTGCTGACGATTCTCCGTGACCCGCTAGGCATTTCTCACTCCTACGTGGGTTTCACTTTTTATCTTTTTAATAAAATATATAAATTAATTTTCCATCATCAATTCCATCAAAAAATAATATATTATACCATCATATCATCTAAAAATTATAAACTACTCCACTTATACTCACTTTTTCAAACTCCAGTACAGTCGCATCACAATAACTACTCACTTTTTCAAACTTCAATACGATTAAACTCAATTCTAACCCGCCCCCAGTTTAACCCTCTATCCAAACACCAAAACCTAAAAATGGGTTAATCTTAGGGTGTATTTGGATAGTGGGTTAAGGTGAGTTAAACTGGTTGCAGGTAACCCATTTTTGGGTTTTGGTGTTTGGATAGAGAGTTAAGCTGGGGGTGGGTTAGAAGTGGGTTTATTGTGATATGATTGTATTAAAGTTTGAAAAAGTGAGTAGTTATTGTGATGTGATTGTATTGGAGTTTGAAAAAGTGAGTAGAAGTGGAGTGGTTTGTAATTTTTATATGATATGATGGTATAATATATTATTTTTTGATGGAATAGATGGAATAAAATTAATTTATTTAATATTTTAAAAAAGGAAAAATGTAGGCCCCACTTGGAAAGAGAAAGAACGGGGTAAGGGGGGTAAACCCCTGGTTTACCCCCTACCCGAACGACACCTTAGTATTTGGGAAAAAATCTCACAACAGGACTCTTTTTACGAGACTTTTTCTCATATATTAAGTGTAAAGTGAAAGTTGCCTCTTTACGGTTTACATATGGTACTTAACAAAATAAAAGGTTGCATGGACGTCGGGGAATAAGAATTTTCATGTACTGGCTCGACGAATTTTCCTCAACATCTTGATATATATTTTTGGTGTAAAATAGATATTTCTGATTTAGAGGAATACGTTTTTGTTATACACGACTCAATCATACAATTTATAGAGATATCAAAAAATAACAAATAATTGCAACGAAACATATTATTGTCAAATAAAATCGCATAACAAACAAAATATAATAGAAAAAGAAAGAGATCAAATATCCAGGAACACAAAATTGTAGTTGCGAGCTTGACATGTGTACATGCTCACGAAGGAGTCATCTATACGTGAAGGTAAAAGAGAATGGTGTCATCCAATCTAGTGTATAGAGAATGAAGTTGCTTCCGAGATAGAGTGGGAGGAGATATTCATTGTGAGATGTTCATATCACAAAATGAGATGGTTATCATCTACAAGGGAGGAGAGGGTAACAAAGTTTCGTCCTTCATAAGTAAGGATTATCCAAGACTTCTAATGGTACAAAGAAATGAAGAGGGAGTGGTGGCGGTGGTAGTGATGGCAGTAACGGTGTAACGTGGAGACAAAGGTGGGTTTAAGAGGAAAGGGATTGAATATTTTATTGTTGCTTTGTATTTTAGGGATTTTTAAACCATAACCCCTATAAACTTGGCCAGTAACATGCCGTCCCTACATCATACATCATAACTATCTCGGAACTCTTGCAAATTTACTAACCATTACATGATTACATCACAACTCATGTGGTTAGCTTCAATCCATTTGATAGTCAGATTTAATCGAATCCCTTACCTTTTCTCTTCATCCTCCCTCCAAATCTCGTTTCATGTTGTTAAGATCTCCTTTAACTCCTTCCCGGACTCCTCCTCCCATCACCTCCAGATCCATATCTAGTGATCTCTTTTATTTATTGCTTTTGCTTTCTTGGGAACTTCGATTTGCCCAATTTTCCAGCAGTAAGATGGTCCACATGCACCCATCCTAAAACCTCAGTCATAAGCCCATGGCCGTATACTAGCACGTGCCATCTTAGGGTTATGGCGATTCCATCTGGTGGCGGGTGTAGTTTGCTTTGTGGCAAGTGTTGACCTCTTCATGTGGGGGTGCACCTATCCTATGCCAACACCGGCTGCAGTAAGCACGCATCAAGGCATGTGCTGACCTTCTCTACAATAACTTTTTCTACCGGTACCACTACTAGGGCGACATGGACAAGCACAAATCCTCCCCTCTCAAATCCTCTTGGTTAAAAGGTGTCATCGAATTTTGTTCCCAATTCCTCGGTTTAATAAGGTGTGTTTGGTCATCATCTTGAATCGGAAACAAAAACATGATGTGGAGTTGTTGGTATTCTTGTAATTGGTGTTTAGTGATAGATTCGAATCAAATTGAAGATGATTGATTTTTATCGTTCTTATTCCTAGCGAGTATTTTTTTCTCAATACCCATCTTAGTTTATATTAAATTCACATTGTATCTATTCACTCTTTTCCTAGTATGATGCCCCTCTTTTCATACTATGATGCCCCTTAACTGAGTGTAATAGCTTCTTTTTTATTACAAAGCTCCAGAACTCCTTCTGCTCCTTCCTGCTATCTTCTTTTAAATTACAAAACTCCAGAACCACATCCTCGGTGAGGCCATCCTCATCATCGCCCCTACACCTCATCAATACCCCGAGGTCATCATCGCCCTCATTAGTCACGTGGTTGTAGCACAACTCATGAGAGGAGGAAGGATGACAGTGGCTCAGTTGGGTGATGCTTCTCATAGCAGTTGTCGTAGTTGGGTTGTCTGGGAGGGAGATGAAGAGGGAGAATAAGAGGAGAGAGAGAGAGAGAGAGAGAGAGGGGAGGAGAAGAAGAAAAATCCACCCTTGGATTTTGTTGTGTTATATTAACCTTAACTCAAGGAAATTAACTCAAGAAGAGCTAAATTGATGTCAAGGGATGTAGTGTTAAATGGAGCAAGTTTAATTCTAATATAATCTTAGAGAAAAAGAGGACTATCTTACAACTTTAACATGGAAATTCCTTATATCATCACACATATATTACATCTCATAGTTACCATTTTAACCACTTTTTAAGCATCGATCCATATAAATATAAATACGTAAAGTAAACATTGGTTAATATATGCGGTTAAATAACTTCGTATGATTGAGTTTCCCTTTCATTTATACATAAATACTAACTTATGAGGGCGATGTCGTTATTGTGCATGTATGATAATGCTGCCAATCATGTAGATGATGACAAACATAGGAAGCGAGCAATTGTCATCTTCACAATTGTTTGAAATCGAGAAAGGTGCACATCCGGATTGGTGCCTACTCCAACTATATCTTTCTTGTAATCATGTCACCTCGTTATGAACTTAGGTATGTTGGTTCTTGGTGTCGCAATGAAATAGTTAGAGGTGATGTGATTGTAATCTATGCACGATATGATAAGCAGGAAATCTACAAAGAAAAATAATGCATACGCATGTGGATACATATACATCTAGATCCACTAGAATATATGTTGTATGTAAGATTTATACATTCATCACCATATCCATTTTAAAGTAGATAAGGATACATATATCACTACGATATCTATAAATATATGCACCTATATCCATATATCTATTTTAATACATAAATTAGTTATAATTTTACTTGTAACTATATAACATAACATTATGTTTTCATTCATCATATTTGATAACATGCTATTAAATAAATACATTTAGTTTTTTTTCATGTGTAAATGCTATTAAATAAATACATTTAGTTTTTTTCATGTGTAAGCTTATGTGTAATCTATCCAATGCATATATAAAATGTTTAATCCTTCATTATGATCCCATCACATTTACATAAAAGAAGATAGCAAGTCATCCTGTGAATTTCAGTGAAGACTAAATCCGAACGTCCGGGAGGTTGTTATGAACGATATTAAATAATGGTGTGATGCGGGCTTCATATATCCCATTTCCGATTCAAAGTGATTGAGCCCCTTACATGTTCTACCAAAAAAGTCCGGGATCACCATCGTAAAGTACGATAAAGGAAAGGAGATTGCAATTAGAGTTCTATATCATGGCGTGTATGTGTTTATTACAGATGCTTGAACTTAGCGACAAAGAAGGACCATTTTCTGCTTTACTTTATCGACCAGATTATGGAGAGATTGGCCACGAATGAGTATTTTTGCTTCTTGGATGGATACTCTTGTTATAATCAGGTTGCTATCGCCCTAGAGGACCAAGAAAAGGCTACCTTCACCTATTCATTTGGGACATATGCCTTCCATAGGATGCCATTCAGCTTATGCAACACTCTTCTGACCTTTCATAGGTACATGTTTGCAGTGTTCACAGATATGGCTGATAGTTTTCTCGAGATGTTTAAGGACAATTTCTCGATCTACGTAGACAGCTTCGATTAGTGCCTATCATATTTAGATCGTCTTGAAAAGATGTTGTGAAGTCAACTTGATGCTCTCGTAGGAGAAGATCCATTTTATGGTAATCGATTTGATTGTTCTAGCATGGCATGGAGGTTGATCTCGCAATGGTAGAAATCATCGTTATTCTTGAGCCTGCTACAAATCTGAAGCAAGTCTTCTCATTCCTTGCGCACGTGGGCTTCTATAGAATCTTTATAAAAGATTTAAGCAAAATCGTCCAACCGATGTCTGAGTTTCTATGCAAGGAGGCTGATTTTATTGCTTTATAAGATATTTTTGCTTTCACTCAAATTGAGTGATTAAGGTGGTGTCTTGGGGAAATGTGACCAATCACGTAGGGTGTGATGATAGATCATCTACGGTTACTATATCTTACGTAACTAACATATAGAGAGAATAAATCCTAATCGTTTGTGATCATTGTCGCTTTATTTGTGATCAACCAAAGGCAGACGCTAGCCCTTAGCAATCAACCATAAATGAATTGATAAGACAACTACACTAGAGAACCGTAATTAAAATGCAATAGTGAATGATCAACCACATATGAGTGTTGCTCCAATTACTTAACAAAACTACGTGATTTTAGAAAAAGCGTATTATTAGAATGAAGGGATAGTGCCCCTTCTTCTTTATCTTTTATAAAATAAGTAGTGTCTTCTCTTTCTTTAAAAGAGACACTGGTTTATAGAGTAGCAAGTTTCTACTTTGGATCATGATTGCATGATTATGATACATGATGACTCACTGTAATACAACCTAGAACGTTGTTTTATTTAGAGGTCCTTAATTGCATAAATTAAGTGTTTTTACCCCTATCGTAGTATGCTTTAAGCCAAGTGATATGCTTGAACTTGCATGCATGTGTAGTGGCAATGAGTGTATGTTAAACTAACTATATATAATTAACTTGAAGGTGTCGTGAACCTAATTAAGAGAGGCTAGATAGAATAGGTAATGGTGTGTGTGAGAACCTTATATTCTCTACCCTACAATGGCCTATGGCTAGAAGAAGGGTGTGCATAGATAATAGAGTTGCATCCAGATAGTTAAGGGGAGTTTAGTTCGGAAATAAGTATGAATAACGATAGGGAATAAGGAAAATAAGGGTATATTCTATATTCAGCTGAAAAGATAGGAATAAGGAGAATAAGGTGGAATAAGGTAGGCAATGTGGAATAAATATAGGAATAAGGGTAGAATAAGGTGAAGTAATGGGATGCGGATGGAAATAGCCGTACTCTTGAGAACCGCGACGGACGGGGAATTGACCCCTTATTTCAGTGCTTATTCTCCAAATGAACATGGCCTAAGTATGTGTCTGAGATTGACATACGTGGACCTTTTCGTAATAGCAATTCATTCACAGGATACTCTAAGTATACCCTAAGGGCATGTTTGGTTGCTAGGTTAACACGGGTAACCTGACATACCCCCTACTCTATTCATGCATTCCTAGGTTGGAATTTGTTGTATGGACCGTACAATTTCTCAGTTATAATATTTTTTAACCATGTTGAAATATTTTTTTATAAAAATCATAATATAAATATTAAAAAACTCAATATACCACATAATCAATGTTACATCGTATCACATTTATCATTCCAACAGTCCCAACCATCCAAACAACTACTATTCATAGGAGGATACCCTACCCCAACCCAAACCAGTTACCAAACAAGCCTTAAGTATGACAAGTGGATTCAGAGGTATTATTATGTATGCATGGTTTCAAGACCATGGTTGTAGACTACCTCCCACTCAAATCGCAAAACAAGGTTGGAAAAAGTTGGACTTTTGTTTCCTAGAGTATAGTTAAGTAAAATGAATCATTTAACTTTCATTTCCTTTATTATGCAGTAGTTGATAATAATCTTATTGATGTTATAAATTGCTTATATTTGTCTATAACTACTCTATGGCACGTATTGTTAAATGAAAAGAAATTTGGATACAATGTATTATCGCATAATTAAATATCTGCTTGTTGAATTATTATTTAAATGAGCTAAATATATAAACACATCGATTGCAATATTGTAATAAGATTATCTCTCATGAACATTTACCTTGCGAAGTCTTTTTTCTAATTGGACATACTATTGCTCATTCTTAGTAAATTAAATGCGGGAGTAAATACAAAGAATCGCTTAAAGGATAGTTTGAGGCATAACCAACCAAGCCTAGGTGATTATTCCTTAAGTTTATTTTCACAATTTATAGTTATTTCTTGCATTCCCACAATGTGTCTTTTAGCATTCTTTATGCATCCTCTATTCAATATTTATTTTCATATATTATATCTCTTATGTACTTGGACAATACTTTTCATTTTTTAAATGAGAATGTGATTTCTCTTGACATATTTCATAGGTTACATAATATTCGTTGGATGACTTAATTTTTGTTAAATTTAAGTAGTATTATGGAAGAACATTTGAACATGATCTGGATTGGTATGATTCAGATTTTACATATCAAGTAAAGTATGTAACTTATAGACTATAACATGATCATTGTCCATAAAGGTTGTGTGGCAACATCGAAAGGAGATGGAAAGATCTTTAAGAGCATCACGGAAGCATGAAGATTACATCATATGCGATCAGGAGCATCTAGTTGCACTAGTGGCTCGGAGGCAGCGGAATTTTAAAATTTAAAGCGATAAACCACATGATCTGAGAACACTTCTTGAATCATTTCATCTAAACAATAAATGGTATTAGGGTTACCTTTTGAAGTGTGATTGTGATCGTGTCTCTAAACGAGGAGACCTCTGATGAATCTCAGATTCATCACTCTAAATATCATTAATTAAGCTCAAATCCCTCAAAATCATTGGCTTTTCTTCATTTATTTTGCATAATTAGCATTCATGCATGTTTTAATAAGAACTGCATTTTATCACTTATTTCTGCACAAAATAAGATGCCAAAAATCCCAGCAAAAATTGACCTGTAAATAGCCTAACTTCCCTGATTTTTAACTCGTTCATGCTAACTCCGAATGACTAAAAACTACCTCCACCGTGTACATATCACTAATAAGAATAAATGAAAAATATAAAAAAATCATTAACCCAAACAAGTGGACCAAGAAGCCCAAACCCTAGTTCTAGGATTCCCGGACTAAAACCCTCATATCTTCCCCATCCAGTATCCGTTTTAATCCTACTCACTTTTGAACTAATGTACATTCAATTATCTTCAAAACAAGATCAAGTTCAAGTGAATCGGAGCTCGTATGTGAAAATTAGATTTTGGGCCTCTTTTGTACATTTTGTATTTTAGCGATTTTTGAGCTATTATTTTATGTACATAATCACCCTATTTTATTTTATTTATTTTTCATTTGTCTTCTTTGATGAAAGTTTTATTAAAATATGCAAAAATCCAAATCCATACTGAGCTTGAAATCAAAGAAACAAATCGAGTCCAAATCTTCACTGTCTGTACAAATTGATCTTTTTCGTATTTTATTTTATTTCTTCTTTTTCTTAATTAATAAAAATCTAAAAAATAGATTAATGTGTAAATATTTATCTTTGATTTAGCCATATTTTTTAAGATTTTTATCTGATTTAAAAATGACAAAAAATATAAAACCTGAAAATCAAGGTATTCTATGTACATGGGATACCCCCAAAAATATCACTTTGTTGAAATGATCGATTTTGGTTTTGATGACTTTATAAAACTTGTAGATCTCATCGAGACGAGCAACTTTTGTGAAGAAACTTTTTCGATCCGAGGTCATTTACTATTTCTTTTCTATTTTTCTTTATATTTATTTTTTGATTTTTATGGGGCTGACACGTGGCAGCTTCTGAAGCCGCCAAGTGTCACCCATTTTTGGTTTTATTTTTTATTCGTATTTAAAAAAACCCGTCGCATGTGTAGCGCATGTGCCGACACTGGAAGTGCACCACCAACCTCCCTCTCTTGCTGTCGCCGCGTGGCACCCATCTAGGCCGTCTGATCTTGGCTGATCGGACGGCCCCTGGTCACCTTCTTCCTCTAGCCGCCTTTCCCAATTCGAGCGTCGCTGAGTTCCGATCTCTCCACCGTGAATCTCGCGCCGCTACATCGGTCGCACTCCAGTTAAAACAAACTCCGATCACTTCAATCGCGTCGTCGCCCTCTCGTCGAATCAAATCCCCAATCATCGATTCCGTCCGATCTCCTTCGAATCCATCGATTCCAGACAGCCCTCCCTTTCCGTCTCCGGCCGACCTCCATCCCCTATTTGAGCATCTCCGCCGCCCTCATCACAGCCATCTGCTGACTATAACGCACTTAGGAATCACCGTGGTGACAGCGCGACCGCCCCCTTCTACCTCGGTGAGATCCGGTGTCCCCCCCCCCTCGACATCGTTGCAGCCGCGTTCGTCCGCGCCTCTGCCAAGCTCCGGCCTTCAACCGTCGAGCCCCTAAGATTCCATCTTCTTCGTCAATGACAACCTTCGCAACGCTACCTTCTTCATTGAGCTCTACATTGGCCATCAGACGTTTACCGCTCCCCCGCCGACATCTTCGACTGCCAAGAGCTTCGCCGCTCCCCCGCTGACGTCTTCGACATATGGAGCACGCCTCTCCGCCGCTCCGGCTGCCAGAAGCCACCCCTCGCCAAACGACTCCACCTAAACGACCACCGGTAGACGACAGCCACCAGTCGCCAGCCAACGCACAGGATCCCTCCTCCGCAGTCTCGCCTCCCTCCTCCGCAGTCTCACCTTGATCGACCAGGCGGTGGGCCTGAGGCCCCCCCACACGTGCGCCCCAGGGGGAACGTCATCCATTCCACGGGTCACGTGTTGGGCACGTGACCGCATGGGAAATTTGCAAGAAGCCCCCTGGTGGTTCTCCTATTTGCAGTTTAGTCCAGAAGCTCCAAGGTCACGTGCTTGGCACGCGACCTTTGGAAATTTTGCAAAACAACCCCCAAAACTATCGGTAATTACAAATTAGTCCTTTTGCATTTTATTTATTATTTATATATTGCATAAATACCCATGTATTCCCCTTTGTATTTTGGATAGCTACATTGCATATTTTTATTATTCAAAAATAGGCAGTTTGTTCTACGATTAATTCTCTACATTATGGCAGATGTCTGACATTTTTGTGATCGATGGTTAATTAATAATTAATTATTTTGTGGAAAATTGCATATCTTTCCTATTTTGTGCTCTGATTTTTATAATTGATTAACCGTTGCTCAAAAAATTGCCAAAAAATCATGGATTGTAGAATTAATAGTATGTTACGTTGTACCTAAAAAAATTACATTTGCATACATCGTTTGTCCTCTAAAAATCATTTTGCTTATTTCAATATTTAATTTTTAATAGGTATTGAATCTTGTATTTTTGAGGTTTAGGATTTTTCTGAGATCTATCACTTAGTGATAGATCTTGGATAATTTTTATACATTGAAAATAATTAGGTTTAATATTTATTATAATTAAATATTGAAATTCACTTTGTTTGCATTTAAAAATTCATAAAAAAATTCATCTTGCATCCAAAAATTCCAAAAAAATTACAATGCATCCATTTCATCGTAATTATCATCGTGGCCAAGTTTCATATTTTTTGGACATCGTTTGATTGATCTTTACATTTTAGTCCCTAAAATAGGCAGATTTGCATATTGCATCCCTAATTGCATTAAAAAATTACAAAAAAAGATCGCCTCGAAAACCGCACACGAACTTTGATAGAAAAATTCTAGGTTGTTCCTTTGCCTCCTTATGTTCGACCTTGGGACTTGTTCAAGTAAAATAAACATAAAACCACATTGATTAAAATTGATAAAAAATCTTGTGTGGTCATTTCTTGATCGATTCTGATTACCCGTCTTTAACTAAACGACATATTTAATTTAAGCGAACGATAATCCATTCCGTACATTTTAACATTGGCTTTCTCGGAACCGTCAACCTCCTATCTCAAGTCTGATCCAACGAAGGAGATGCTTGCGAGTGCGTTGATAAAACGTGTGCTCCTCGCAATCCTAGTTTATAATCCAAGCGACGAATCTCCTGATCTCGTCTCATGAGATCCGACATCTTCTTCACAAGCAAGGTGCATCGAAGGAGATGAAAATCTATGAATGGTCAAAGCAGTAACACAAATACTAGTGACGACAACGATCCTCTCTAGGTCATAAAGTGGACAACCACTTTGGAGAGAGAGAAGGGGGTTTGTGTGATGGTGAGAGAGATATAGAGATTGCTATTATGTTGTCTCAAAATGAAGAGCTTGGGTTGCCTCTTCTTTTATAACAAATCCAATGGTTGAGATTGATTTTTGTTTCTCTCAATGGTCATGATTATGTTGTAAAAATACAATAATATTTAACTTGATTTATATTGAATAATCAATAGAAAATCTAATTCAATTAAATCTATCATCTTTGGAGAAATAGGAAGGAGGCAAGCCTCCTTCCATAAGGGGGTGGATGGCCACTAATCCAATTAGGACATGGTGGTCATCCACTCTCCTTTACTTGGAAGGTGGCTCCTTCTCCTATTTCATGGCATCATAGATCCCATGAATTTCTCCATAATTTTCAACAACATTTGTTGTAAATTTATTCACACAAGTAATTTAAATTATTTTGTGAATATTTCATTCATGCCATTAGAAAAATATGAATCATAATTACACCCAAAATAAAATATAAATTACATTTTCAATTAATTGTCCAATATGAATTCAATTCACATTAATATTTAAATTGTAAATGTTATTTACAAATAGCTCTCTCATATATTATAAATCACATTTATAATATATATGATTAATGTGGATAGTGTTATCCACATTAATCATATCTATGATAATTAAATCACATTATATTATCTTGAATCATCATTCTCATGCATCTAAATAGTATGAAACATATTCATATTAACAGCTACTCTAGGAGGAATGTTTTTATGTGGCGTTAACGATTCAATAACTATCTTTGTAACTTCAGAATGTTTCAGTTTATGTTCCTACCTATTATTTGTGTATGACAAGAGAGATGTACGGTCTAATGAGGCTACTATGAAATATTTACTCATGGGCAGGCCAAGCTCTTCTATTCTGCTTCATGGTTTCTCTTGGCTATATGGTTTATCCGGGGGGAGATCGAGCTTCAAGAAATAGTGAATGGTCTTATCAATACACAAATGTATAACTCCCCGGGGATTCCAATTGAGTTTATATCCATCACTGTAAGAATTGGGTTTAAGCTTTAAATTTGCACTATTCATGATAATTAAATAACATTTAATTAACTATTTCTCAATGCTTGGATGCACATTTATCAATGGAATTATTCTTGAACTCTTTCAAGAATAATGCAATTTCTCTACAGATACTTGGAGATAAGGACATGGTGATTGCACATTACATGTATAGTAACTTGGATATTGAGATCACATCTCAAATCCAGATCTCAGGGACCTCTCATAGATGCTTGATTAAATCAAGGTCGTAGACCTAATCTTCTCATTGCATATGAATCACATTCAGATCAATGTCCACCATTTGGACTAAGAAGATATCACTTCTCTAATAAGAGGAGTTACTAAAATCCAAGCATGTTTCATCACTTCCTCAAAATGGAAATGCCATGGTTATACAATCATTTATGATCACATCACCCTCGAGTATTCCTAATACCCGTACATCCTACATACTGAAAGACCTAAAATAAACTCGTACTTTTAGATTTCATTTAGACTGTTCCATTTAGGGTTTTATCATTAAGTTTCTCATTTGATCATTGGGAGTTGGTATTGATCATATACTTTCCAAAAGCATATATCAAACCTAAAAATTCAGTCAAGCTTCCAAAGCGAGATGATCGTGCAAGGAATTTGATTCCCAATATCTCATGAGCGAGCTCATGTCTTCCGGTTTAGTAACAAACATGTATGATACCTTTGAGAGATCGTATTACTCATATGTCCTTGTATGCACACTAGCTCGCCGGTTTATAGATCTTGATTAGATCATGAACCTATCGATCTACCAAATGTACATAATCAAATATATAATAAAACATTTGTCTCTGGTCGGATGATGTGTGGCCATATCTTGATAGCATATGACATGGATCTTGGTTATCATGATCTCGCTAAGTTAACTCTTTGACTTAATTTATCTATCACCTCTGAATTTCTATTCCTACGTAGATGACCTGCATCAAGATGTCGGCCAGATATCAGCCAAAAGAGAAAAGGATAGCCATCTCCTACTTAGGCTGGAGATTATCTCTTAATAATCATTTGACGGTGCTTGATGAGTCCTCAATCTAACTCTTTAGATATTCATCCAAGCACTGGCCTCTACGATTCAACAATTGAATCAACAAATGTATGATCATTAAGATGACCATGGTGCATAACCTTAATTGTACTAAGGGACCTATTATGCAAATTAATTACTCTTCATTTCAGATTAGGAAATGAATTGCAATAACATTTATTGCATAATGGCTCGCCACAGGTTCGCATGTCCAACAATCTCTCACTAGCCCAAAGAGTCATAAAGAGCTAATCTTTAAACCCACACTCATGTGTTGATCATAAGCTATTTATGAAAATAGCTTGGTAAGTTGACCAATCACTCTATTTCTGAGAGACCGCACCAAGTCCTTTTATGGTACTTGTATATCTTCTAGTAACAGTGCTCCCATCCAATGCCAGTGGTGCACCTTATGCAACCAATACTCAATTTTATAAAAGTAATTATAGTGTATTTAACACTACAATTCAATAATCGTTATAATCAGTATATAATTTCAATTATCCTCATATGAATGCCCTTATTCTTGGAGATATCTATCTCCTAAGACTAAGACCTAGTCTTAAGTCTTATAAGGCATCTGCAGTCAAGACCTTTTAGATCACTATCTATATAGTCTTAAGTTTTTAAAGATAAGACTTTGAGATCACTATCTCAAAAATCTTTTCATCTTTAAAGATATTGTTATTACTGCAATCAAGTGTTTTATCTCCATAGTAGGATTAGTAACACTTTACTACTTCCACCGCATGGCAGACATCTGACTTTTATACATATCTAGCATACGCCAGGCTTCTAGTAACCGATAAATAAAGGAAAGCAGTTTTAGCATTCACTTCCTCAAATCCTTGAGGTGATATACCTTCATATAGGTTAGTATCATATCTTAAGGAAAGGAAGCCTTAATTGGGATTTTTCAAAAAAAATAGAACATATCCAAGGTGTACTACTATTGTGACAGTCCCAACACCCTTTTCTCTTTGCTTCTGAACATATTCAGAACTAAGATCTAAGAGGTATCCTTGAGATCTTTCATCTCAATGTATGGAACAACCATATTATAAAACACTTATTATCATCCTTATATCATTCCAATTGATTAGGATTTCATCTACATTTAGTACGATGAACATAATGGCACTCCCATTAAGATTCACATGGTTCATCAAGATTTTGTATGAAATCATAACCTTTTTAATTTCATAAAATCTGATTTCCAACTACTAGAAGCTTATTTGAGTCCATCGATGGAATTCTATTACAAACTTTGCCTTCCTCAACTATGAAGCCATGTGGCTACTTCATATGAATATCCTTGGTGAGGAATTCATAGAGGAATGCAATCTTGACTTCCATCTTGTAGATGTCATTATCAAGTTGTGTAGCTACAATTAGCAATATTCGGATGGGTTTAAAAATGATCACTGAAGAGCAAGTCTTGTCGCAAGCAATGTCCTCACTTTATCTTGTGAATACAAGCCGTGCTTTGAAGGTCTCTACCTTCTCATCGTGTTCCCTCTTTCTCTTAAAGATCTGTTTACACCTAACGGGTCTTACCCTTGTAGGTGGATCCTCGAGGGTCTATATACAACACTTGTACATGAAGCCTACTTTAAACTTGATTGCTAACATCCATATTTCCATGTCATGATCCTCAGAAACTTCATCATATGAAATCAGATCATTGTCAAACTTAACTAACACATGGAGTCCATACCCTTTAGGTGGTCTTACCACTCTCAAACTAATTTGAAGAGGTATAATATTTCATCTTTTAATTGTCCTTTTAGTTTCCGATTCCAGGAGCCTCATTATCTTCTAAAGATTCAATTAGTTCCTTTACTTCATTTTCATCTAGATTCTCAAGAAAGCCAACATCTAAGAATCATATCCTTAGAGATGAAATCTTTTATGAATATCAAGGTCATAAAGTAGGTATCCAATACTATCCTTTTATATTCCTAATGAAGTAGCATTCTCTGGTGCTAGATTCCTACCTACTTGCATCCATGATATGGTCATGGACCAAGCAACCCAAAATTCTCAAGTGTCCAACACTAGGCTAGGTTCCAAACCATAGCTTATGAGGGTTTTCTGATTTAGATTTGCATGGAATCTTTTTAATGATATATATTGTAGTCTCTACTACATATGTACATGGAAATAAGAGGTAATTATGACAATATTCATCATTGATCAAATCATGTCACACATGATCCAATTGCGTCTCCCTGCAACTCTATTGAGTTTAGGTATATTAGGAGGAGTGAGATAGGAATTATATTCCTTTCTCCATGAGGTATTCCTTGAATTCATCTAATAAGTACTTGCTAGCTTGGTTAGATCAAATTCATTTCATCTTCCTTCTATTTTTTGATATCACATATCATTCATGTTTAATATTATATAGACGATCCACATACATATGAGATCCTGAATACCTTAGCATCTAACACCATTCCTAGAAAAGAATGCATTGAATATTTTTTCTTTGAATACAATATTCACAAGTACGTAAGATCTGAAATTTCAGGCAATCTAAAGTTTCATCTCTTACTAGTTTATTGATCTCATCAACAGACATATGTCCAAGGCTTGATGCCAGATCATTCTCAAATGATCTTCATCCTCCTATTGATCTTTTAAGGTTTACATTTTCAGTATCTAGAACTGTTAGTGAACCTTTCATTAATTTTCTAATTTAATAGAATCCTCTAGATGCTAGATTACTATCTGAAATATATCCATCACAACACTTTATGATAGGTATGTTCCAGAGTGCATGTTTATTTACAACATTTAGAAAAAAGCAATGTATGTATTCTAATATCTAGGTCATAGAGACATTCTCTAAGACTAATCGCTCTCCCACTGAAAATATGTAGTCTATCAATCCAATGAAGATTGTTGCAACAATTGCATCAGCATCCATGTGGATGACTATTAAACCTTAAGATCAGATTTTCTATTCTTCCAAAATACATGCGACCAATTGCAAGCGCCATTTGAAGAATAAGATATAATTATTAGAATTTGATCTTATCTAATAAGCAAGTCAATTTCAATGATTATATATAGATGTATAATATACTGATGCACAATCTGAGTCCTTCTCTAAGGATCCCAAATAGTTAAGGTAGTCATACTATCAGTACATCTGCTTATTGCGGTATTGGCATTCATCCAACTCTTTGGATGTTATATGAAAGTCACAGAAGTACAGACAACTCTTTGACTTTCCTTCTTACTTGGGTAAGATCCATGCTTTCATTGCTCTTCCTTCATTTATAATAACCATTGCTTAAGACAAAGGTTCTCGTATGTTGAACTCAAAAGATTCCAGTATAAGAGTATTTCAACATTTATATATGCTTCATTCAGTTCATACAATATGAATATTATGAAGCTTCATGAAAGACTAGAGTATAGATAGTAGAATGATAACACTCATCATATCTACATCCATCTTAACTCTTAAAAAACTTTGGTCCAGGTAGGTACTTAAATATTTTAAGTACATCATCTCTTATCGAACCACCATTCTGCATAATATGGTGAATCATGTCATTCATGATTAAATGCTAATAGCACATATGTCTGCCAAAATATCTTCTTAAGTTTTATAAGGATTTTCAATAATTATGATCATCATCGAAATGATACTTCCAAAGCAAATTCGGTGAGAGATCAAGACTATAGACACATACAAACCCAAGGTTGTTATCCTATTGTCTATTTAATTGTTATTCCTCATTATTATGAGGAAACTTGCACATTGCAATCACATACATTATGTGTCCAACTACAAGTACAATATCTTGATCATGGATCCAATCCATTATATTTACTGGTTATCATTGAGTATAGTTTGGAGTGGGTTTAATGTAGTTATCTGAAATAAGAAATATTTGCACAAATACTATTTTACTTTGATTTAGGATTTTTTTATATCATATTTATCTTTCCTTGTCAACTTGAAAGTTCGTTCCCTTATTCACTTTCAAAGTAAGAGACATACTTACCATTATATCTCAAGCAAGATATGTGATCTCCTTTCTTACCTTTGTTACATCACAATAATATGAGAACTTGTAACTCAGATAAAAAGAAGCGGGAACTCATTCTGCCTTACAAGTCCAACATACATTTCTTAATTCGGTTTTTAACACATGGGCTCACCACCCCCTAAGGCGATGTTGACCCATCGTTAATTGAACCAATCGTCAACAAGAATAGTACTCGATATGCGCAATCCAATATCACCCCAATAATATGAGGAGTCGATATTGAGGTCATTAACCTTACTCTTTCGAGAAGTAAAGAGCATGATGCATGTGCGCTTGTATGCATGAGCTGTCACTTCGGACATGTGTCTCCTACATATAATCCATGGCGACGGAATCCTTCACATTGACGGGAGACCATGGATGTCACTTATGTGATCCTCCATATCATGTTCAAATTTTAATTAATTATTATGAATCATATTCACATAGTTAATTATTACAAGGGAATTATAACTCTATTCATAATAGAGTGTTTATTTTAATTGGATCTAAGTAATTTAATCATATTGAATCAATTATCAATCCAATCAATCAACTAACAAATAATTTTGATTGTTAATGGTATAATCTCAAAATACGTATTATTTAAATTTAATAATTAGAAAAATACATCATGATCATTTCAAGAATTATCCTTTCCCTATATGTTGTCATGGCCAGTACGCATCGCTCACGGAGCAACTTATTACCCCAACGATCTCCGACTAGACATCATATCTACCTCAGGTTAGGATAATGTGATTTGATCATTTTTCACTTGAGATGATATCCGACCTTTCAATCGAAGTTATACCCTATAATATTTAACAAAACTATTTTGATTAATATTATAAGAATATTTGCTAAACAAATCTCCAATCCTATTGAAGTAACAATGTTTGCATGTAAAGATTGTCCTACAACTATTGTAGGATAAAGTAGGGTTTTCATGAAACATACATTCAATGACCTATGATGACTAATCAATTATTTTCATAATTGTTAGAAATCATAATTAATCAAGGTAAACTCGTAATTTCTATGATTTCTATTGAATTATAAACACATTAAGTAAAGAGATTTGATGATCTAATCATCTTCCGACCCATCTCCACTAAATATGAAATATCTAGGGCAAATATGGTCGGAATCACACGAAATAAATTCGAGCGGTTTTCTAATTTGATTTCTAATTAACTCAATTATTTATTTCACGATTCATGATGAAAAAACAGTAATCAAAATTAAATTTCTTACAGATCCGTGAATACAAGCAAAATAATTTTCATGGCGGGAACTCTTCGAATCAATTTCATGTACTTTTGATGATGTTAGGCTATTAACGTCCAAATAGTGCACCAATAGTAGATTTTATTTAAGCAAAAAATCATTTTGAATCTTGCATCCAATGCAAAAACAATGAGTCTCGCGCATCCGAAACATGAACTTTGATCACCTAAGGTTTTGGATCATATCCAGGACCCAGCCAAAGCTCTGATACCACTTGAAAGGATATGGAAAGATCCTTAAGCGCATCATAGAAGCGGAAGATCACATCATATGCGATCGGGAGCGACTGCTCATACTAGTTGCTCGGGACAACGGAATTTAGCGACGAAACCACATGATCCAAGAACACTTCTCGAATCGTTTCATCTAAACCACTATTGGACATGCGAGCCCACGACAAGCTATTATGCAATAATTGTTAATGCAAATATCATTCCCTGGTCTGAAATGAAGACTTTTTTTGCATAATAGGTTCATTAGTACAATTATAGTTATGTACCATGATCATCTTAACGATCATACATCTGTTGATTCAATTGTTGAATCATAGAGGTTGGTGATTGGATGAATATCTAAAGAGTTAGATTGAGGACTCATCAAGCACTGTTAAATGATTATTAAGAGGTGATCTCCAGCCTAAGTAGGAGATGACAATCCTTTCTCTTTTGGTCGATATCTGTCCGACCTCTTGATGCAGATCCTCTGCACAGGAATAGAGATTCAGAGGTGTCAGATTAGTTGGGTCAAAGAGTTGACTTAATGAGATTGAGATAACCAAAGACCTATGTCATATGCTGTCACGATATAGGCACGCATCCTCTGATCGGAGACAGATGTGTTACTATATGTCTGAGTATATACATTTGGCAGACCGACAGGTTGATGGCCTAATCAAGGTCTATACACCGACGCACTGGTGTGCATGCAAGAGCATATGAGTAATACGATCTCTCAAAAGGATCATACATGTTCATTTACTGAACCAGAAGACATGACCTCACTCATGAGTCATGAGATATTGGGATCAAATTCTGTGTAAGGTCGTCTCGCTTTGGAAGCTTGTCTGAATTTATAGGTTTGATATATGCTTTTGGAAAGTATATGATCAACACATAGGTATGATATATGCTTTTGGAAAGTATATGACCGATACTAACTCCCAATGATCAAACGAGAAACTTAATGATGAAACCCTAAAGGAGATCGTCTAAATGATATCTAAAACTTCGGGTTTATTCTAGGTCTTCTAGTATGCATGATGTACATGTATTAGGAATACCTGAGGGTGATGTGATCATAAACGACTGTATAACCATGACCCTTCCATTCTTAGAGAGCGATGAAACATGTTTGGATTTTAGTGACTCCTCTCAATAGAGAAGTAATTTGAGCTTGGTCCAAATGTTGGACGGTGATTTGAATGTGATTCAGATGCAATGGAAAGATCAGATTTACAGTTTTGATTTAATCAAACATCTATGGGAGGTCTGCAAGATCTGGATTTGCGATATGATCTCAATATCCAAGTCACTATGCGTGGAACGTACACTCGTCTTGTCCTTATCTCCAAGTATCTTCGGAGAAAGCGCATTATTCTTGAAAGAGTTCGAGAATAATTCCATTATTAGATTATATCCGAGCATTAAGAAATGGATAATTAAATGTGATTTAATTATCAAATATGTAAATAATGTGAATGTGATTCATATTATTTGGGCACATGAGAATGGAGATCCAAGATGATTAAATATGATTTAATTACCATGGATATGAATAATGTGGATAACACGATCCATATTAATCATATATATTGTAAATGTGGTCTATAATATATTAGAGAGAGCCTATTGTTATTTATATTTATTTATTAATTATTGATGTGAATTGAATTCACATTGGATAATTAATTGAAAATATAATTTACATTTTATTTTGGATTGTGAATGTGATTCACAAATTTCCAATGGCATGATTGCAATGTGCACAAGATAATTGTGAATTATTATTGTGAAATAATGTTGGAGATTCTCATGAGATAATGTAATCTCATGAAATTGTAAGAAGATTGCCATCCACCAACAAAGGTGATGGACAACCGCCAAGTCCTACTTGGATTGGGTGGCCGCCCCCCTTATTGTGGTAGGATGATTTTCTCCTTCTCAATTATCTCCAAGGATAATCGATTTAATTTGAAATTAATTTATATTGATTATTCAATATATATTTAATTTAATTTAATTAATTGTTGTTGTGTTTTTACAATAAAATCATGGCCATTGAAAGAAACACAAATCAATCTCATCCATTGAGTTTGTATTGTCCATGGATTAAGAACAATGGACTCCCAAAATACTATATAAGAAGAGGTACTCCTTGCTCTTCAAGTTACATCAATAAAATATGCTCTCTCTCTCTCTCTCATTCTCTACACGTCCTCTCTCTTTCTCTCTCAACATGTGGTCGTCCACATGATGACCTAAAGAGGATCGTCGTCGTCGTCGCTATGCAGTCGTGTTGTCGCTTCGACAGCTCATGGAACTCTGTCTCCTTCAATGCACCTTATTCGTGAAGAAGATGTTGGATCTCATGTGCAGAGATCAGGAAATTCACCACTTGGATCGTTAACATGGATTGCGAGGAGCATGCATTTCATCAACGCGCTCGCAAGCGTCTCCTCATTGGATCAGACTTGAGACAGGAGGTATCTTCCTTTAGAGACTCGATCGCAACCACACTTCAAGAGGTAACTCTAATACTTGTTTGTGCTTTAGATGAAACGATCCAAGAAGTGTTCTTGGATCATGTGGTTTCATTGTTCGAAATTTTTTAAATCCTGCTACCTTGAGCAACTAGTGCGACTAATCACTCCCGATCGCATACGATGCAATCCTCATGCTTCTGTGATGCGCTTAAGGATCTTCCCATATCCTTCAACCATAAATGAGTATTAGTGTTACCTTTTGAAGTGTGGTTGTGATCGTATCTCTAAACGAAGAGACCTCATGTCTCATGTCTGATCCAACGGAGGAGATGCTTGCGAGCACGTTGATGAAGTGTGTTCTCCTAGCAATCCAAGCTGATAATCCAAGTGGCGAATCTCCTAATCCCATCTCACGAGATCCGACGCCTTCTTCACGAGCGAGGTGCACCGACAGAGACAGAGATCCATGAGCGGACGAAGCGGCGACACAACGACGTAGCGATGATAATGATCCTCTCTAGGTCATAAAGTGGTCGACCATTTTAGAGAGAGAGGGGGGTGTGCATGATGATGAGAGAGAGATTGCTATTACGTTGTCTCAAAATGAAGAGCTAGGGTTGCCTCTTCCTTTGTAATATTTTAGGAGTCCATGGTTCCCAATCCATGGACAACACAAATCCAATGGTTGAGATTGATTTGTGTTTCTTTTAATGGTCATGATTTTATTGTAAAAAATACATCAACAATTACTTTAATTTACTTAAGTAGATATTGAATAATCAATATAAAATCTAATTCAATTAAATCAATCATCCTTGGATAAATAGGAAGGAGGCAAGCCTCCTTTGACAAGGACATTGGACGTCCACTAATCCAATTAGGACTTGGTGGTAGTCTACTCTCCTTTACTTGGAAGGTGGCTCCTTCTCCTATTTCATGGCATCATGGATCCCATGAATTTCTCCATAACTTTCAATAACATTTGTTGTAAATTTATTCACACAAATAATTCAAAATTATTTTGTCAACATTTCATCATACCATTGGAAAAATATGAATCATATTCACATCTAAAATAAAATGTAAATTATATTTTCAATTAACTGTCCAATGTGAATCCAATTCACATTAACATTTAAAATGTAAATGTTATTTATAAATAGCTCTCACTTATATATTATAAACCATATTTATAATATATATATATATATGATTAATGTGGATTGTGATATCCACATTATCCATATCCTTGATAATTAAATCACATTTAATTATCTTGGATCATCATTCTTATATATCTAAATAATATAAATAAAATTCACATTATTCATGATAATTAAATCACATTTAATTATCTATTTTTTAATGCTTGGATACACATTTATCAATGGAATTATTCTTGAACTCTTTCAAGAATAATGCACTTTCTTTGTAGATACTTGGAGATAAGGACAGGACGATTGTACGTTCCACGTATAGTGACTTGGATATTGAGATCACATCTCAAATCTAGATCTCTGGGACCTCTCATAGATGCTTGATTAAATCAATGTCGTAGATCTAATATTCTCATTGCATCTGAATCACATTCAGATCAATGTCCACTATTTGGACTAAGATCAGATCATTTCTCTAATAAGAGGAGTCACTAAAATCTAGACATGTTTCATCACTCTCTTGGAATGGAAGCATCATGGTTATACAAGCATTTATGATCACATCACTCTTGAGTATTCCTAATACCCGAACATCCTACATACTGGAAGACATAGAATAAACCAGCAGTTTTAGATCTCATTTAGACTTTCTCCTTTAGGGTTTTATCATTAAGTTTCTCGTTTTGATCATTGGGAGTTGGTATTGATCATATACTTTCCAAAATCACATATCATACCCATGCATTTATCATATACTTTCCAAAAGCATATATTCAAATCTACAAATTCAGTCAAGCTTTCAAAGAGAGACGACCGTGCACGGAATTTGATTCCCAGTATCTCATGAGTGAGCTCATGTTTTCCGATTCAGTAGCGAACCTGTATGATCCCTTTGAGATCGTATTAGCACTTGTATGCACACCAGCTCGCCGACTTATAGACCTCGATTAGATCATCAACCTATGGGTCTACCAAAGTACGTACTCAAACATATAATAACACATTTGTCTCTGGACAGAGGATGTGTGCCCAAATCTTGACAACATATGACATAGGTCTTGGTTATCTCAATCTCGCTAAATCAACTCCTTGACCTAACTTATCTGACACCTCTTAATCTTTATTCCTATGCAGAGGACCTGCATGAAGATGTCGGTCATATATCAGCCAAAAGAGAAAGGATTGCCATCTTCTACTTGTGCTGGAGACTATCTCTTAATAATCATTTGACGATACTTGATGAGTCCTCAATCTAATTGTTTAGATACTCATCCAAACACTAGCCTCTATGATTCAACAATTGCATCAATAGATGTATGGTCATTAAGATGGTCATGGTACATAACTCTAATGTATTAAGGGATCTATTATGCAAATTAATTATTCTTCATTTCAGATCAGGGAATGAATTGCAATACTATTTATTGCATAATGGCTCGTCATGGGCTCGCATGTCCAACAAATACAATTACTCGATATAATCTTCTTGAATTCTTATCTTTCTTAACTTCAGATGCTTGTTCTCATCGTTTATCATTAGATAAAGAGCACACTCTCTATTAGATTTTGTGTAGTCCCATTAAGGATAGACCTTTTGGAGTTCGACCGTAGGCTTTGTCATGACCAGTTACCTAGGTCCATATAACAATTAAAGCATTGTTGTCAAGGCCTAAGCACATATTTTTCTTGTGATATGGTTTCCACCATCATCGGTTAACGAATGTAAAAAAGCAAGTCCGGAGCCTAACAATACATGCATGTGTGCATGTGTGCTCCATAGTTTTATGTTAACACTAGGCCAAGAAACCCTGAAGAAACTTCCAAACTTTAGATGTGAGATTATAATTAAGTCCTATACATGATGATGCATTGAATTCATCCTTGAAGTTCCACCATTATCTAGTTTGACCTTCATAAAATTTAAGTTCCAACCAAGTTTGCACTCCTTAACATTGTTTGATACAAACAAGTATCATCTCTGTTTGATACCGGTTTCTACATGTATAAACCAATGGATGCATATGTGACCACCACCAAAGAAGCATGTGGAGAAGAAGATAACAAGATATAACGGTGGTCGGTAACCTTTTGCCAACACTAACGAACAAAGATTACCAAAAGAAGAACGAGTACATTTCTCTTCGTTTTCTTCCTCTCTCTTCTCTTTCGCAAATGCATTGTTGCCTTTCCTTTTTGATGATGTGGACATAATGCTCCTAACCCTACTATATATAAAGTACAAATTTATAATAATATTCCCATGAGGACCCCACATAGAATACACCTCAATTCTTGTTAATATTTGGAGTCCAACTCCTTCAAGATTCCCAATCTTAGGAGCACCAATCTTAACATGCGTCATTCGTATGAGCCAATAGTCACCATACTAAAACGTAAAACGCATAACATTTTGTTAAGTATCATCCTAAAATCTCGTTGTTCCCCCTCTCTACACAAGAATAGAACCGAAAATTGCAATTTTATTTACCATCAAAGGGATGGGAGTTTTAAGGTAAAAACAACTTGTTCTCTCACGTGGTTACTGTGCACTTAGAATGAGAAAAAAACCATTATCCACAACTAGGATTTTCAGCATGCTTTGTGTAAAAACTAAATTCAAACACTCGATAAATCTCCAAACATTAAAGATGAAGAATTTATGAAGTGTTGGTGTGATTTATCATATAGATGGGAAGGACTTTCTTCGAAAAGTTCAGACGCATTGGGGGTTGTTTGAGTGATTAATGGATCTATACCTGTGAAAGAGAATTGCTGAAGTTTTTGTAATGCTTCTAAGATAAGATGTAGAAATCGACCAGATGATACAGGAGAAGAAAGCGTGCAAGGAGAGTGTCATCTGGAACTAAAAATTCACATTTATCTGCATATGGATGAAATCTTCTGCCAAAGTGTTCTTGCTATGCAGACTTCGTCAGGATTGTCTACCTTTAGCATGCGACTTCACTTTGATATCCTGAACTTTCTGATGAAGATTCTCAACCTAGAAAATGTAAAAAAAATCCAGTAAATTTGGCGCTTCAATAGAAAGGAATCTGCGAACTCTTTTTATATGAAAACCCATCATCTGTAATATAAATGTGATTTCCTTCTGATAGTTTAATAGATCGTTTGCAGTTTTTTTTTCTAAAATGCTGATTTTACTTATCCTTATCAAAAAAATTCTTCATTTGGTGAACTGCAATAATCAACACTAAGCATGTTGGCAACTGTTTTCTTAACATCTGGCACTCTGTGCATCTTTTAATGAGCATAATAGGTTACATGGAAATGCAAAAAATGCAATACTAAATTTATAATAGATTACGCAAATCAGATTAAGTGTTTAATTAACTGCTAATTACAACATTGAATGCATGTATTAAACCTCTGGGACAAGAATGCCAAAATCCAAAGCTTCTGTAAATTTTAACTACATCAGCAATAAGTGGGAAGTACATTTCTTTGATATCATAATTAAATCCTGAACAGATTGGAAGCATTGCCTTCAATTTCTTAGATTTTTTCCTTCAAACAACTTTAACTGCTACGATCAGTAAAATCAAAGAAGGTACCTTTGCTGCAACAGCAATAAGGAAGCAGTGGATGTTCGACAAAGCATCCTGCACAGATTGTATCGAGGAACTTCCATCCAGATGGAGAAGCTCTTCTAATTCTTCAATCTGTTTGGCATATATGGCAAGATTTTTCTCGAATCTGGCAACCATTTGCTTCATATACGGGGAGGGCTTTCTCGGTAAATCGTCCGGAGGACGCAAAAGCACTGCTTGGTTGGTTATCACCTGTGAAGTTGACAGAGGTGCGAGTGATGCTACTGAAGATGCTCCAGTGTCAGCTTGAAGTCGAGATTGCTGAATCAGTCTACATGAAACAACAACAGAATCCACTTCACGCGTCATTTTTCTTGCGAGATGCAAATTTTCTTTACTCGACACGTTCTCTCGCGTGATAAGAATGTTGATCCTTTCCAGTTCCTGTTATCAATTTTAAGGAATTCGATATCAACTCCAAGAAGAGTACATGTACAAGTTCATGGGAGATGAACATGTAGATAATTACAGGAGGCAGTGTATTCGGAAGACACCGTCAAAGATATCGATTGCGTGAGTAAACTTATCTAAAAATTGTATCAAAACTGTTTCTGGTTTCTATATAAACGAATTCATGAAATTCTATGAAATTCAGTCAGTACCATATTCAAGAATATGCTTTCATGTGCAAGATTATCTTTGGGTACTTTCAGATTCGGTCTTAAGATACAAAAAATGTTCTATAAGTATAAAATCCCAAATGCATTCTATGCGTTTTTTGGATCAAATTCTGCTGAATGTTAGACAGCGAACCCCAACAATTCTTCAATCATAAAAATACCATTTCTTTCCCAGAAATCTAACCTCAAGAGCTCCTATAAAAAGGTTCAGCATCTCCTAACCTGACGAATGCAATTCATGCCGATCTCCGGTCTGTTTCCCGGAACGCACGGATTGCATATTCGGATATGTTGATCGATGCTCGCGCTTTCGGTCCTGTACTCCGCAATTCTTTCCCTAGAAATGGACAGTATCGTGCAGATGTAAAACCTCAGAGTGAGTCTGTAGAGTAAAGAATGGCGCAAGAAAACTAACTCGATCCGGAGAAGAAGCGCTTGCGAGTCGGCGTGAAGGTCCTCCCACTTGGTCTCAGGTGCTGCGGGGCTACCGTCGGCCTTATAGATTGAAAGCGACTGGGAAGAAGGCTGCGGATATGCCAGATGGGGAATGCTATGATCTGCATGAGATGTTGGCAGCAGCTGCTCGGATTCGGGGTGGTGGATGGAGGGTGTTAGCTCTTGTGGAACGGGGGTTGGAGGAGCACCGCGTGAAGTTGCGATGACGATGGCATCGACGGGGCTGGCGGCGGCGGAGACGGCTGTGCCGGGCCTTTGGGCCGTGGTATTGTGGGGAGGGGAGAAGAGTCGTTTTCTGTTGGAACTGTGCTTCTTCATTTGAATTTGAATATTTTTTTTCTCTTTATGGCAATTTAGTCTCCATATATATAATGAACTCTGGAATAAATGGAGCTCTCGCTGAAATTAAATATTCTTGATAATGATTTGGGAAAATATAGTATCCATGCCTTGACTTCTATTTTTGATGAATATTTGTTGACAATATGCAATTGTTCGTACCAGATGAAGGCCATATTTGTAATATTTAATCAAAATATTGCAACATCACAAACTGAATCTCACAATTGAGTACTTACAATGTATGGGAATATGTTATACATGGTGGAATTACTTCCCGGCAACTCGTGGTTAATCATTTTAGGTGATTGTCAACGTATTTAATTGAAATCAAACCCAACAAATTGCCAAGACTGGTTTTACTTGTTAGTGGCTTAGGCTGAAGAACGAGACATTACCGAATACAAATGATATAATAGCATATCCGTGAGATTAAATCGACTTTACAAGGACATAAGAAGATCACCACTTTACAATTTGAACCTAAGTAATGTGCCATATAGCAGGGAGGACATTAGAACGTAAGTGGATGAGATTGAAACAACCCAAACATAATCATATGCGGAAGCTTATATAGTATGATCACGAGTTTTAAATGACGGAGATTACCACTTTACAACTTGCACCTAAGCATTTTTAGTGATTACAAAGAAGTCCGATTAGATCCAAATACAACAAGCTACCATGTTTACTTTTCTCATTAGCGGATCAAGTTTTGGTCAAAAATTTTACAAACATATGATAATGAAATTCCACTACACATGAAACTAGACAATTGAAATGGTGTAAAGAAAGTACTTAAAGGGAAACGAGCAAGAAAAATATTACCTTTGAATAATAAATGATGAAAAGCTAAAGCTACTACTACTACGAACTGTCCAAAATATTCGGGGTTAACAGGTATCGAGCTTGATTTATGCGTTTTAACCCTAAATTCAAGGTACTCGTTTGAAAATATTTGGGTCAGGTCTTGATATGTCATGACACGTGCCCTATCGAAAATCTTGATGGAAAAGCAAGTACTCATTTGATATCCAGCTGGAAGCTCCCACTGCCCCTATGGTACTGAAGGATGCAAATGGTTAGGCACAGATACATATGTATATTTTCCCTTATTCTTATCCATCCTAAATATTAATATAAATGCAGCTACATATTTTGGCAAATATGAAAAATGTATTACCATATTCTAAAAATAGATAATGGACATGAATATAAAATGGATGTAGATCAGATACAAGTAATACAGATAAGAGGTGAAATATTGTATATTAGCTTAAATATGTGTGTATTGAAAGATCCATGCATAATGTGTTGTAAGTAGGAGAAGCAAACACACACAAACATACACAAGCAACCCATGTACACAGAGATTTATAACGTTCACCCGTAACTGTGCTATGTCCTTGGAAAATGACGGGCAGTTTCACTATTTGTGGAGAAAAGAAAAAATATAAAGGATGCTGAGAGGATGATTAAAAACACTAATACTATTGGGATTTATATAGTACCCATATAGAATAAAATCTCAAATAGACATATTCTAAAATCTATGTCTAAACAGGCAGATTTTCCGAATCTCATTAAACAGGAGGATCTCCAAATCTTCCCAAGAGGAGGAGCAGACGGGTTACGAAACAATCAGAATTAGAATAGGTCCTCAAATCAATTATGGTCTAAATGGATTCTCTAATCAGAATATGGATGGATGGTCTGACCAATTAAAATTTGAAAGGATATGCACACTAATTAGAATCTAGAAGGATCCTAATCAACTAGGAATCAAATCACTTTTAACTTAAGAAAATATGTATACATATTAATCTGAAAATGAATACATATAGATATCAAAATATGAATTAACTGACAAAATAGTGGTTTTGACGAGAATATATGTATATTTGTCTGCACCTATTCAAAACTCATGCCCATATTTTCTTCTATGGTGCTCTTATGTCCTACAACTCCGTTGATCCCAACGTCCAACTCACCTTTCATTTGAATGTGCCCTTCAATCGTATGAGCCTGTCTTGCCTATGTCTATGCTGACTTGAGCCCATGTATCCAGAGAGTATACCTATTTTTGCCATAACAATCCATAAGAAATGTATCATTCGAACACTTTTGCAGCATAACTATTATATTTGTAACAAAATTATGTGTTATTGTCAAAAACAATAAATCAATCTAATTTCCAAATAAACAGCTCCGTGAACAGGAAGTGACAAATAAACAGTTGGGTGATATTACCTTGATTTTCTGGAATATCCATTACAGTTGATAATGCCTTGTCAGTCAACGACTTAATCTGCCTAAACAATTGAAATATGGAACACTAATCAATAACCTTTCATCTACATAATTAATGTAGGCTAAATTTATCCACCTGACTAACTTTCAATCTGTAGTCGACTAACATTTTCTTGATGAATAATCTGAAGCCAGTAAAAATCAAACTCACAATAAGTAACTTTGAGCTGGCTACTTTATTTGTTCAGTCACCCATATTTCGTATAATTGGCAAGTTAAGATGGTTATTCAATTAATATTTTCTCAATTTACTTGTAAAATTTCTATCGTTTTAATCAATTATCTCAGAAATTAATCGACTAATCTGGTTATAGTTGACTAACTATACTTATAAACCGACTGCTCTTTATATGACATTTGATATTTATTCTATCTAAAAATTCATCATCATATAACCCTAGTTAATCATAATGACTACTAAATGTTATCCATGCCTATAAATTGTTGAGGCACTCAATCTAGGTTCACTAAACTATTGTCTTGATAATAACAACCCTTTATAAGTACAAATCGCAACATAGATTTGTGACAACTTCATTGAAAAAGGAAATTTTCTTTAAGAAGGGACAAAAGAAGAGCAACTCAGATACTCAAGTACCTCTTATGATACATAACAAATTGAAATCTATATAGTATAGACAACTCAAAGAAGAAGGAATAATGCAATTGTAATAAGCTTGATATTTTAGTCAAGTTCTAAGAGAATCTAAATGCATATTTATTACATAAACATCCTCTCTAACCATTTCTATTTAAGGTTAAATTTAAGCTTTATTAGTCACCCTAGCGATCTGATCGGTAAATTATGCTCACTATAAACTTGTTGATTTGAGTGATTAAAACTATTATCTCAATGCAAGTGGAGATTAGTTGTGCAATAATAATACTCCAATTAACAACTATAAATTAAAATTTACAGGTCCAAGATAGAGAAAGAATACACAAATCACATTTTTTTACGTTGATTTTAACATGTAAATCCAAATAGGCGGCAAATCTCAATCCAAAACTTCTTATTCTAAGATACTTCTTTGCTCTCTCGATAAAGATTTCTTCCGCTATTTGTAATACTTCAAATCGAGGGTAGCACAACCTTTTACAAGCTTTTTTTCTTTGGACAACATGCATAGAAGATTTATTATCTTTCATAGAAGGAAAACACACGTCGGGTACCCAAGTATATTTAATCTATCAAGAAAAATATTGTATTAGTATAAAATCTTAATCACATAAGCTTACTTGAGCTTTAATGAAGTTGAACAACTCTTGAGATGCTCTTGATTAAATGCAGATTACTCAAGAGCATTAAAGAGAACAATGAAGATTGAGAGTTTAAAGATCTGCACAACTAAGTAGAGTATAGTTCAAAATTTGCTTAAAACGTATATGAATGACTTCTTACATGGATGATGAATCTGTGATTAATCACTCTAAAAGTCGAAAATAGAGCCTTGTTCTCGAGCAATTAGATGCATTTTTACCTTTTATTGTGCATTATTCGCATTCATGCATTTAGAAATAATATCTGCATTTTAGCATGCATATTTGCATCAAATAAGGAGCCAAATTCATTTGTACATATTCACTTGTATATTAGCCAAATTCACTTATTTGTATCTATTTTATACTAACTCAAAATCCAATAAAGTCAAATTTATAGTGTATATATTACTAACACTAATAAAGGAAAAATATCAAAAAATACTAACTTGTAAAAATTGACCAATAGAACCCAAATCCAAGTTTGAGACTAAGAACCTTCAAATGTACATATCTCTCTCATACAATGTATGATTTAGATCTACTCATTTTAAAGTTATATACATTCAAAGACCTTTAAAACAAGACTAATTTCATAAAAATCGGAGTTTGTATATGAAACTTGGGTTTTGGGCCCCTATTGTATATTGTACATATTGACCAAAATACCCTTCAATTTTATTTTTTTTATATTTAAATTATTAAAAATTCAAAAAAAAGATTAAGTTGTAAATATTCATTTCATATTTTCTCTAACTTTATTTTGATTTTTTTTATTTTGAAAATGATAAAAAATTGTAAAAGATAGAAATTCGGTATTTTATACCTATAAGATACCGCCCAAAAAATAGACTTTGTACATATGGCTTCTTTTGATTTTCGATCCCTCATTAAAGTTATAGATCTCGTCGAGACGAACAATTTTCGTGTTGACCACTTTTTGATTTGACCCATTTTGTTATTTTTTTTTAAATTTTTCTTTACATTTACTTTTTTATTTTTTCTGAGAGTAACACGTGGTGGCTCTTGGAGCCGCCACATGTCGCCACCATTTTTATTTATTATTTTATTTTCTTTATTATTAAATTATTATTTTTTATTATATAAGTATTTATTTTATTACTTTATTTATCTATCTTATATCTATTACTTTAATTATTTATTTCAATTATTATTAGCTATTTTAATTATTTATTTTAATTATCTTTATTTTATTTTAATTACTTTAATTATTATTATTTACGAATTATTATTTTATATTTAATATTTAATATTTTATTTATATTATTTATTTAAAAAAATTAATTAAAATAATTTTATAACCTGCCACGTGGCCGCCCCTACGTGTGCCACGTGGCAGCCCCCTTTCCTCCATCCCCTTCGCGCCCATCGGCCCTACCCCACGTGCGCAACCGCTGCGGCTCACCTGGTCGTCGCCTCCCGCATCGCGTCTCTCTCTCTCTCTCTCTCTCTCTCTCTCTCTATCTATCTATCTATCTATCTCGTTCCCCATCTCTATCTCTGCACCTCGCCGCTGGACTCGGCCACCAAACTTCCTCCACATCGCATCCTCCTTTCTCGGTCAAACCCCCAACTTCATCGTCCTGTAACGAACTCCCCATGCCCCTCGCTCTCCATCTCCCTATATATCGCCCTTACACGTACGTCTCTCGACCTCACCTCAGCGGCCCTTAAAAGGGCTCATCCTCCTCTAGAATCAAGCATCCGCCATTTCCAAATAGAAGGAGGTCCAGTTCTGAGCTCCAGCAGGTGACAGCTGCGGGAGGCTACATCGGGCGATGACGACCATCTTCAGGCGAGGTTCGACGAAGGAAACTCTGCCGTTGCAGCTGCTTCCACGCTGCTATTGAGCTCCGCCTTACCGACACGTTCGACCAAAGATCTGAGCCTCTATCTAGAGCCTCTCCTCCCAGGAACCCGATCATCCTCCAGATCACCATCGTCTTCCCCATTCCAGGCGTCCTTCAGGTGTACATCTTTCTTCTTCTTCTTCTTCTCCTCCTCCTTCTTCTTCTTCTTCTTTTTCTCTTCATCGTTGTCCTCCTCCGCTGCACCTTCTTCCACACATCTTCGTTCCTTCTCTCCATCTCCACCATCACCATTCCCTGATCTATACCATCACCTCCCCCGACCACCGTTCATCCTCGGCCAGTCGTCCAACATCCCCGCCCTATTGCATGTCACTGGCCGAGCCCGTACACCTTCGAGCTGCTCCACGCCTTCGAACTTAGAGCAGCTCCCCTCCTCGACTTTGTTGATCACGTTACATCCAACCCATTACAGCAACAATCGCCGTGCCTCGAAGCCTGCAATCCAAGTCCTTCAACCGCCTGAAGCATTGAACATGGCCCTCGCCAACCACGAGCTCTGGTAAAGCTCCAACGGAGCCCTCGACCTTGACCCCATGGACGACATCGCTCGATTCCCCCGCGCTCCTCTGCCCATCGACGATTGTATGGCTCGTGCCTTCTTCCTCAACAGTTGGAACTTCTGGGAGTGTGTCACCTGGGCGAATCTTCCCTGCCTCGATCGCCAAGCAGCTAGCTGCGAGAACGGCCTCCTCGGCTGCCTCGTCTCCAACCGCACCTAACTAACTCCAACTGCCGCCCTCGGTCTGCGTCATCCACCCTCATATTCTCGCCAATAGAATGCCTCGTCCAGCGGACGCACCTTCCCCGTCGCATCTCCGGTGGTGATTCTCGCACGAGTAGCCGTTGTGCTCCACCGCCTTTCCTTAGAATCCACGGAGAACAGAACCCCAGATCGTACGTGCACCTCACATGTGCCAGAAGAAATTTGCAAGCAGGCCCCCCGAAGCTCCAGGAATTACATGCCTACCCTACCGCTCTATAACTCACGTGCAACTCATGAGCACTGGAGACAATTGCGTCCGAGCCCCTAGACTACTCGGTAATTAAAGAAGCGCATTATTGCGCTATTTTCTTTTATTTTGTTCATTTTCTATAATTGCATGCCCGAAACCATATATACTCAATTGTCTGGGCCCCGGCTCATCTCCCTCTAAGCCGGGGCCCAGACAAAGAACCAACCTACGATCCGAACTTGCGAAGCCTCGGAGGTGAGCTCCATGCTAACAAACTCAGATATAGCGTGGTCTTTAAAGGCTCTATCCGGTCCGGCCGGAACCACAGACCCCTCAGACACCCCTATATTTGGACTTTAATTGAACTTCAATTTGCATCATATTTTTATTCTAAAAATTGCTCATTGTAGAACATCATATACTCTATCATCATGGATGTTAAATTTATTTTTTGGAGCAACGAATTATCTAATTTAATTATTTTGGTGAAAAATTCAACATTTTATCCATTGCTTGTTCTTCTATTGCCTTTTAACTATTCGATGCTCTAAAAAATCTCAAAAATACATAGTAGGTAGATTTTAGTGTATTCTGCATTGTGCCTAAATTTTATCTCTTTTGCATGCACATCGAGTTAAAATAAATAAAAAGGTGAATTTAGTAATTCATTTTTAATCAATTCCTCGCATAGTATTTTTAGGAATTAAAATTTTTTTGGATACCTCTCACATAGATCTATCTAGGATAATTTAATTTCTGGAAAATATTAATGTTTAATATTTATTAAAATTAATTTACTCAAAATCACCTAGTCGACATATTTTATTCATAGTTAATTAATTTTGTATTCAAAAATTCTTAAAAAACAGTCTAATTTCATCGCATTTCTCATTTTGGTCAAGTTTGAGATTTTTTTAGATACTGTTTGAACATAATTTACATTTTAGTCCTCGAACTTAGTCAAAATTGCATGTCAATCATTTATTGCATTTAAAAAATACCTCTTTAAAAACCTAATCTCCAGATCGACTTTAAATAAGCATAAGGAGACAGTAGCCACCTTGAGTTCTACCTTGGGCTTGCCCCAGTAAAAAAATTTGACTGCTCGCTTTAATTAGAAAAATAATAAATTTAGTGGTTTTTGATTAATCTGATTTTGCCCGACTGTAACGAATAAACATCTATTAATTATTAATTTCGGTAAATTAAAAGGATAATTCTCGGGTTTTTCAGATGGCATCGTTGCCTGGGAGGCACAACTTAGGTTATTTTTTAGAAATATCTTGGTTTTAGGTTTTGCAACCCCCGATAGTTTGACCCCCGGTTCTTCTTGTGCATATTTCTCTATTTCTTTTTCAGCACCTTTTATTATTTTATTTATTTCTTTATTCCACCATCTTGTTTTTGTGTGAGGGACCTGACGTGATGGAGCATCCGCTTAGCTGAGCAACTCAGGAGCTTCGAAGATCGGCATTTTCTAGGAAAATAGTCGACTGAAAGAATTGCATAAATTTAAGATTGAGTCGAGTCGTGAGAGAGTGTAGAGTCTTTAGGATTTTATTTTTTGCATTTTATTTCATTGCAAAATTTCTAGCGGATTCCATTTGGAACCTCATGTTGGAAATGCGAGCCCACGGCGAGCCATTATGCAATAAATGTTATTGCAATTCACTCCTTAATCTGAAATAAAGAGTATATAATTTGCATAATAAGTCCCTTAGTACAATTAGGGTTATGTACCATGGCCATCTTAATGATCATACAGCTGTTGATTCAATTATTGAATCATAGAGGCTGGTGCTTAGATGAATATCTAATGAGTTAGATTGAGGACTCATCAAGCACCGTCAAATGATTATTAAGAGATGATCTCCAGCCTGAGTAGGAGATGGCAATCCTTTCTCAGTTAGGTTGATATCTGACCGACTTCTTGATGTAGGTCCTCTGCATAGGAATAGAGATTCGGAGGTGTCATATTAGTTAGCTCAAAGAGTTGACTTAACGAGATCGAGATAACCAAAGTCCTATATCATATGCTGTCATGATATAGGCACACATCCTCTGACCGGAGACAGATGTGTTACTATATGTCTAAGTATGTACATTTGGCAGACCAATAGGTTGATGGCCTAATCAAGGTCTATACACCGGCGCGTTGGTGTGCATATAAGGGCATATGAGTAATACGATCTCTCAAAGGGATCATACATGTTCACTACTGAACCGGAAGACATGAGCTCACTCATGAGATATTGGGAAGAATCAAATTCCGTGCGCACGGTCGTCTCGCTTTGGAAGCTTGACTGAATTTGTAGGTTTGATATATATTTTTGGAAAGTATATGATCAAGACCTAGGTGAGATATATGCTTTTGGAAAGTATATGATCGATACCAACTCCCAATGATCGAATGAGAAACTTACTGATGTAACCCTGAAGTAGACAGTGTAAAGTTGATCTAATACTTCGGGTTTATTCTGAGTCTTCCAGTATGCAGGATGTACAGGTATTGGGAATGCCTGAGGGTGATGTGATCATAAACGGTTGTATAACCATGACGCTTCCATTCCTAGGGAGTGATGAAACGGGTCTGGATTTTAGTGACTCCTCTTAGTAGAGAAGTAATCTGATCTTAGTCCAAATGTTGGACATTAATCTGAATGTGATTCAGATTCAATGAGAAGATTAGATTTGCGGTCTTGATTTAATCAAGCATCTATGGGAGGCCCGAGATCTGGATTTGAGATGTGATCTCAATATCCATGTCACTATACGTGGAACAATACAATCGCCATGTCCTTATCTCCAAGTATTCGCGGAGAAAGCGCATTGTCCTTGAAAGAGTTCATGGATAATTCTATTGTTGATGTATGTATCCGAGCATTGAGAAAATGGATAATTAAATGTGATTTAATTATCATGAATAATATGAATTTGATTCATATTATAAGGAGAGTTATCTTAGATAATTAAATGTGATTTAATTATCAAAGATGTGAATAATATGAATGTGATTCATATTATTTGAACACATGAGATAAAGAGATCCAAAATGATTAAATATGATTTAATTATCAAGGATAAGAATAATGTGGATAGTAATATCCAATTATTCATAATATATTATAAATATGATTTATAATGTATTAGAGAGAGTTAAATATAATTTATATTAGTAGATTAATTATTAATGTGTATTGGATATACATTGTTTAATTAATTGAAAATGTAAATTACATTTTGTTTTGGGTTGTGAATTTGATTCACAATAATTCAATGTTAAGATTGCAATATTCCCAAAATTAATTGAGAATTATTTTGGTGAATTAAAATACCAACAAATTGTTGTTGGAAATTGGATGGAGAGAAAATCAAGGAGATTGCCCTCCCCTTTTGGAAAGGAGGGGGCGGCACCAATGCCTTGAGGGAATTGGTGGTCGTCCCCCCCTTCCAAAGAGGAAGGTGTATCTCCCTTATTTTCTCTCTTTCTATTTGTGTGGTTTAATTTGGCATTATATTTATTTGATTTATCAAATATATTTAATCAAAATTAAATCACAAGTTGTTGTCTTTTACCAACAACAATCTTGACCATTGGATTGTCATAAATCAATCTCATCCATTGATTTTATATGACACATGGATTGAGATCCATGGATCCCAAAACCCTATAAATAGAGAGGCATACCCATGCTCTCTCTTTACACATAATGCTTGAGAAGCATCTCTCTCTCCCTCTCTCTTTCTCTCTAGAGGTTAGCCCTCTCTCTCCCTCTCATGGCCGTCCACCATGATGCCATGGAGAGGTTCTCCATCGCTGCGACATCGTCGTTATGCTGCCCGTTCTTCTGCTCATGGATCTACGTCTCCTTCGGTGTGCCTCGCTCGTGAAGAAGACGTCGGATCTCGTGTGTCGAGATCAGGAGATCCGCCGCTTGGATCATCAACATGGATTGCGAGAAGAACGCGGTTCATCCCCGCGCTCGCAAGCGTCTCCTCCTTCGGATCGGACTTGAGACAGGAGGTCTCTTCGTTTAGAGACTCGATCGCAACCACGCTTCAAGAGGTAATCCTATTACTTGTTTGTGGTTTAGACGAAACGATCCGAGAAGTGTTCTTGGATCATGTGGTTTCGTCGTATAAAATTTTTAAATTCCGCTGCATCGAGCAACTAGTTCAACTAGTCGCTCCTCGTCGTATTCGATACGACGCTCACGCTTCCGTGATGCGCTTGAGGATCTAACCATATCCTTCAAGTGGTATCAGAGCCTTAGGTCGACGGTTTCGAATAGTGATTCGTTAACCAAGGACGACTTCGGTTCGCTAAGGTCGCGAAAGTTTTCATCGCATTTGATTTCGCAGATCTGTTTAGTAAATAAATTCAGCACTGTTTAAATTGTTTAAACACGAATTTTATACTTGGATTATGTTCCCCATTAAATAAGGAACCATTGGATCTGAGTTTGCGTAAATCGGATTTCGTATGCTCGAGATATGGTCGTTTTAATGAATATGTATGCACTGTTGCGGGAACTGTGAATCTGAACGTGATTAAAATGTTAATTACTGTTTAGACTTGCCTCGAAATACGTGAAACATCACTTAGGTTCTGTCCTAAATCAAATTAGCAAACTTTAGAAATTGACTTTGCTTAATTTGGATTTAATATGATTGAGATATGCCAATTTTAGTAAGTAGGGGTCACTGCTGAAATTGCTTTCCTAATCAAGAACCATGTGATTGTCTATTAATGAAATTAATTGTTAATTTCGAGAAATAATTATGAAAAATATTTGTGAAATATTAGAGAATGATTATTTCCTTAATTAACTTGGCCCCAACCAATTAGTTGATTAGATTTGATCTAAACCATAATTGGAATTACAATCATCAAACTTCTTGCTTGAATAGGACTTGGGAATTTGCCTAGCAAATTTCCTTAAAATCAAAATTGTTTTGATTATTATATGGTATAATTTCGGTTGAAGAACCGATGATCATCTCAAGTACAAAATAATCAATTTGGCATTATCCTTTGCCGAGGTGAATATGGTGTCTAGTCGGGGATCGCTGGATCAGCGGGTTGCAACGTATGTGGTCCGCCCCACTCCCGCCGGTACTGGCCATGACAGCGGGTAGGGCCGGGATAATGTCCGAGGGATTATGATGTATTTTTCTAATTATTAAAATACGAATTAATACGTACTTTGAGAATAATATCATATATGTATATTCAAGCATAAAATTAAGTTTGATTGATTAAATTGGATTGATAATTAATTTAATATGATTAAGTTAATTATATCCAATTGAGAATACTCTAATATGATTAGAGTTAATAATTCCCTTGGAAGAATTAATTATATGAATGTGATTCATAGAAATTAATTTAATTTGAATAAGATATGGAGGATCACATAAGTGACATCCATGGTCTCCCGTCAAGGCGAAGAGTTTCGTCACCAGATATTATATGTAGGAGACGCCTGTACGAAGTGACAGCTCCTGCATATGATCCATTTGGATCGGGCTCGTCGTTTCTCGAAAGAGTAAGGACGTATGCGTAGTGACCCCAATATCGGGTCCTCATATTATTGGGGCGATATTGGATTGCGCATAGCGAGTTGTATTCCTGTTGACGGTTGGTTCAATTAATGACGGGTTAACATCACCTTAGGGGTGGTGGGCCCGGGTATTAAAGACCGAATTGGGAGATGCAAGTTGGACTTGCAAGGCGGAATGTGTTCCCGCTTCTTTTTATCCGAGTTGTAGATTCTCATATTATTGGGATGCAACAAAGATAAGGAAGGAGATCCCAGATCTTGCTTGAGATATTATGGTAAGTATATCTTTTACATTGAAAGTGATTAAGGGAATGAACTTTCATTGTTGACATGGCAAGACAACTTTGATATAAAATTCCTAAATCAAAGTAAATTATATATTTTTATATATATTTATGCAAATTTCTTATTTCAGATAATCCTTCATTAAACCCACTCAATGTTTTACTCATTAATAACCAGTTGAATATCATGGATTGGACCCTTGATCCAGATATTGTACTTGCGATTGGACACATAATGTATGTGGTTGCAATGTGCAAGTTTCCTCATAATAATGAGAAGTGATAATTAAATAAGACAATAGGACTAAAACCCTAGGGTTTGTATGTCTCTATAAGTCTTGATCTTATCGAATGTACTTTTGAAGTGACATGTTGATGATGATCGTAATTATCAAATTAATCCTTATAAAATCAATAAAGATATTCTGGCATACATATGTGCTCTTGACATTTAATCATGAATGACATGGTTCTCTACATCATGTAGAATGGTAGCTCTATTAGAGATGATGTATTCAAATTGTTTGAATACCTACCTGAACCGATGCTTCAAAGAGTTTAGATGGATGTAGATGATGAGTGTCATCATTCTACTGTCTATACTCTAGTCATTCATGAAGCTTCATAATATTCATATTATATGAACTTAAATGAAGCTTGTATCAATGTTGAAATACTCTTATATTGAAACTTTTGATTTTAACATAAGAGATCCTTAGTCTTAAGTAATGGTTGCTTATAGATAAAGGGAGCGCAGTGGAAGCATGGGTTGGACCCAAGTAAGAAATATAGTCAACAGGTTGACTGTATTTCTGTAACTTCCATATGACATTCAAAGAGTTGAATGAATGCCATTACTGCAATAAGTTGATGTGTTGATAGTATGACTATCAAATCTATCTAGAATCCTTAGAGAAGGAATCAGATAGTCCATCAGATTAATCTACATATTCATTGATATGGACTTACTTATTTGATAAGATAAAGTCTAATAATTGTATCTCAATTTTCTAATGACACTTGCAATTGGTTGCATATGTATTAGAAATTTGATCTTAAGGTTTATTGGTCATCCATGTTGAAAGTGATGCAAATGTTGCAACAATTTCCATGAGATCAATAGACTTCATATTTTCAGTGGGAGCCCTTAGTCTTAGAGAATGTCTCTATGACCTAGATATTAGAATACACTCATTGTTTGTTTCTAAATGTTGGGAATAAACATGAAATCTGGAAATGACCTATCATAAAGAGTTATGATGGAGATATTTCAGATAGTAATCATACCTCTAGTGGACTCCACTAAATTAGAAAATTAATGAATGGTTCATTAAAATTTCTAATACTGAAAATTAAACCTTTAAAGATCAATAGGAGGATAAAGATCATGTGACAATGATCTGACATAATGTTTTGGACATATATCTGTTGATGAGATCAATGGACAAGTAAGAGATGAAACTTTAGAATGTCTAAAATTTCAAAACTTGCATACTTATGAATATTATATTCAAAGAAAAATGTCCAATACACCCTTCTTCTTGGGAAAGGTGTGAGATGTCAAGGTATTAAGGATCTCATACATATTGATGTATGCAGATCATCTATATCATAGTAAACATTATGGATATGTGATATCTGTTAGTGATTATGTATGATATGAGATTTCTTCTCTTCACTTAGAGAACTTTGAAATGTTCAAAGATTTCATAATTTTGGTTTAGAACCAAAGTTTGAAGGAAGATAAAATGAATTTAATCTAATCAAGGTAGCCTGTACCTATTAGATGAATTCAAGAAATATCTTATGGAGATATGAATATCATTCTTATCTCAATCCTCCTAATGAACCTTAACTCAAAAGAGTTGTAGGGAGATACAATTGATCATGTGTGACATGATTTAATCAATGATTAATCCTAGCATAATTATCTCTTAAGTTTCCAAGATATATATGTAGTAGAGACTACATTATATACTTAATAAGGTTCCATGCAAGTAAGCTGGAATCTAGCACTAGAGAGTGCTACTTCATTAGGAAAATAAAGGATGGTATTGGATACCTACTTTATGACCTTGAGATTCTTAAAAAAAATCTCATCTTTGAGAATATGATTCTTATAGGATGACTCTCTTGAGAATCAAGATGAAAATGAAGTAAAGGAACTCATTTAATCTTGAAAAGATAATGAGGCTCCTGAAATCGGAAACTAAAAATAGATAATTAAAGATGAAACATTAATATCTCTTCAAATAAGTTTGAGGATGAATTCCATGTGTCAGTTAAAAAGGTCGGACTTCATGTGATGAAGCTCCTGAGGATCATGACATGGAAAGATGGATGTTAGCAATAAAAGTCTAATGTAGACTTCATATACAAGTGTTTGTATATGGACCCTCGAGGATCCACCTATATGGTTCAGACCCATTAAGATGTAAATGGATCTTCAAGAGAAAGAGGGAACCTGATGAGAAGGTAGAGACCTTCAAAGCATGGTTCGTAGCCATGAGCTACACACCGAAGAGAAGACATCGCTTGCGATAAGACTTGCTCTCCAGTGACCTTGCTTTAACCCATCAGAATATTGCTAACTATAGCTGCACAACTTGACTATGGCATCTTCATGATGTGAGTCAAGATTGCATTCCTCTATGAATACCTCTCTGAGGATATTCATATGAAGTAGCCCCAGGGCTTCATGGTTGAGGAAAGCAAGGTGTGCTAGCTGAAGAACTCCATCTTTGGACTCCAATAAGCTTCCTGTAGTTGGAACATAAGATTTGATGAAATTATAAATGTTATGATTTCAGATAGAATCTTGATGAACCATGTGAAGCTTGGTGGGATTGCCATTGTGTTCATCGTGCTAAATGTAGATATTATTCTAATCATTTGGAATGATATAAGGATAATAATAAGTGTTTTAAAATTTGGTTGTTTCGTACCTTGAGATACGATTTCAAGGATACCTCTTAGATCTTAATTCTGAAGTCGTTCAGAAGCAAAGAGAAGAGGGTATTGAGACTGTCGCATTAGTAGTACACCTTGGACTTATTCCATTTTCTGGAAAATTCCAAGAAAGGCTTCCTTCCCTTAAGATGTGGTAGTGACTTGTCTAAAGGAATAGCACCTCAAAAAAGTTGAGGAAGAGAATGCTAGAACTGCTTGCACTTGTGCATCAGTTATGAGAAGTTGAATGTATGCTAGATGTGTACAAGAACCAGATGTCTACCATACAGTGAGAGTAATAAACTGTTACTAATCCCACTATGGAGATAAAACACTTGATTGCAGTAATAATAATATCTTCAAAGATGATGAAACTTAGAGATAGTGATCTCAAAGTCTTATCTTCAAAGGTTTAAGACCTTGTAGATAATGATCTATAACGGTCTTAACTATAGATACCTTAGGAGATAGAGATCTCCAGGAATGAAGGTATTCTAATAAGGATTATGGGAATACTGGTTATGATAATTAAATGTAGTGTCAAGGACACTATAACCAACAAAATTGAGTATCGGTTGCATGAGATGCAACATTCGCATTGGATGCGAGCACTGTTACTAGGAGATATGCAAGTGCCGTAAAAGGACTTGGCGTAGTCTCTTGGGAACGGAGTGACTGATCAGCTTACCTAGCTATTTTCTAAATAGCCTATGATTGTCACATGAGTGTGGGTTTAAATGATTAGCCCATTAATGGCTCTTTGGGCTAGTGGGAGATTGTTGGAAATGCGAGCCCACGGCGAGCCATTATGCAATAAATGTTATTGCAATTCACTCCTTAATCTGAAATAAAGAGTACATAATTTGCATAATAGGTCCCTTAGTACAATTAGGGTTATGTACCATGGCCATCTTAATGATCATACAGCTGTTGATTCAATTATTGAATCATAGAGGCTGGTGCTTAGATGAATATCTAATGAGTTAGATTGAGGACTCATCAAGCACCGTCAAATGATTATTAAGAGATGATCTCCAGCCTGAGTAGGAGATGGCAATCCTTTCTCAGTTAGGCTGATATCTGACCGACTTCTTGATGCATGTCCTCTGCATAGGAATAGAGATTCGGAGGTGTCAGATTAGTTAGGTCAAGGAGTTGACTTAACAAGATCGAGATAACCAAAGTCCTATATCATATGCTGTCATAATATAGGCACACATCCTCTGACCGGAGACAGATGTGTTACTATATGTCTAAGTATGTACATTTGGCAGACCAATAGGTTGATGGCCTAATCAAGGTCTATACACCGGCGCGTTGGTGTGCATATAAGGGCATATGAGTAATACGATCTCTCAAAGGGATCATTCATGTTCACTACTGAACCGGAAGACATGAGCTCACTCATGAGATATTGGGAAGAATCAAATTCCGTGCGCACGGTCGTCTCGCTTTGGAAGCTTGACTGAATTTGTAGGTTTGATATATATTTTTGGAAAGTATATGATCAAGACCTAGGTGAGATATATGCTTTTGGAAAGTATATGATCGATACCAACTCCCAATGATCGAATGAGAAACTTACTGATGTAACCCTGAAGTAGACAGTGTAAAGTTGATCTAATACTTCGGGTTTATTCTGAGTCTTCCAGTATGCAGGATGTACAGGTATTGGGAATGCCTGAGGGTGATGTGATCATAAACGGTTGTATAACCATGACGCTTCCATTCCTAGGGAGTGATGAAACGGGTCTGGATTTTAGTGACTCCTCTTAGTAGAGAAGTAATCTGATCTTAGTCCAAATGTTGGACATTAATCTGAATGTGATTCAGATTCAATGAGAAGATTAGATTTGCGGTCTTGATTTAATCAAGCATCTATGGGAGGCCCGAGATCTGGATTTGAGATGTGATCTCAATATCCATGTCACTATACGTGGAATAATACAATCGCCATGTCCTTATCTCCAAGTATTCGCGGAGAAAGCGCATTGTCCTTGAAAGAGTTCATGGATAATTCTATTGTTGATGTATGTATCCGAGCATTGAGAAAATGGATAATTAAATGTGATTTAATTATCATGAATAATATGAATTTGATTCATATTATAAGGAGAGTTATCTTAGATAATTAAATGTGATTTAATTATCAAAGATGTGAATAATATGAATGTGATTCATATTATTTGAACACATGAGATAAAGAGATCCAAAATGATTAAATATGATTTAATTATCAAGGATAATAATAATGTGGATAGTAATATCCAATTATTCATAATATATTATAAATGTGATTTATAATGTATTAGAGAGAGTTAAATATAATTTATATTAGTAGATTAATTATTAATGTGTATTGGATACACATTGTTTAATTAATTGAAAATGTAAATTACATTTTATTTTGGGTTGTGAATTTGATTCACAATAATTCAATGTCAAGATTGCAATATTCCCAAAATTAATTGAGAATTATTTTGGTGAATTAAAATACCAACAAATTGTTGTTGGAAATTGGATGGAGAGAAAATCAAGGAGATTGCCCTCCCCTTTTGGAAAGGAGGGGGCGGCACCAATTCCTTGAGGGAATTGGTGGCCGTCCCCCCTTCCAAAGAGGAAGGTGTATCTCCCTTATTTTCTCTCTCTCTCTATTTGTGTGGTTTAATTTGGCATTATATTTATTTGATTTATCAAATATATTTAATCAAAATTAAATCACAAGTTGTTGGCTTTTACCAACAACAATCTTGACCATTGGATTGTCATAAATCAATCTCATCCATTGATTTTATATGACACATGGATTGAGATCCATGGATCCCAAAACCCTATAAATAGAGAGGCATACCCATGCTCTCTCTTTACACATAATGCTTGCGAAGCATCTCTCTCTCCCTCTCTTTCTCTCTAGAGGTCAGCCCTCTCTCTCCCTCTCATGGCCGTCCACCATGGATGCCATGGAGAGGTTCTCCATCGCCGCGGCATTGTCGTTATGCTGCCCGTTCTTCTGCTCATGGATCTACGTCTCCTTCAGTGCGTCTCGCTCGTGAAGAAGACGTCGGATCTCGTGTGTCGAGATCAGGAGATCCGCTGCTTGGATCATCAACATGGATTGCGAGCAGAACGCGGTTCATCCCCGCGCTCGCAAGCGTCTCCTCCGTCGGATCGGACTTGAGACATGAGGTCTCTTCGTTTAGAGACTCGATCGCAACCACGCTTCAAGAGGTAATCCTATTACTTGTTTGTGGTTTAGACGAAACGATCCGAGAAGTGTTCTTGGATCATGTGGTTTCGTCGTATAAATTTTTAAATTCCGCTGCATCGAGCAACTAGTTCGACTAGTCACTCTTCGTCGTATTCGATACGACTCTCACGCTTCCGTGATGCGCTTGAGGATCTAACCATATCCTTCACCTCACGTGTGTACTAAGACTTGGGCATTATTCTGTGGTGTGTCGGACCTTTTTCACTCTCTCGTGAGGGTGGGGCCTGACTTGAGTGGCGAAATTAGGATAGGCACTCGGCTATTTAATTGCAATTTGTATGTGCCAATCGTAGTTTAGGCTACACATCTTGGGAGAATCACATCTTCTGAGATATTTAAAGAATACACATAGCAACATATAACTTAGCCAAATCAAAATCAAATTTTCTCCGGTAATAGTATATTGCTTAGGTGTGATTTTCTCGATCTGTATGCATTTAATGTAAAATTTTAAATTCAGTTCTGCATAATACATGGAGAGTGCTAGGAGTCACTGTAAGTATACCTTCTTTTGTGCATACATCATTGTTTTACATTTGCATTCTGATTTCTGACTCCTCCCTTGTTTTATAACTTAAGATTTAAACGGAAATTGGGACTGAACGGTAGACGTGTTTATGTGTTCAGATTAAACTTCAAGTGACAACCTAATTTAAAACTTAGACTAAATTGAGCAGATCGATTAAACAAAATTGGAATAAAAAGAATCTTATTTTACGGGTGCATAAAGCCCTCATTTTTTGATTTGCTTGCTAGTGAGAGAGAGAGAGAGAGAGAGCCGACATTAGGATAAAGCCAAAGCCATGATTTTCATATAAACTACTGGTTCAAAATGATTAGCCACTTTTCAGTGAGGATCTACAGGTAGCCGGTAAACGATACGGATTTCCTTAGCAGAGTGGGAGGTTTAGAGGATGCCTTATAAGGCTTTATCCTCAAGAAATAGGTAGCCATATTTATAAGGTCCACACTTACTCCTATACTGGATGAAAATGGGTTTCGTGGGAATCGGGACAGTCTGTAGGGAAGTACAAGCACCCAACAGCTCGTTAATCTTTCAAGACTTGCATTTATCACCAACTAAAACTGACAAGATAATTCGGCCAAACCTTTACGGTCATCGCCTGTTGAGTTGGTGAATTTGAGGGTTTTGTATTGTGTGAGTTTACTCCGCACATTTGTGTGCACCGTAGAACTAGTGCCTCATTGAATACCTTGCTCTCATCGATTCTTTTTGCCATCGAAGATGACTGACTGGGGGATATTTATTTGGGACTCATGAATCTCTCATTGAACCCTTCAAGAAGTACATATTCAAAGGTCCAAGTGCAACTTGGGCCAACGTGGACTCATGACCCTCTTGAGTTTGGGATCTCGCACTCTCGGGATGGTCACTCTCAAACCATTCCCTTTCTCTCCTCCCACCTCATCGAGGAAGACCTTCGTCTCAGTGAGAATATTCTCGAATCCTCTTCTAATCAAGACCACATTGTTGACTCAGGACCTCAAGAAGATTAAAGCAAATCGCCTCCTAAAAAGAAAGAAGAGGAAGAAGAACACCCTGAGGACCCCATGAGGATGATACTAGCCAGACTCGCTGTATCTAAGCAGCAACAAGCTTTACTCCGAGCTCAACCAGGCAAGTGAATGTTGGGGTGGAACCACTGACGGATGCGACATACAACCTTGGACAGTACATAATTCGGAATTATCTAAGTCTGGTCGAACCAGAAGTCGATTTTCCTAAACCTGCTGAACACTTTGATAGGAATGCTTCTGAGGAACCCTACGCATTCCTAAGGGACTTCGATCTCGTCTGCACTAACCTTAGACATCCTAATGTTAGCCAAGATTATATTAGGCTCACAACCCTTCCATTTGCCTTGTGTGGCAAAGCTGACTACTAGTGAAGAATTTGGGAATTATAGTCAATACATATACCCAGTTCAAGGACTTGTTTCTGAAGAAGTTCTACCCTCTAAGTAGGATTATTGACGAGGACACGCATCACTAGCTTTTCCCAGCTATCCCATGAAGCCTTTTGTGATGCATGGGAGAGGTATAAGGAAATCCTGTAGAAATGTCCTTGTCATGGTCTAAATGACAACATCCTGGTCCGGTCACTCTTCAGCGGTCTCAATCCTGAGATGCAGGGTTTAGTGAGCGCTGCCTGTGGAGGTGGTGAATCGAAAATCCCAAGCGACTAAGGGAAAAAGATATCAATGGTCATTGCGACCTCAACCACTCGGATCAGATTCAACAAGAAAAAGAGAATACCACCAAAATAGAAATCAAGCAATAAATCGAGAGAGCGATCTCACTAATTTATTTTACATGGTATAGCTATCAGGGTCGAACACAAGGAGCACGCGATGCTAACACTACGAAGTAGTTGGGAATCCAAGAAAATAAAAGAAATTGGTGGACTTTATATTTTTTAAGTTTTTTCATGATTTTTTAATATGAGAAAAAGGATAAAGAAAGTGAAAAACAACACTTAAATGATTATTCAAGGCAACAAAAAATACTCAAAAAATTCAAATAAATTTTTTTTGTTTTTAGAATATTCAAATGTTTTTATGGGTTTTACGAGATTTTTCTTATTTTTAATTAATTCTCTAAAAATGAAATAAAACTAAAAATGATAAATAATATACAATTGAGATCTGGCAAGTTAAAATTATTTAAAATGCCTGTAAAATCTCAACAATATTTTTATGAGAAAATATAAACTAAATCTTAACTACAGCAACTTAAAACACAGTTTTTTGAATTTTTATGAATTTTTAGTGATTTTTAGAAGATTTTTACTCTTTTTTAATTTTTATGGTTTTTATAAATGGGAATGCAATGAAAATTGGAGAGAGTAAAACAACTCAAAACAACCAAAAAAGAATTTTTTCAGAATTTTTCAAGAATGTTCAATATTTTTAATTGATTTAAAAAAACAGGAATAATTTTTAACATTTTGAATTTTTAAAAATAGTAAATGAAAATAAAATAAAACCAAAAATTCAAAGAAATTCCTACATCATGGCAGGAGTCATGTGTCAAAATTTCATGATTTTTGGACAAGGTTTGCTATTTATTAAATCAAAGATCAAATACACAACATACATGGACATATCTGCAAAGAAAATATATTTTCGGACCAATAAATAACACGCATACAAACTACAGGGTCCTATCTGCAATTTTTCCACGAATTTTAGCACATGTCCCAAATCAGTACGCACAGGGGTATAACTGCAAATAATGAAACTATAACTTCAAAACATAACAGATAATAAGTCCAGGACAATAGATGCAATTATCCTGCAAATACACGTGACAAAGCACGTGATACCACACAGGAAGGACTAGAGTGCGAATCTAAAAAACTACAAGGGCAAGGATGCAAAAAGTCTCATTGTATACTTTTATTTTAACTAAATGATAAAAGAAAATAAATGCAAGGTGGGCTGAGCAATTTACCCATGCAGCGCGTGCGCTGCGCGTGGGGCGGATATGTGGCGTGCTCTAAATGGGCGAAGGCGTGCGGCTCTGGTGCTGGCAGCTGTCAGATCCAACGGTCCTCAGGTGTCGGCTATGTGTGCGGTACAGAGGCCGTTAGATCTTACATCTAACGGCCTGACAGCTGTAGGCATTGAACGGTTGCGATGACATCTGGGCGAAGAAGTCGATCCAACGGCGGAGAGAGGCACTGGAAGAACTCCACCTGGGCGAGGTTCACCAGAGCACCGGCGATGATCTGGCGCTCCGATGAACGATCGGGCGGTGGCAAATGACTCGAGGGGTCCCTCCGCGTCGGGTGAACGGATCAGATGGGCTCGCAGACGGTCGGATCTCCGGACGGTGGCTGAGACCTGGGAGAGCTCCGACGAAGATGGACCAAGGCGATATCGGGTGTATCCATGCGCGCAAAGACCTGCAAGGCAAAGCTCAGACTCGGATCAAAGCTCCAGTTAGGATTATTGGACCAAAAGTAAAGGGAAGCGGAGGTGAATGAGAAGGGGGTCTCCGGCATACGTGAGGGTCGAGACCTAGTGCCTAATCTTGACTACCCGAGCCAAGATTCGGATCATCAGGTTGTGCAAGAAGGGTGACGATGAGCGGGTGTGTCGATCGGAACGGGTGGGGGTGACTGATAAGGCTTCGACCGGGTGGTCGGAGCTGGCGGAGGTGCGGCGGAAAATGAACTAAAGATCGCACAGATACGGGAGCTAAGGACTATGAGATAGATACCTGAAGATCCTAGTGGAATCCTAAGCTCCAGGGGGTGTTTTCGGTAGTGGTCGTTGCCTCGACCTCGCTGCGGAAGGCGGGGGAGTCTCGTCGCGGTGGTGCTCCGGCCACGAGACTTGAGCGTCTGCTTCAATGCTCCTCTCCGATCACCGAGGGTATCCTCCGATTGCTGTCACCAAGGCGAGGATTCTAGGGTCTCAAGGGAGTGTGCAGCACGAGCTGGTGAGAAGGGGAGGCGATGGAAGAATATATAGCACATCACAAGTGGTCGAAGCAATCGGGCAAGGGCGCGCAATCCGAGGTCGATCCACGACTCCCTAGGGATCCAAGAGGATCACTGATCCATTGGGGAGACGCGGGCGCCGAAATCGGGGCAAGAGGAAACTGGATCCGATCGAGAAAAATGGGAGAAAATGGGGCATGAGTCGGATCCACGCGCACGAGGGTCCAGGAGGGGTAGTTGACCGGGGTCAGCATCACTCTTGGACCAATCAGAAAAAAGCTGGTCAAAAAGAATTGTAAAATAAATTAAAAATAGAAAATGATTTCAAATTAAAAAGCGTACAAAATGAAAAATATTTATTATTTTCTAAACTATTTTTTGTAATTTTTATTTATTTTTATAAAAATAATTTAATCTATATACAATATATTATATTATATACAGGTATAAAATACCTGTGTATTTTATACAATTATTGTATTTTCTTATTTTTGCATAAATACCTCAATTTTATATTTTATTTATTTACAACCTAATATTTGGAGTATAAAATAATTTTTATTTTATTTTAGCTAGTATTTTACAAGTGTAAAATAAATAAAGAGTGATATATACATATATATATATGCATGTATTATGTACAAGGTGATAGAGAGAGATTTATTTTTTTTTATTTTTATTTTATTTTTCTGATTTTTGTTTTAATTTTTAGAAATATATACAAATGGATCAACACATCTTTTTATTTTTATTTTTGTAAAAATAAATTACATACATAAAAGAAGGTGTATGTACAAGGTAGAGTGGCTCTATCTTTCTCTACTTATTTTATTTGGCGATCATGTCCATTCTAGACCCTCTGTTGGGTTCAGGTCACTTAATATTTATTCTAAATATTTCCTTCTTTTTCTTTTATTCTTTATTCTTTTACTTTTGTACAAATACATGCTAATTATTAATTATTAATAAATACATGTTTATTGCTAATTTATTGTATTTATAACTATATGCATGATGCTTTGCCAAGATAAGTAGCTAAAATAAAAGAATAAAGAGTGATGAATGAGGATTCATCACCCCCATACTTTACTTTTGCTAGTCCCTTAGCAAACACTTATTTGAAAAAGAAGTGAAAAGAGGACAAAGAAAAAGAAGGTGAATCAAGGTTGATTATTAAACTTGTCTTCATTAAATTGAAGTATGGAGCTCAGTCAGACCTTTGGATTATTAGTTTGTCGGAACCTTATTTGGACTTTGGTTTAAAACTCAACAACATCTAAGTTCCACCAATCTATGGTCAAGACTCCTTAACAATCCAGATCAGAACAAGTCTACATACACAAACTCTAATGACCATGAATCTTTTCTTGTACTGTGTAAGTGATATGTATCTCCCCACCTCAGAAATGGCAAAGCGACAACCCCTCTCAACAAGGTAACTCTAATGCCCTAATCTGGCAACTCTTTCCTCAAGGAGCGGGGTATTCCCTTCTAAGTTCAAGTTCAACCGGCTCAAGAAGAGGAGGAAGAAGAGAATGGACCATGGCCAGTGTAGCCATGTATCCTAGGGAGCCCAACCAGTGTAATTAAGTCTCCCTGCTGCAAGCTTCATGAGATGGGCATGAGTAACATAAGCTTTGCTTTATTTGGATATATACACTCCGGTGGGTATTTCATTTTCTATCAGACCCACCACTTTTTTTTTGGAGTTTTTCTTTTCTTTTGCACATTTTTTTGATGTGCATTGTACAACATATCTACAAGGTGCAGCATATATACATAAGGAGTTTTTCCTCTTGAGCCAGTAGACTATCCCTCTTTTGAAGCATTATTGCAACCCAAAACTCCTATCTTTAGACCTCAATGCCACCAGACCAAGTTGAGACGCACTTCCTTCACCAGAAGAAGAAGAGAGGTTCCGCCTAGAAGTACTGCCCTCATATGCTACCCCAAGCCAAAGAAGACTGCCTGTGCTGCGGCTGTTGATGATGTAGATGGACCGCCATCAACCCGTGTTATCCTCTGATAGGACAGGACCTGTGGTGTGGGCTTCTCCTATGTGTACAATTGGGTCTGGGACATCACAATGTAGTTCTCAGCCATCTCCTCGTAGATGGCCCAGACCTGATTCTCATCCTTGGCAAAATAAGAACCCCCACAGGATGCATTGACTAGCCCTTGCAACTCCAGTGTAAGCCCGCAGAAGAAGCTCTGGACATGATTGGGCTTGAATATATCATGATGGGGACACCGGTCTGTGAGCTCCCTGAATCTGTCCCATGCCTCGTAAAATTGATGTTGGGGAGCATGGAAAAGTTGCTGATCAGGGCCCTGGCTGCATTCGTCCGACCGAGTGGATAGTACTTGTTCAAGTACTCGTTCCGGAGCTGTTCCCACGTCGTGACAAATCTCCCTAGGTACTTCAGCCAGTTGGTTGCTCTATCTACAAGGGAGAATGGAAAGGTCATCATCCTGATGATGTCCTCGTCCACGAGACGATCATGGACAGTACTGCAGATCCTCTCGAACTCCTGGAGATGGAGGCGTGTCTCCTCTGTGGCGAGTCCGTGGAAGTGGGGTAGAAGCTGAATCGTCTGAGGTGGGAGCTTGAAATCTCCCGAAATGGCTGGCAGCACTATCCATCTATGGGTTAGAGTTGCACCAGGGTTGTGCAACTCCCTCATAGGTCGTGCAGGTGTTGGTTGTGCTGGCTCTCTATCGTCGAGAATATCTCCTCCTCCTCCTCCACCGGTTTTACGCTGCTCTATGTCGGCTCACATCGGCTTCATCTCCCGACGGATATCCACCATGAAAGCCCCCTGATCCTGGATCTGACGTTGCATGGTCTCTAGGGAGGCTAACAGGGTATTGTTGATGGCACCCTGATCCAATATGTACGTCTGAGTCCCGCTGGGTCCATCGATGCGCTCCTCACTGCTGGCCATGGTCTCTTCAAAGGCAAAAGACCCAAACTCAGGTGCCGATAAATCAACTGTTTGTTGTGGTCTCTGCTCGGGCACCTCAGGACTAGTAGAAGGGTGGTCAAGGGGGAACAGGGCAGAGTCGAACTCAGGTTCGGAGAGCGGGTCTCGGCTCTTGCGAACCAACCTAGATGAGCGGGTCGTGGTGCTCGAAAGCGGTGCAACCAGAGGCTGCCTAAGGGACCTCCGACCCATCATCTTGATGTGGCAAGTAGAGGCAGATGAGATCTGGAAAAGCACACAAGATCGGTCAAGCAAACCCCCGATTCACCTACGCACTCAGAGCTGATGACCGTAAAGGTTCGATCTTTTATCTTATCGATTTTATTAGGTGATCAAACAGTCTTTCAAAGCGATTAAGCGGGCTGTTGGGAATCAAACACTCCCAGGAGACTGTCCCGATCCAAGGTTAGATCTTTCCCAGCCAGTACAAGTCGCGGACCATTTACCGACTACCCGATCGACTCGCTCTATTAAGGATATCGCGGCCTGCTTTACTAGAGACCGGAGCGATCCTCACTGGAGAATGACTAACCCGAAAGCAACAGTATGAAGAGAGGTCGGATGTGGCTCTAGCCTAGTGTGCGGGTCACTCTCTCGCTCATCGAAACCATACAATGAGGGGATTACTCTCCTAAGACAGATTTTTAGGTGAAGTGTCTTTTAGGGTCAAGTATGCTTAAATAGTCCCAATTTTATGATTTTTCGTTTTAGGTGTTTTTCAAATAAAACAATGCCTAATGATTTTTTTCGGTTCTCCTGTTTATTTTAAGTACAAAATCAGGGGGAGAAAGCGAAAAAGCCGATGCGCGACTAAACACGATGATGCATGCAGAGTAAGAGATGCGTACCTGACTCCAGCTCTCTACATGCAAAGTGATCCGTGCATAAATTAAAAGGTAGAAATAAACCTATTTATATTATGCAAGAAGAAATCGACCTTAGATAAATAATTTCTACTCGCAAAGAACTGTAGCTAACGGGTCAACAAGAGGGGTCAGGGTCCGATCTCTGATGCCAATCGGTGTCCGCCACAACGGATCCTGCCAGCGCTGTATACGGCCTCTAGCGGCACGTGACCCCTCAGGTGACCAGGTTAACTTTTTATTTGTTAATTAATTAATAAGGTCCAATTATGATCTATAGGAACAGATATGTAATTAGGGTTGGGCCTAAAATAATTACGTCACAAGCAGACAAAAATCCTAAGTCTAATGGCCAAAACATTCGAGAATCAAAAAGAAAATAAAAGGCGGTTAAAAATCAAAACTGACGAGAAATCTATGGTGAGGTCCCCCGAGTACACCGGTGCTCGGCGAAACAGACCCCGAGATAACCACCAAGTCTGAGTCTGAGAGTCTGTCATGTATTATTACAACAATAATAGTATGCAGAAATAAACTAAGTCTAAAACTAAACTACGGCTCCCGAACTTCTGCTCCTACTCTCTCTTGTGGCTCGATGCAGAAACGAGCCACCTCCAAGTCGCGGGGATGCCTCGGCTCTCCGAAGATAGCCGCCCTCGCAAGAAAGTCAGAACAAAAATTATGTCAGTCCACAGTTATTATAAAAATGGAAAATAAAATAAAATAAAAGGAAAATAAATGCAAAAATAAAAACAAATAAAATAGAATAAAAAGAAATAAAACAAAAATAAGAACAAAAATAAAAATAAAAAGAAATCAAAGAAAAGAAAATAAAAAAGAAGAAAAAGAAAGCCGAAAAAGGGAAAACCGAATACTAAGCCGTGCTCCCCGGCAACGGCGCCATTCTAGTGAACCGAAAATCTAGAGCGACTAAATGGAAAAGGTATCAATGGTCGTTGCGACCTTAACCACTCGGATCGGATTCAACAAGAAAAAGAGAAGACCACCAAAATAGAAATTCAAGCAATCAAATCGAGAGAGCGATCTCGCTAATTTATTTTACCTGGTATAGCTACCAGGGTCGAACACAATGAGCACGTGATGCTAACTCTACGAAGCAGTCGGGAATTCAAGAAAATAAAAGAAATTGGTGGATTTTATATTTTTCAATTTTTTTTATGATTTTTTAATATGAGAAAAAGGATAAAGAAAGTGAAAATCAACACTTAAATGATTATTCAAGGCAACAAAATATTCAAAAAAATAAAATAAAAATATTTTTGTGTTCTTAGAATATTCAAATGTTTTTATAGGTTTTATGGGATTTTTTTGATTTTTAATTAATTTTCTAAAAATGAAATAAAATAAAAACAACAAACAGTGTACAACTGAGATCTAAAGGCAAGTTAAAATTACTTAAAATGCCTGTAAAACCTCGACAACATTGTTATGAGAAAATATAAACTAAATCCTAACTACAGCAACTTAAAACACATTTTTTTGAATGAATTTTTAATGATTTTAGAAGATTTTTACTCTTTTTTAATTTTTATAGTTTTTAAATGGGAATGCAACTAAAATTAGACAGAGAGTAAAACAACTCAAAACAAACAAACAAGAATTTTTTCAGAATCAAGAATTTTTAGTATTTTTAATTGATTTTAAAAAAACAGGAATATTGTTTAAGGTTTTTGAATTTTTAAAAATAGTAAATGAAAACAAAATAAAACAAAAAACACAGAAATTCCTACACAGTGGCAGGAGCCATGTGTCAAAATTTCGTGATTTTTGGATAAGGTTTGCTATTTATTAAATCAAAAATCAAACACACAGCATATATGGACCTATCTGCAAAGAAAATATATTTCTGGACCAGTAAATAACACGTATACAAACTACAGGGTCCTATCTGCAATTTTTCCACGAATTTTAGCATATGTCCTAAATCAGTACGCACAGGGGTATAACTACAAATAATGAAACTATAACTTCAGAACATAACAGAGAATAAGTCTAGAATAGTAGATGCAATTAACCCGCAAATACACATGACGAAGCACGTGATACCACACAGGATGGACTAAAGTGCGAATCTAAAAAACTACAAGGGCAAGGATGAAAAAAGTCTCATTGTATACTTTTATTTTACAGACTAAATGATAAAAGAAAATAAATGCAAGGTGGGCTGAGCAATTTACCCATGCAGCGCGTGTGCTGCGCGAGGGGCAGAGAGGTGGCGTGCTCTGAATGGGCGAAGACGTGCGGCTCTGGTGCTAGCAGCTGTCAGATCCAACGATCCTCAAGTATCGTCTACGTATGTGGTACGGAGGTCGTTAGATCTGACATCTAACAGCCAGACAGCTGCAGGCACTGAACGACTGTGATGGCGTCTGGGCGAAGAAGTCGATCCAACGGCGGAGAGAGGCACTGGAAGAACTCCGCCTGGGCGAGGTTCACCAGAGCACCAGCAATGATCCGACACTCTGATGAACGATCAGGCGGTGGTAAATGACTCGAGGGGTCCCTCCGTGTTAGGTGAACGGATTAGATGGGCTCGCGGATGGTCGGCTCTCTGGGACGGTGGCTGAGACCTGGGCGAGCTCCGGCGAAGATGGACCAAGGTGATATCTGGTGTCTCCACACGCGCAAAGACCTGCAAGTCAAAGCTCATACTCGGAGCAAAGCTCCGGTCAGGGTTATTAGACCAAACGCAAAGGGAAGCGGCTGTGAATGAGAAAGGGGTCTCCAACGTATGTGAGGGTTGAGACCTAGTGCCTAATCTTGACTACGCGAGCCATGATTCGGATGATCAGGTTGTGCAAGAAGGGTGATGATGAGCGGATGTGTCGATCAGAACGGGTGGGGGTGACTGATAAGGCTCCGACCGGGTGGTCGGAGCTGGCGGAGGTGCGGCGGAAAATGAACTAAAGATCGAACAGATTCGAGAGCTAAGGACTACGGGATAGATACCTGAAGATCCTAGTGGAATCCTGAGCTCCAGGGGGTGCTGTCGGTAGTGGTTTTTGCCTCGACCTCGCTGCGGAAGGCGGGGGAGGCTCGTCGCGGCGGTGCTCTGGCCATGATAGTTGAGCGTCGGCTGCAGTGCTGCTCTCTGATCACCGAGGGTATCCTCTGATTGTTGTCACCAAGGAGAAGGATTCTAAGGTCTCAAGGGAGCATGTGGTGCGAGCTGGTGAGCAGGGGAGGTGATGGAAGAATATATAGCACATCACATATGGTCGGAGCAATCGGGCAAGGGCGCAAATCCGAGGTCGATCCGCGACTCCCTAAGCATCTGCGAGGATTACTGATCCACTAGGGAGACGCGGGCGCCGAAATCGGGGCAAGAGGAAGCAGTATCCAATCGAGAAAAATGGGAGAAAATGGGACATGAGTCAGATCCACATGCACGAGGGTCTGGGAGGGATAGTTGACCGGGGTCAACATCCCTCCTGGACCAATCAGAAAAAAACTAGCCAAAAGAATTGTAAATAAATTGCAAATAGAATATGATTTCAAATTAAAAAGTGTTCAAAATGAAATATATTTATTATTTTCAAACTATTTTTTGTGATTTTTATTTATTTTTATGAAAAATATTTTAATCTATATACAGTATATTATATTATATACATGTATAAAATACCTATGTATTTCATACAATTATTTTTATTTTCTTATTTTGCATAAATACCCCCAATTTTATATTTTATTTATTTACAACATAATATTTGGAGTATAAAATAATTTTTATTTTATTTTTTATTAGTTATTTACAAGTGTAAAATAAATAAAGAGTGATACATATATGCATGTATTTTGTACAAGGTGATAGAGAGAGAGTTTTATTTTGTTTTATTTTTATTTTATTTTTCTGATTTTTGTTTTAAATTTTAGAAATATATACAAATGGATCAACACATCTTTTTATTTTTATTTTTGTAAAAGTAAATTACATACATAAAAGAAGGTGTATGTACAAGGTAGAGTGGTCCTATCTCTCTCTACTTATTTTATTTGGCGATCAGGTCCATTCTGGACTCTCTCTTGGGTTCAGGTCACTCAATATTTATTTTAAATATTTCCTTCTTTTTCTTTTATTCTTTATTCTTTTATTTTTGCACAAATACATGCTAATTATTAATTATTAACAAATGCATGCTTATTGCTAATTTATGGTATTTATAACTATATGCATGTTGCTTTGCCAAGATAAGTAGCTAAAATAAAAGAATAAAGAGTGATGAATGAGGATTCATCAGGAGGCAGCTACACTTCACGCGGAGTGGATACCTTCTAGAAGGTATTCGAGCAGATGGCTGAGACTAGACGCTCACAGACCACCAGTAGGGCATACACACAGTTCCCTAGTTCACTCTCATATGGAGGGGGAAGTCAGATGTAGTTGACCTCTCTCAAGACGTGATCCCTAGCATGGGACTCTTTGTGGACAAGATTACTGTAGTCGAGAGGATTGACAAGAGGATTGATTGGACCAGAGCACTCTCCAAAATTCCCAAACAGATGGAGGAGATAACTGAGAAGGTATCTAAGACAAAGATATCTACCGTGACTACACCCTCTGCTCATGTATATCGAGTTCACCATGTTCAGGAGCAACCGGTATCAGGGCAACCCCATCCGTGGGAGCAGGACCAGTCCTACACCGACTCGTTCCAACATCAACCCCCATCCATAGAGACAGCTCAGGAGGAGCTTCCGCCAGTTTGGGAGGTGAATGGAGTGTGATATACTCTGGAACCTGCCAGGCAGGGAAGTACAGGGGACCGACAGACTTACCAGCGTCCCCTGACCTTTCACAACACCACATTCACATCAGCACCCCCTCCTTCACAATAGAGCCGGGGATTTCAGGCACCTCAACAGCAAAGGTAATAGTACTAGCAGTACGGCCAACAGAGCCAGTACGAGACGGTCCAGCAGGGCCTGCAGTTTCAGCATATGAACCAGCAACAGCAAAGGCAGTATCCCAACCAACAACCAGTCTTCTCGTTCTTCTCAGCCTTTCCCACTTCCTTCTTCGCTAGTCCTACGGACTCACGAGTTCAGCAGATAATTGACACCCTTCATTCCTATCAGAACGAAATTCATGATTTACAGGTGGATGTCAACCGCATGTCCAGATGGAGAGATGAGCAATATGCACCATCTACCTCGATCCCAGACCAAGTTCAGGCTAACCCTAATTTAGCCTAAACCATTCTAATTATCAGCAACATCTTGGTCAGGTCTACTCTTAAGCATCTCTTAGATCTGAACATGAGATTCTTTTGTGTGAAAAGGCTAACCATATGTCACTTAGGAGCAGAAGGACCGTGTCCGTACCTGACCGGGCGAGGGACATGATTAGGGGCCTCTTTGGAGCTCTGTCTGAGGGGTCTTCAGAGGATGAGGAGGAGCGGCAACACATTCAGAGGCCCCATCAGCAACATCTGAGGTTCCTTTCTCACGGAGCCGAGAAGAGAAAGAGAGAACAAATGCATCATCAGCAACATGAAGATCTCTCGAATGCTATGGAGGACCTTGCACCTCCGGTTGTGGCGGATACCACTACAGCTTCTTTTCCACACCCTTTAGTAGATAATTTTAATTCTGATTCCATGTTGCATCAAAAATATTCTTGTATGAAGAACTCTGTTTCAGTTAAATCCAAGAATGATCTTCCAATTCTCGATTCATATTCTTCATCTTCTATTTCCCTTCATCCCATCCCTTTCCCCTATGTTCTTACGGGAGGAAAGCGCAACAGAAATATTCAGAAGGATGACCCCAATATGGCACGGTTTTGCAAGGAGAATATCACAGTCAAAGTGTCATTCGATGGGTATGAACCATCCTACATTCCAAAAATACCTTAAGATAAGATGCACTCCTACTAGGGTTAGAAGGAAGAAACCGAACCAATATGTAAAGACTCATGTCTTGTTAGTTACCACAACCTATTGTCTCAAGAATCAGCAATTACCAAGGAAGAAAATAGACATGGGTGCTCACTACGTGGAGAGTCGTATTGACAACATTGCGTTAGCACGCATTCTCTTGGATAACGGTTCTTCAATTAACTTACTTTCCTTGGCACTATATAAAAAATTGGAGTTAGGACTACTTCGCAAATCTAGAGCTCTACTCCAATTTGCAAATCGCTCAATGAAAAGACCTAAGGAAGAAGTGAAGAATGCCGTTATCTCGATTGAGGGGTAAAACTACAAGGTTGACTTCACAGTCTTAGACATGGAGACCCCCAATCATTGGAGAGAATCTCATATCATTCTCGGGCAGCCCTTCCTTAGGACCGCGCGCGCAACTTTCGATTATGGTACTGGAATGATGAATTCCGTTCTCTTAACAGAGAGGTGAACCCTGAGATAAAGAAGACGAAATGCCATCGATTCGATTCGGAGATTAGTACAGAGTACTCATCTTCAGAGGTAGATTGCAGAATGATCAACACCATTGGGATTTGAAAACAAGTTCCTTCAGGACAAAGCGAGAGCCTTTCATCTAGAAAGGACAAGGTGCAAGATGCAGTTTGCCAAGTATTGCCTGATCTTATGAGAGATGCATCTACCTATTCCCATGATGGAGTAAAGATCCATCAGGATTTGTCTGTTCCATCTCCCTCGAAACAATTATGGGATATAGATGATGAGTCTGACGCGGCTTTAGCTGAATTACCAAATTTCTTTGCCGATCCAACTCCTGATACTTCTGAGTTGGTGGCAAGTACTACGCAACTTAGCCCATCTCCATATAGTATACAACCTGATCCAGACTCAATTCAGCCTGATATGCTTGATGATACCACACTACCAGAACTGAAGTCCCTTCCTCCTACACTGAAGTATGTCTTTCTTGAGGGACCCAAAGAGAGATATAATATTATCATTAGTTTAGACTTGACTTTAGAACATGAGTCTAGGTTGTTAAAAGTCTTAGAGAGGAACCACACAACAATAGTCTGGACCGTGTCGGATCTCATGGGGATCAACCTCGCTCTCTGCTCGCGCCATATTTATACTGAGGATGATGTGAGACCTTCCTGTGAATTACAAAGGAGACATAACCCCAATCTACGAGAAGTAGTGGAGAATGAGATAGAAAAATGGTTCAAGGCACAGTTTATATAATCCTATTTTTAACTCCAAGTGGGTGGCTCCGCTTCATGTTGTCCCAGAGAAGTCGGGGATCTAGATGGTCACCAACGAGGAAGGGGTAGAGATCGCGACACGAGTACCCACATCGTGGCACGTCTGTGTCGACTATAGGCTCTTGAATGCCATGACCAAGAAAGACCACTTTCCCTTGTCATTCATCGATCAGATCTTGGAGATACTTACAGGGAAAGCGTTCTTTTGTTTTCTTGACGGGTACTCGGCTTTAACCAGGTGGCCATATCCCCTGAGGACAAGGAAAATACCATAATCACATATCCATTCGGCACTTACGCATTCAAGCGCAAGCCATTCAGGCTCTACAATGCCCCAGACACTTTTCAACGGTGCATGATCGTCGTATTTGTTGAGATGGTGGGAGATTTCCTGGAAGTATTCATGGATGACTTCTCGGTTCATGGTGATTCCTTTGATACATATTTAGCGCACTTGGACCGAGTCCTCAAGCGGTGTAGGGAGGTGAATCGGGTACTCTCCTAGGAAAAGAATCACTTTATGGTGACGGAGGGTATCGTGTTGTGGCATGTCATCTCCAAAAGGGGAATGGAGGTTGGCCCTATCAAGGTGGAGGTGATCAAGAAACTCGATCTATCGACCAACGTGAAGTCAGTGCGGTCATTCCTAGGGCATGTTGGATTTTATAGGAGATTTATTCATGATTTTTCGAAGATTGCCTGCCCATTGAGTGAGCTCTTAGTGAAAGACATAGAGTTCATTGTAGATCACAAGTGTCTGGAGGCCTTTGAGCTTATTTAGATTAAGATTTGTGCCTCGCCTATCCTACAAGCTTCTGACTGATCTCTCCCCTTTGAGATCATGGCTGATGCTTCATATTTCGCTATAGGAGCTGCGTTAGGACGACGACGAGATGGGATCCCATTTGCGATCCACTATGCGACAAAGTATTAGACCCTGCACAGAAGAATTATACCGTGATTGAAAAGAAAGTGCTCGCTATAGTATGGGCCCTCGAGAAGTTCAGGTCATGTGTTTTGGGCTCTAAGGTAATAATCTACACTGATCACACAACCATTTGATATTTAATGGAAAAGAAGGATGCGAAGGCACGTCTTCTTAGGTGGATTTTGCTCCTCCAAGAGTTTGATTTAGAGATAAAAGATAAACCTGGAGTGAAGAATGTTGTCGCTGATCATCTTTCTCGGATTGAACTTAAGGATTCTACTGATTTTGAGCATATTAAAGAGACCTTTCCCAACGAGTCAATTTGTGTTATTGACTCACTCCCGTGGTATGCCAACATGGTGAACTTCCTTGTCTCTAAGCAAGTTCCCCAAGGTTGGAGTAGGAGCAACATTGACCGACTGAAGTCGGATTCGAGGAGATACTATTAGGACGATCCATTCCTTTTCTTTGAAGGGTCGGATTGTGTTTGGAGAAGTGTATTCCTCAGGAGGAATACCAGAGTGTCCGCACGTATTGTCATTCTCTTGAGGATGGAGGACAACATTCGGGGAAGAGAACCGCCCACAAGGTACTCTGATGCGGATTATATTGGCCGACCCTATTCAGAGATGCTATTGATTTTGCTCGGTCGTTCCCGATTTGTCAGAGGATGGGAGGGACTGTCACTTAGAGAGATGATATGCCCATGCAACCCTTGATCATTTGTGATGTCTTTGATGCATGGGACATAGATTTTATGGGTCCCTTTCCCAACATCTAAGGACACGAGCACATCTTGTTGGCGGTTGACTATCTATCTAAGTGGGTGGAGGCTATCCCAACCCAAACCGCATACAACAAGATCATCTGTAAGTTTGTGAAAGATCATATTATTGCTAGGTTCGGGGTGCCAAAAGTTTTGATATCAGATGGGGGTAGCCACTTCGTGAATCGAGATATAAGTTCTTTAGCTAAGGACTATGGGTTTGAGCACAGAATCACTAGTCCTTACTACCCATGGTCCAATGGCATGACAGAGGTTTGAAATAGAGAGATGAAGAGTATTTTGCAGAAGTTGGTTCGTCCTGATAGGAAGAAATCATCCCAGCTCTTGAACCAAGTTTTGTGGGCCTATAGGACAGCCTACAAGACACCCTTGGGCACTTCACCATCCAGAATGATCTATGGCAAGCTGTGCCAATTGCCCACAAAGCTGATTCATAAATCCGAATGGTAATTAAGAAAATTATTTGAAGTTGTCACTAAGGGAATCTTTGTCGAGACTTGAACTTGAACGAGCTTGTAGAAATCCGAAACAGGGCATATGACAACAATCTGATCTATAAAGATAAAGTAAAGAGATGACATGATTAGCACGTTAGGTGCAAAGACTTTGTCCCTGGGCAAAAGGTATGATTGTTTAATGCCAGGTTAAAGATGTTCCACGAGAAGCTCAAATCTAAGTGGACGGGTCCCTTTATTGTCAAGAAAGTGCACGGGAATGGAAGTGTAGAGATAGCCAATCTCATAGATGGTGCACAAACTCGTGTGGTGAATGAACAATTGTTGAAGCATTTTGTAGATTCCAAGGAGCAGTTAGTCCAAGTCGAGGTCATGAGCTTCATTCAGAGTGAGCACATAGTAAATACATCAGACTACTCTCCATGAAGATGCAACATCGAGATTCAATCCCTCATATACATCGTCCCTTCTCTGTACATTCTCCAGATCTCATCGGTTCTCACATTCACTAATGTCCTAGACTTAGGCTGACCAGAGCCTAAGTATAGGGGGGATCGATGCCCGCCATGTATATATACTCATCCATTTCCCCTCTTAACCTCGTTCGCCCCATTTTTTTGCTCTTCTTCTACACTTAGGCTGTCAGAGCCTAAGTATAGGGGACAGAACGACTTCTATACCTTTTGTTATTTTAGCTCTCCTTTGCTTAGCACGAGCAATGTCTTTTTCCTCGCTTCACATGCTCTAAGGACATAGCACACGCTAAGTATGGGGGGATGTATATATATATATTACATATATACTTTACCCATAGCTCATACTTTCACATTTTTTGTATATATTATGCAATAATTACGATGTGGGTAAAAAATTTTGAAAAAAAACTTTTTGTAAAATAAATGTACACTTATATTGTATGTATATTGTACAGTGTATATGATACTTGTGTAAAAAGGTGTAAAATTCTTGTAAAAAACAATACTTTTGTAAAATTTGTTGTAAAGTAGGAGTTATACCAAATTTTTTTTTAAAAAGAGAGAGGCTTCTTATTTACTTTTGCATACTATACTTGCAATCAAAAATGTGTGTCTTGTACTTCATTCATCCATGTTGCATGTCATCTATATAGCATCTCATTTGCATATTTAGCATATGCAAAGTGAAAAGTTAGTGGGTTCTGAACCAAGTTATGAATAGAAGTCGAGGATGGACTTGATTTGACATTAATCTACCTAATTTCAGTGGAACCTTGTAGGAACTACAGTTAAGATTTTTCCAGGTCGAGTAACTTAATTCCTTGAGTCCGTAAGTCTACGTTCACATGTCATCGTGATTGGTCTAAGTAGAATATTCCTTGCACACACACGATTCTTTTAGACAGTGACCTAACTTGGACAAGCACCATGCACGTAACTCTTCATTGATGGGGTGGTGAGGAGGTGGAATCCTTTGGATTGGAGTAGCACACGGGTGGAAACATCCATCCTCCTCTAGGGAGGGTAGTGCATCTCAACCTAGTCTAGTGGCATCGACATCTAACGACGGGATGTTGTGGGTTGCAATAATGCTTCAAAAGAGGGATAGTCTACTGGCTCAAGAAGAAAAACTCCTAATGTACATGTTGCACCTTGTATATAGTTACAAAAGAAGAAGAAGATAAGAGAGCTTCAAAAAAGTGGACATGCCTGATTGAAAATAAAATGGCCGCCGGAGTGTATATTTGCAAGGAATTTGCTTCAAAGCCTCATACTATGGAAGCCTGCAACTGGAGACTTGGCTACACTAGTCAAGCTCCATGGATAAGTGACTACACTGGTCACAGTCCATGCTCTTCTCTACCCCCTCTTCTTGAGATGTCGGTACTTGAACTTAGAAGGGAATACCCCTCTCCTTGAGGAAGAGTTGCGAGACTGGGGATTTAGAGTTATCTTGTTAGAGGAGGCTGGTTCTTTACCATTTCATATGTGGAGAACTATATTTCACTTACACAGTACAAGTAAGATTCATAGTCATCAGAATTTGTGTATGAGGATTTGTTCTGACTGTTGAGGCAACTTGAATAAAGATACTTATGGAACTTAAAGGCTATTAGGTCTTAAATTCATTTCCCAATAAGATTCTGCCACACTATTAATTCAAAGGTCGAGTCAAATTCCATTTTCACCTTTTGTTCATGACCTTGGTATGGAACCCAAAATCATTTCACTTTTGCATTTCATTTTAGTTGCGCAGGGACGAGCAAGGTTTAAGTAGGGTCAATGAATATGTGATTCATCATTCTAAAAGTCGAAAATAGAGCCTTGCTCCCGAGCAATTAGCTGCATATTACCTTTCATTGTGCATTATTCGCATTCATGCATTTAGAAATAATATTTGCATTTTAGCATGCATATTTGCATCAAATTAGGAGCCAAATTCACTTGTACATATTCACATGTATATCAGCCAAATTCACTTATTTGTATCTATTTTATACTAACTCAAAATCCAATAAAGTCAAATCTATAGTGTACATATTACTAACACTAATAAAGGAAAATTATCAAAAAATACTAACTTGTAAAATTGACCAATAAAACCCAAATCCACGTTTGAGATTAAGAATCTTAAAATACACATATCTCTCTCATATAGTCTCCGATTTAGTTCTAATCACTTTTAAACTTATATACATTCAAAGACCTTCAAAACAAGACTAATTTCAAAAAAATCGGAGTTCGTATGTGAAACTTGATTTTGGGTCCCTATTGTATAGTGTACATGTTGACCAAAATACCCTTCAGTTTTATCTTTTTATTTTCTTAATTACTAAAAATTCAAAAAATAGATTAATTTGTAAATATTCATTTCATATTTTCTTTAGATTTCTTTTGATTTCTCTATTTTAAAAATGACAAAAAATTGCAAAAGATAAAAATTTGGTATTTTATACCTATTAGATACCACCCAAAAATGCACTTTGTGCATATCGCTTCTTTTGATTTTCGGTACTTCATGAAAGTTATAGATCTTGTCAAGATGAGTAATTTTTATGTCCACCACTTTTTGATTTGACCTCTTTTGTTATTTCTTTTTTTATTTTTCTTTACATTTATTTTTTGATTTTTTAGGAGCGACACGTGGTAGCTCCTGGAGCCACCACGTGTTACCCCTATTTTTAATTATTATTTTATTTTCTTTTTTATTTATTTGTTATCATTTATTATATAATTATTTATTTATTACTTTAATTATATATTTTATATTTATTAATTTAATTATTTATTTTAATTATTATTAGCTATTTTAGTTATTTATTTTAATTACCGTTATTTTATTTTAATTACTTTAATAATTATTAACTATTAATTATTATTATTATATATTTTATTATTCATTTATATTATTTATTTAAAAAATAATTAAAATAATTTTTTAACACGCCATGCAACCGCCCTTGTGCATGCCATGTGGCAGCCTCCTATCCTTTACCCCCTTCGCGCCCATCGGCCCCACCCCACGTGCGCAACCATCACGACTGACCTGGCTGTCTCCTCCCGCATCGCATCTCTCTCTATCTCTCTATCTCTCTCTCGTTCCCCATCTCTATCTCTGCGCCTCGCCGCTAGACCCGTCTACCACACTTCCTCTACATCGCATCCTCCTTTCTTGGTCAAACCCCCAACTTCAGCATCCCTGTAACGAACTCCCCACGTCCCTCGCTCTCCATCTCCCTCTATCTCACCATCATACACACGTCTCCCGACCTCACCCCCAACGACCCTTAAAAGGACTCCTCCTCCTCCAGAATCGAGCATCCGCCATTTCTAAAAAGGAGGTCCAACTCTGAGCTCCAGTAGGTGACAGCTGCAGGAGGATGTATCGAGCAACGACGACCATCTTCAGGCGAGGTCTGGCAATGGAAACTCTGCTTCCACATCGCTGCTGAGCTGTGCCTTGCCGAGACGTTCGAGCGAAGATCTGAGGCTCCAATGAGAGCCTCCTCCCAGGCACCCGATCATCCTCCAGATCACCACCGTCTTCCCCATTCCAGGCATCCTTCAGGTATACATCTTTCTTCTTCTTCTTCTCTTCCTCATCGTCCTCCTCCGTTGAACCTTCTTTTACGCATTTTCGTTCCTTCTCTCCATCTCCACCATCACCATTCCCTGATTTATACCATCACCTCCACTCGACCACCGTTCATCCTCGTCTAGTCGTCCAACATCCCCGCCCTGTCGCACATCACTGGCCGAGCCCGTACACCTTCGAGTCACTTCATCGTCGTCGAACTTGGAGTAGCTCCCCTCCTCGACTTTGCTGCTCGCATTCCATCCAACCCATTACAATAACAATCGTCGTGCCTTGAAGCCTGTAGTCCAAGCCCTTCAACCACATGGAGTTTTGAACACAACCATCGTCAGCCACGAGCTCTGGTCGAGCTCCAATAGAGCCCTCGACCTTGACACCATAGACATCACCGCTCCATTCCCTCGTGCTCCTCCACCCATCAATGATCGCCTGCCACACACCTTCTTCCTCAACAGTCGGAACTCTTGGGCGTGTGTTACCTCAGCGAAGCTCCCCTGCCTTGATCGCCAAGTAGCTGCGAAACCGGCCTCCTCGGTTGCCTCGTCTCCAACCGCACCTGACCAGCTCCAACCGTCGCCCTCGGTTTGCGTCATCCGCCCTCATCTTATTGCCAAGAGAACACCTCGCCCAGCGGATGCACCTTCCCCGTCGCAGCTCCGACGGTGGTTCTCGCACGAGTAGCCGTTGTGCTCCACCACCTTTCCTTGGAATCCACAAAGAACAGAACCCCAGATCACACGTGCATCTCACATGCGTCAGAGGAAATTTGCTGGCAGGCCCCCTCGAAGCTTCAAGATTTGCGTGCCTGCCCCACCTCTCTATAACTCACGTGCAACTCATGAGCGCCGGAGAACAATTGCTCCCAAGCCCCTGGACTACTCGGTAATTAAAGAGGCACATTATTACCCTATTTTCTTTTGTTTTGTTCATTTTCTATAATTGCAGTTAGGCCCCTGTGTTCAAACTTTAATTTGAACTTCATTTTGCATCATATTTTTATTCTAAAATTTTCTCATTGTAGAACACCATATTCTCTATCATTGTAGATGTTAAGTTTATTTTTTGGAGCTACGAATTATTTAATTTAATTGTTTGGTGAAAAATTCAGGTGGAAAACATTTTACAAGATATTTGCATATATTTTTCAAATGATTTTCCAACTATTTTTCAAATAATTTTGCAAAACAATTTTAAATGGTTTATTATAAGTATGTACAAAAAGAATTTGAGGAATACTCATCTTTTTATTAGGTGGTGTTAATGAATTTTATGGTATATATATAATGTTTTAGCCATACTTATTGAAAATACGAAATTACGAGTTATGTCTAAAATATATATAGAGTATATATTGATCCCCCATACTTAGATTGAGTTATGTCCTCATAGATCGAAGTGAAATGGAAGACATAACTCGTAATAAGTATAAAGAAGTCTATACTACAATGACTCAATAAATAATAAAAAATCAACCATACCCCCTATACTTAGGATCAAGTAATCCTAAGAATAGCGAACCGTATTCTTCATGCAGGGAGGGTTGGGAACAAATAAACGACTCAACAAATCATCGGCTCAGCATGTCTCCCCCTATACTTAGGGTGAAATATCCCTAAGTATAGAAAGATTATCAAGAGTTGAGGAGACATGTGAGAGATTAAAGAATGAGTAACTCGAGAGTACTCAACTCCCATATACTTAGGATGGAGCATATCCAAAGTATAGAATAGATGAATTGGGTGAGAGCGACACGGAAGAAAGATTTTGAAGAATGAATAATAAAAGAAGAAAAAGATTAATTAATCAAAAATATTTTGGATTGCCTCGTCTGATCGTGTTGATGTTGTGGCTGTGAATTCTTCATCATAGACCACGTGAATTGAATCTGCCACAGACAGGAATGTATCATGTTCAAGATAAGGCTTAAGTAACTGTCCGTTGATTACAAATGGTTATGGGTCACCTGACAAACTGGATATAACGATGCTTCCATTGTCATGCACATGCTTCACTATGAAAGGCCCGGTCCACTTGCTTTTCAACTTCCCTGGGAATAATTTGAGTTTTGCATCAAACAACCAAACCTTCTGACCTGGTTCGAAAGTCTTGCGGAAGATGTGCTTTTAGTGCCACTTTTGACCTTCTCCTTATACATTAGATTGTTATCGTATGCATACTCACGAAATTCGAGAAGTTGATCCAGATCCAGCTTTCTATTCTTTCTGACCTTTTTGGTATCCAATTTACAAACATTAATTGCACACAAAGATTTGTAAATGAGTTCCATGGGCAGATGGCATGGCTTCCCGTACACTAGGCGGTAGGGAGACATTCCAAATGGTGATTTGTACGCGGTCCGATAGGCCCAAAGAACTGAATCGAGTAGCTGCGACCGGTTCTTCATGTCTGGGCATACAATTTTTGTAGAATTGCCTTTATCTCCCTATTGGAACATTCGACCAGGCTATTGGCGGGTGGTATGGAGAAGAGACACAATGTTCGATGTAGAATTCCTGTATCAACTTTTTACCTCTCTGTTGATGAAATGGCTACCATCATCTGATATGAGAATTTTGGGGATCCTAAATCGTACTATGATTTCTTTCCCTTAGGAACTGGCAGATGGTGCGACTGTCGGCGGCTCAGGTTGGGATAGCCTCCACCCAACGGCTCACGTAATCGACAGCAAGTAGAATATACTCAAAACCCCGACTGTTAGGGAACGGTCGCATGAAGTCAATGCCCCACGCATCAAATACGTCTAAGATATGAATGTACTTCAAAGGCATTGTATCTCTCATTCCAATAGTACTACCCAATCTCTGGCACTCAGTACAATGTTTGATAGCGTCTCCTGCATCTTTGAATAGAGTCGGCCACCAAAGACCACATTGGAGAATTTTTGTTGTCGTTCTTCTTCCAGAGTGGTGTCCTCCTGATTCTCTATCATGACAGCGCTTGAGGACACTCTAGACTTCCTCTTGAGGAATGCATCTCATCCAGATGCAGGATGCCCCCTCACAAAAGAGATATGGATCCTCCCACTGGTAGAGATGAATAATCGACATGAATTTGTCTCTCTTCAGATTAGATCAATCTTGTTGAGTTTTCTTGGACATAAGATAGTTCATAATATCGACAAACCAGGGGAATGAGGTGACTGACAAAATTGCTTCATCTGGGAAAGGTCTCTATTATAGGCAGTAGGCTCTACTCAAGAGTGCCTGGCTCTGGTAATCTTGACAAGTGATCGGCCACCACATTTTTAACTCCAGGTTTATCAGGAATTTCAAGGTTAAATTCCTAGAGCAGAACGATCCATCGGATGAGTCTCGGTTTGGCATCCTTCTTGGCTTGTAGATATGTGATGGTCGAATGGTCTATAAACACAATAACCTTGGATCCAAGCAAATTGCATATGAATTTCTCCAGGGAAAATACCACTGCCCTCATCTCCTTTTCAGCAATAGTGTAGTTTCTAGCTTCATCGAGTGTTCTGCAGGCATAGTGAATAGAAAATGGAATATGATCTCTCCTGTATCCTAAAATTGCCAATGGCATAATCGGAAGCATTCTGGCGAATCGATCAAGACTACATAAAGAGCTCCAGAGACTTGGATTAGTTCAAAGGCTCGGGACCAAGGGGCGTAGCTGCTATTTCACCGGGAGTGAATGATGCGTTGGCTATTTTCCACTAAAAAGAATCTCCTGACCCAGGTCGTAGATCGGAGATTGTCTAAATTGTAATAAGGAAGTGGAAGCAGTCCAAGTCCAAGTATATAAGGAGAAGACCAAGTCAGCAGTCGTCATCCGAGAAAGAAGTTCTGCTTTTGTCATGATCTCAAATAGTAGAGACCAGTCTAGCGGTTGCAGGACATGGGCCTAAGTAATTATGTCTTTCAACTGAGAAAAAGCCTGGAGAACTCTGTCATCTACAATAAAGTCTGCCTCCTTGCCTAGATGCTCGATTAGGGGTCGGGCAATTTTGCTGAAATCTTTAATGAATCTCTGGTAGAAATCGACGTGCCCTAAGAATGATCTGACTTGCTTCAAATTTATAGGTGGCTCGAGCTTTGAAATCACCTCCATCTTTGTAGGGTCTACCTCCATGCCACATTTTGAAATGACATGGTCCAGCACAATAACTTCTGCAACCATAAATTGACTCTTCTCTCACAAGAGCACAAGGTTCACTTCATAGCATTACTTCAGTACTCGGTCTAAGTAAGATAAATACTGATCAAAGTTGTCCCCATAGACTGAGAAATCATCCATAAAGACCTCGAGAAAACTACCCACCATATCTGTGAAAACTACCAACATACACCTCTGAAAGGTCGCAGGAGCATTGCATAGTCCGCAAGGCATCCTGCGGAAGGCAAACATCCCAAATGGATAGGTGAAGGTTGTTTTCTCTTGATCTTCTTGAGCTATTTCAATCGGATTATAACTAAAGTATCCACCCAAGAAACATAAGTATTCCTTCGTGGCTAGTCTTTCGACCATCTGTCGATGAAGGGAGCGGGAAATGGTCCTTCTTGGTCACTAAATTCAGTCTTTTGTAATGCATATAGACACGCCAAGTTGTTGGAAATTTGGTTGTGATCTCCTCTCCTTTATCATTCTTGATCATGGTGATCCCCGACTTCTTCTTTGGCACAACATGCAGGGGACTCACCCACTTTGAGTCGGAGATGGGATATATGAATCCCGCATCACATCATTATGTGATTTCATTCATCACAACCTCCCAGAGGTTTGGATTCAATCTGCATTGGAATTCAAGGGAAGGCTTGATGTCTTCTTCAAGGTATATGTGATGCAAGCATAGTTAGGGGTTTATCCCATGGAGATCGGAAATTTTCCAACCTATGGCCTTGTGGTTTCTCTCTAGAACCTCGAGCAAACATGATTCTTATTCCTTAGTTAGTTGTGAATTGATGATCACGGGTAACATGTTCTGCACACCCGCGAGGAAGGCGTACTTCATGTTCGCTAGAAGTGGCTTGAGCTATGGTGGTTTCTGGTTCAGCTTGTTGGTAACTTATGTCACTGTGCAGGGTGAAGGTGTCGAATCTTTCATTTGTGATGTGTCCACCATTGTCCTTGTAGGCTCTGAGTGCAGAGCTGCACAGAATTCTGCAATGATCGAATCTTATTCCCAAAATATGCAATGATGTATGTTTGCTCAATCAAAGACATATGATCATAAATGTATTCATCAAGAAACCCACGAAGATCTCATCATCAAGGATATCCGGGAACCCGACTGTGTTGTCCAAGACTTTCTCTATGGAGAGGAATACTTGGGTCTCACTATCATCCATGAATAGATTTGTATCGCGGATTTCGACTAAAAAGCCACAGTATTCTGTTCGTTGCTATACTGGGTCACTCTCGTCTAATGTAGAGTCTGATTGTTTGGGTATCTGAATCATCTCAATTGGCACTATGTCATTGTTCGAGCGGAAGGTAATCTGTCTGGAGCCATAGTCCACCACTGCTTCAGCCATTCGAAGGAATGGTCGTCCAAGGATTATCGGGGTATGCAGAAGAGGAACTGAAGTGTCCATATCCAGAACTATGAAGTCCACGGTGAGGATGACATCTTTCAGAATTCCTCGGGGCCGCTTGATGAATGTATCTGCAAACTGCAGAATCATTCTGGTAGACTTGAGCGGTCCCAATCCAAACTCTTTGAGCAGTGAAGTGGCATCAGGTTGATTGAGGATCCACTCTCGAGTAGAGTTCTGTCGAACTTCTGATCGAACATATGGCATCTGACCAAAGGAGCTCCCATATCCTTCTTTTTCATTGAGAAATTGTTGATTGCATTTACGGTAGCCGCGGACAGAATATGTTCCACATTTCTTTCTCTGGCTATGCGCGGTTGTCTTTTCGAAGTACACGCCTCTTTAAGACCTTTCTTGATGTTAGGCATGTACTTGATGGCTTTCAACAAGGGCATTTCAAGAATAAGATTCTGGATAATCTTAACAACATCAGGATCAGACAAGGTTGGTTTCACATTTTTATTTTTTTTGGATTTTCCTAATGCGTCTGGAAAAGGAATATTTATATAATCAAAAGCAGCAGTAGGAATAGAGTTCTTAATTACATCAAAATTTGTGCCCGCATTAGGTTGTACGACTGGATGACTAAAATGAGCAGGGTCATCCAAGAAAGGTGGGTAGCCAAAATTTGCAGGCGGGCCTCCATCTGCTGGTACTGGATCAACTGCGGATGCGATCTCCTCCAAGGCAAGATGGTTGGTGCTCTTGCTGCCACTATTGCTGGTGTTGACTTTTTAGCATTTTTATTTTTTTTTGATTTTTTGGCTTTTTATTGGTGGTGCTTCTCCTTCCTCTTCTTCCTCACCCGACCTGGATGCTTGATCGGCTGATGTAGAAGATGATGACTCGCCTGACGAAGCTTTATTCTTCCCCTTGCATGTGATTGATGGCTGCAAGGTCCTACCGCTCCTGAAAGTGACAACATTAAATAAAAACAAATCAAACATATTTAACTCTGTTAGACCAGCTGGAACATCACAAGCTACCTGCTCTTTCTTATTAAAATTGTTGGGGTTAGCCTCCACCTGTGTTGGAATGAAGGTCTTCAGGACAGTTAGGTCATCAAGTTTTTAGCTCATCCCTGCTAAGCTTTCCACTAGCTGAGCCAGACAATCCAAGGCGGTATTTTTCAGAGGGGCAGCTTCGGATGAGTCAGCATGTTGGCCACGCTAATGCTGGAACTGGTGTGAGGGTTGCTGGTGCGACTGCTGAGGATGGTAATGAGGAGAGGGATGGTATCGATGGTGTTTCTGAAGAGGTTGGTTCTGATACGGAACAACTGAGTACTGTTGATTCTGTTGGTATGATCGGTACTGTGGTTGTGGATACTGGTTCTGTCTCCAATTACCATTGTATTGTGGTAACTGATGGTGGATCTGAGGCTGATTCTGAACAAATCTCCCTCCTTGTTACTGAGAGAACTCGCGATTGCATGATTGTTGGCCTTGCTGAGATCTGTCTGGATGGGTCCGTTGTACTTCATTCGCCCATATGCCATTCACCTCTTGAATGAGAGGTGGTGGAGGAAGCGTGGATGCTGAATAGGTTGGGGCTCAGGCTGGTAGACGACCAGCTGCTGTTGTGACTGCTGTGGAGATGATGGTTCTGGAGCTTGCATGTAGCGCACGTGTTGTACCGCTGGCTGGGTCTGACTCTGTTGAGAAGGCTATGGTGATGCTTGCTCCTTCGTCTCAGTTGGAGTTGGCACCGATGTAGACACTGAAATGCAGGAGTTGATTGTGATCACCAACATCTCCATCTGCTTGGTGATTTGATCTAATTTGTCCAAGTGTGGGTCCTCTGTTTGATCACATAAAGTTTCTCCAGGTCATGTGATCATTTCTCTCTGATGTCCACCTTGGATAGGTTGATCCCTATGATGCTCAGATTGGAGCTCCCATCCCTGTCCGGCTCGTGAGAAGATGCCATATGAACTGGTTTTTGAAGAGCTGTGAAGAGCGTGGGTTTGGCATTGGTAGGCACAGGACGATGATAGGGAAGCCTCTCCCTCAGCCATCTCTTTGAAGATATGCCAGACGACGTCCTCATCTTTATTGATATGTGACCCGCTATACACAGCATCCACGAGCTTTTGGCTTTCAACTGTCGCCCCCCAAAGAAATACTGGACTAGGTTGATCCTAGGAATATCATGATGGGGACAATTCTATAACAATTCAGTAAACCTCTCCCAAGCCTCACGAATGGATTCGTGTGTGGCTTGGGTAAAGTTTGCTATGCGGGCACACATCTGATTAAGTCACCCAAGAGGATAGTATTTGTGCAAAAGGGCGGACTTAAACTCTTCCAATGTAGTGACGACCTTCCCCAAGTGGTTGATCCAATGAAGGGCCTTATCCTAGAGACTGAATGGGAACGTCGTCATCTTGACTACTCCTGACGATATGTTAGTGTAGTACGTTGTACCACGAATGCGCACGAACTGTTGCAGGTGGATATACGTCTCTTCATTTGCATTTCAATGGATGTTGGGTATAAGTGCCAATATTTGAGGCTCCAACTTGAAGTGTACGTGGATTGTAGGAAATTGGATCCACTCTATGACTTTACCGGCTCAGGTTGTACTTCTCTTTGAGAGTTGGCTTGGGTCGCTCTCTCTAGGCTCGTTTGTTGGGCCTCCACCTGCTTCTTCTTCGCATCCTCCTCCTCCTCCTCGGGGATTTTCTCTTCCTCTCCTCAAGTCATTGAGCATATCCTAGAAGACGACATGTGTCAATGCATGGTTGGTAATCTATTGTTGTATCGCCTGGATGAAGGCGAGGAGCTGGGCATTCACAATATTCTGGTATGGTTGTCCATGTTCGGGCTGTGGCTACAGAGGGTGCTGCGGTCCCTTCCCTTTTCCTCCGAGAGCCATCTCTATATCTGCATTTGACGGTGAATCCGAGAGAATTCCGGCTCCATATCGGGCTCGTGATCTGCACATGAAATGATGCCTCGATCAGTCTGAATTGAAGCATTGTCTGTAATGAATTGGTCTGTGTTAAGGTCAACATAGAACTTCATCAAGGATGGCGAAGTGTAAGAAGTGAAATCAATTGCCATCCCAAATGGGCAGATTTCGAGATAAGAGTGATCCCGGTTTATTAGAGAAGACGAGGAGTTTGGAGATCGGTTCATGGAGTATGAACCGTGTCCTTGATAATTGCTCTGAATTATTGGAGGTGACGAGCATATGGAATCGATGTTGGTATCGACGGGGTCCTTACTAAGCCATCCATGCGTTGCCATCTCGAAGGTCAAGAGGAAGATCGATTTGGAGGAATGATATGAGGATCAAATAAGGAATAAAGGGAATGTAAAACAGTAGAAGGCTCCAAATGAGCAGAGGGGTCAAAGGAGGAATTGAATCGAAGAAAGTGAAAAAGGCACACAATATGCAGTACTGATCGTTGAACCTTAATATAATTCAAAAAACCACAAAACAATGATGGGTTCACCCGCTCAACACATGTGAAGCCTAGAGTTCGACTATTTTTATCTTTTTCAAATTTATTGTTATTTTCAGGCAATCTTATAGCAAGTCCTTAAGTACGCTAACCCTATAGGAGTGTGTGTACTGCCAGGCAAGCGCCACGTACTTCTTCCACCTCCTTTGTAACACGTGATCTGCACACTGAAAGGTCCTTGATCTCGTGCCTGGGCGGCCACTCAACCAAAGAACTAGAGACAGGAAGCCGATAGGCGAGACCAATACTTCGGACCTTGCTCGCAACAGAATCATCCGCGAGCGTGCAAGGACCTACTCAGATGTAAACCGATGAGAAAGACACACCCACGAGGGCGTGGACTAAGCTCAGTACTTCAGACCAAGTCGGATTCTCCACACAAGGCGGGAACACCGTGCTCGACGAGGACCTACTCGGTCACGTACGATAGAAGCGCCAATAATTCGCCAACCCAGGTGATAATCAAGGCACCACATATCGGGATTTGGGCTCTTATCATTACCGGGTCGTGCCTCACTCTGTCTGGAATGTACCTGAAAACAATGTAGACTTTATGAACCCCAAACAATGAATGATTCATTATGAATTTTAATTAAGGTCAAGTTTATTTAGCAGTCTCCCTTTTTTAATTTTATGGGTTTCCAAATTTTTGAGTATTTCTCATAGCAAGCTGCCTAACGATTTTTTTTGTATTTTTCCGTTATGTCCTAAGTGATATAAATATAGGGGAGAGAGGATGCAAAAGTTGTGCAAGTTGTCACTAAGATGGAAATCTCGCCTTAGTGACTAATGATGCATGCAAAGATAGAATTACTTACAATATTTCCCTACTCTCTCCATGCGGGATGCAAGGAAGAATTGAAATATTTACACTATATGGCCATATACAAAAGCGAGAAAATATCCTAAACAATAGCTGCTATTATCGGGAAGAACCAAATGCTAATTACTTAGAAATGGATCCTAAATGCTATCCTTGGAGACCTCTCAGTGCTCGCCACAATGGGTCCTGCAAGTGATGTATGAGGTCTCTCGCGGCTCGTGGTTCCAAGTCCAAGTAATTAGCAATTAATTTTGACTAAGTCCAAATGAAATATACTATAGTGCATGCAATGTTGTTAGAGCTTTGGACCTAGCTACCGAGTCAAGCAACCTAATGTATAAAGTCTCACTCACAGAAAACAAATATAAACAAAGGCGGAAAGCTCAAATTGTGTGAAACAAAATAAAATAAAGGCGACAAAACACAAAAAATTCGATATGAGGCCCCCAGGTGAACAAATACCCGGGCACTGGACCTCGTGTGGTGGAGAAAGAGTAGTGTCCGAATTAATTACAGATTATTTTACAAAAATTGAATTCTTTCTCTCACAAAAATAGAAAATGCTATGCCAAAGTCTGCTCTTTTCCCCCTTCCCTGCTCTTCTCTTCCGCTCTGTCCTAATTGGCTCACGAAGAGAAGGTCGACCTCTGCTTGTCTTAGGTGCGCCCACTCCTGAGAGATAGCCATCGCCAAGCGGTCCCTCGCAAGAAAGATCAATAAGAAATATGGATTAGAACAATCAAACAATTATTAAAATAAAATAAGTAGAGAATAAAGGCACAATATGCAATTATGTATATACAAAAATGTGTTACAATCAGTTGCTCCCCGGGAACAACGCCATTTGAAGAACCGAATACCTGCAACAAACGAGAGAGTCGTACGCTCTACACAAGGCGGGAGCGAAGTCTCTAAATTGACCTCTCACAGAGCCCAGGTGATCGTCTTCAACAATCAACCCACATAATGTATCAATCAATGCACTAATAGGTGTGAATCAAATTTTATTATAAACTCTACAAATAAATGTGTACGGTGACAAGCAGAGTAGGGTATCGAACACATAGCACTTAATATTATTTATAAATAAATAATGGGTAAATAATATAGGTGTTTATGTATATATATGTGCATACTTGTTTCTCAAGATATGTGGGTTTTAATTAAGTAAAATAAAGAAGTGAATATTTATATATTTTAATTGAATAAATATATCTATATATATTATATTATTTTATTTTTTTATAAAAGATATATAAGATATATAAGGATATCTATACAATGCAAGCTAAAGTAATGATAAATACTAAAAAAAGAAAAATATAGCAAATAAATTGTTTTTGGGTTTTTAACAATTTGTTCCCATTTTTGTGATTTTTAAAGTAATTTTGCTATTTTTTAGGGATTTTTAAGATCCAAAATACACGAAATCAATGACTTTTTAATTTACCATAATCGTTTTAGGATTTAAAAATACTAATTAATGTCAAAATTTCTCAAATCTACTTTTATATATTCCAATATATATATAAAGACATAGGAAAAAACAAATACAATTTTTGATTTTTAGAAGAGTTTTTATATTTTTATAGGATTTTGGAGCTTTTGATTTTTATCTATTTTCCTTTCTATTTTTTAGTTATTTTTGGTCTGGGGTGACTATAATAACACACACTAATGTTTATGGAATTTTTAAATATGATTTTGTATTTTTTTTGGATTTTTTAAGGCTAACAGAGAATATCCGTGTGAGATCTGATTTTTAAAAAGTAGGGAAAGGTCATAAATGCAAATGTAATTATATAGTGTAAACAAGCATGCATCTAGGTACCTAATCCTACTTTTGTCGAATTTGTGGAGCGCGACAACTATTTTTAATAAATAGGAAATAGAAGACAAAAATACTTGACCTCTAGGGATACAATTGCAAATAAAATTAAATGTGAGGGGCAGAGTGCAATTTAACCCAAAAGTTAAGGCTAATATCCAAACTTTCTATATTAAAAAACAATTAAAATAACCTGTGAGGGTTTACATGCAATATAAAACGTGCTCACACATGTAACTCTTACGGGGACTAAACTACAATATTGAAGAAGTTCAAGGGGGCATATGCAATTTGTGCACTACATTTTAAACTACGTAAAATATTTACATGGCTTCTTGACAATTGAAAAAAAGGCGGAGGGAGGACTTGAGTAAATTACCCAATTAACGCCTCTTATCTAACCGCTGTCTATGTGCCATGTGTCTGATCGTGCAGCTATAGCGAGGCAATGTTTCGTCTGAACCAAGAGCTCCGGTTAAATCTGGAGAGGAGCCTTGATGAAGAGGATTTTTCAGGGTCTAAAAACGTCTCACACAAGGCGAAGACTAAGTCGTTGTGGTGACCCGCAAGAAATCCGGACTTCAGTCAACAATTAACCCACAACAGATAAATCAAGCAATGAAAGTAAGTGTGCGGAGTTAAAATTTATTATAACTCTACAATGAATGTGTATAGTGTGCAAGCATGTAGAGGTCGAACACAGGGAACAAGCATGATAAATCGGGTGAAACTAATGCACAAGAGTGAGTGTGATGTATTTATCTAATAATGTTATTTTTGTGGGTTTTTAATTTTATATTTTTTAATTTTATTTTATATTTTATATTTTAATTTTCTAATTTTTATTTTATTTTTTAAATTTATATATAAAGTAATATAAATATATATACACAAGAGAGGTAAAAAAGAGATATAAATAGGTAAAAATATCCAAAATTCAGGTAATAAAATATTTTTGTGTTTTTTTATAATTTTCTAATGTTTTTGTGATTTTCCTATATTTTCCCTATTTTTGGTATTTTTAAAGTCAAAAATACTGAAAACAGTGAATAAATTGAAAATCCGAAATTAAAATGAGGATGAAAAATGTCAAACAGAATCAAAAATTCCTCAAATTAATTTTATAACAAAGATAATAAAATATAGAAAATTAGGAAACATAAACTATATTTTTAGGATTTTTATGAAGATTTTTGCAGTTTTGCTATTTTTAAGAGTTTTCTTTTGTATTTTTATGATTTTTGGCCTGAAGTTAAAACACACAGAAACAAATAAAATCTGATTTTTTTTTGGAAATTTTCAAAGGGTTTTTATAATTTTTATGTATTTTCTAATGCAAATAGTAAGAAAATGCATGTTTTTGAATTTTTTTATAAATATTAAAATGCAACAGAATTGCAAACTAAAAATACGGCGTCAAAGAGCAACAAAACAGGAAGCTATGGTATTTTTTGTGGGAATTTCCAGGATTTTATAGATGCATCAAATGAATAAAAGAAATAAAGTGAATACTGAGCCTGACAGGGGTATTTTTGTAATTAGGCAAAAGTCTAGTGGGTAACTTACAATTTTTCCACAAAATAAACAACTAATTAACAAAATGTTCGGACCAATCACAAATAACCAAGAACCCAGGGGTATGCATGCAATTTTCCCATAGACGTACATGGTACCCACGTGCCTGGCAGGGACCTAGAAGCAATTACCAAAATCCCGAGGGCTACTTTGCAATTTTACCAAAAATAATACACGTTATAAAATATTTCCTGGACATAACAGAAATAACAGAAGTACCAAGGGCCCCCACATAAAATAACGTCCCCCACATGCGCAAGCCATGTGAGGTGACGTGGACAGGGACCTAAGTGCAAATATGAGAATGTTCAAGGGCTGAGTTATAAATAATACAAAACTTTAGAACTGCAGATGAAAGTTTCTAGTTCGATTATTAAATACAAAAATACGTGGAACGAAATTGCAAAATACCCACGCCAAGCGGATCCGACGGCTGATCTCCCTTCACTTGCCACGTGTCGACAATCCAACGGTCGATGTCGATTCGACGTCGATGGCCCAGATTAGATCCTTCGGTGAGGATCAACGGTTGCTGGAGGGATTGATCCAACGGCTGGTGCACGATCTGGGCTTCGGCCTTGATCCAACGACGGATAGCCTAGGACGAGAACAGGGAAGAGTCGCCGGCAAAACGACCTTCCCCGCCCTCGATCTTGGCCTCCGGCCTCTCTTCGAGCTCCAAAAGTGGCCGGACGATCCCATGTGCGGTCTTCTTCGTGCTGGTCGCTCCAAAAAGCCTCGACGTCAACCGGAGCTCGCGCGAGAAGGCGACAGAGCTGGGGGTGCCCAGGTACCTCCGGCGAGGTGCACAATGAGCCCCAGGCTCTTCTTGATGTCCTTGGAGCTGCAAAAAGGGTGAGAGGGTCGAGGGAAAAGTGCCTCGACCCCGCGGTGGCGAAGTGGAAGCATGGAGCAGTGAAATGGGAACTCGACCGGAGCTGGCTCCGACGATGGGGTGATTTGGTGATCGGATGAGTTGAATGCAAAAAGGAGAGGGGGAACCTATTCCTACGACTACGGGGAATGAGAAAAGCAAAGGAAAAAAGGAAATAGAAACCTCAAAGGTGAAGTTCACCTGAGATGAAAACCTCGACGGCAAGCTTTGCCGGAGGTGGTGGAGACCGCCACAGACAAAGCCGAGGCTTGCCAACCGTGGGTGAAGACTCCCCTGTCACCGGAGATGCACCAGAGCACAAGAGGCAAGGCGTTGCTAGGTAAAATGGGGTTCAAAATCGAGGAGGAAGGTCGGGGGTGGTATATGAAGGGTTTGACAAAGTGGTTTTGGCGCTCCAAAGATCGATGAATCTGGTGCGCGTCAGCGTCGAGGTAATGCTTGGGCGTGTTTCCTCGATCGTAGGGGAGCAAAAATCAAGAAGACTTCGTCATGAAATCATGCAAGGAGCATCCTCGAAAAATCCACCAAGACAAAAACGAGGGTCTGACAGGTTCCAGACCTCGGTCAGAGAGTTGACCGAGGTCAACCAACGGAGGCTTCTGGCTGGTCCACGTGGACCAACCAGAAAATTCCTTGGCAAAAAGAATTTAAAAACTCATTTTAAAATAGGAAATGAATTTTTTAATTTTTGGTTATTGAATAAAAAATGTTTATTATTTTGTAAATTATTTTACTATGATTTTTATTTTTTTGAGGTATAAAAATACAAGTTGCCTTTTTATGGCATGTATAGGTATACATATCTATATATTTTAATATTTTAATATTTTATTTTGCATATTTAGTTTTATTATTTTTGTTTATTATTTTATAAATTTATAACTTATTTTTATACATTTAAATATATTTTTATTTTATTTTTCTGAAGTGTTTTGTACACTTAATAAAATAGGAGTATTAATTATATAGGTATTTTTACATGTATTATACTATGTGTTGTATACAAGTATTTTCTTTTTGTGGTTTCTTTGTGTTTTTATTCTAGTTTTAATACACACATTTATTATAAAAATATAAAATTATAAAAATAATGAATAATAAATAAAATGAATATTTTAATCTGTGCAAGTATATAATAGGGGTCCAAAACCTAACTTTCAAACTGTAACCCCACAAAATACGAAACCACCTTCATTAAATAGCTTATTGAACATTACATACAATTAAAGGTGATTTTGATACATTTCGAGTTTTTGTTTGAGAGATACAGGTCTGGGAAGTTGGGATTTTGGAAAATTATTCAGATCATAACTTTTTATCTGTACATTATTTTTGTGTGAACTCAATTTTGTATTTTTCTATATTTAATTATCTACAACTTTCATGTACAGAGTTTCTTTATTTGAAGTATAAAAAGTGGAACTAAAAATAGGTCCAAAATTGAATAAACAATGAATTAAATATAAAAGGTATTTTTATTGTCATTTGGCCCTTATCCCCCCTACTTTATTCCTTGACGACCTATTCATCTAGATGCCTAGGTCTCAGAGTTTCGGGTCATAAAATATTGCAATATTTTATTCTTTTTCTTTTCTTTTCTTTATTCTTTTATTTTGGCTTTAAAAACCGTATTTTATACAGTATTTACACACACATGCATGAATGCTAAAATGCAGGAATTAAGGGTATTTACATGCATTTACTAGGGTTTTTGAGGCCAAAATGATAGAATAAAGATGATGAAATGTGGATTCATCAAGCCTCGATCCGATGGCTCTCAGGGGTCTTCCAATAACACGAAGAATCCCTACAAAGGTGAACTTCGATCTTTACGTCCGATCAACTCCGTGCCCCAATCTCCTCACCGTAAAGAGGAAAAAGTTCTTGGGGCCCTCCTGCGTGTGTTGGCGCTCTCGAAATCGCTCTAGATCCCAGCTATGGGGACCTGGATGCTCCTCCGCTTGGAGCCTCTCCTGAGTCTCGAGTAGGGCCCGGATGCCCTTCTTCTTCTGCAGTACATGCACGAGGAGAAGCTCCGACTCGAGGTGACTGCCTCGGTCTAAAAGAGGTCGGAGACCTCATGGGTGTGTGAAGGGTGCATCTCCGGTGAAGTGGTGGACGGAAACTTCGACTCCTTGGAATTTGCATGGAATCGATGGAGCAGTAAAACGGGATCGAGATGAGGCGATCAATGGGTCAATTACAATGATATGATGAAATCAACTTGGAGCATGAGCTCCATGTCAAAAATGGATTTCCTAATTAATCGTACTTCTAGCGTTTAACGTCTAAACGAGATGCATAAATGAAACCTACTAATTATAACTTACCTAAAATGCGAAGAAAATGGGGCTCAACTGAGCTGGGAGCTCATGAGCAGAACCTCATGGCCGGAGGTGGTCGGAGGTGGCAGATGCACCTCCTCTCGCGCTCTCCTCACTGCAAATCAAGGGTATTTACCGGCTATCACCACAACGGTGCTCTAGGGGATGATTTGAGGGGTTAAAGATCACAGAAGAGGGATCAAATGGCAAAAGGGGCGGTGGTGGTTTATTTATATGCGGATTTTTGGTGATTTTCGAGGGAATATGGCGTGTAACGGCAAGCAGGTTAGAGGAGATTCGAGCATGGTCGAAGATCAGGGATGAATGGGCTACACGATGGTGGAGGTTTCGAGGTTAGAGGGTGAAGGTGGAGGATGGAGAAATTGGTGAAAATGGGTGACACACGATTCTAACACAGGTCAGAGGGATTGGGGTACAGTTGACCTAGGTCAACAGACGCTCTTACCTGGTTGGTCCACGTGGACCAATCAAGAAATTCCAAGGAAGAAAAGCCTTGGAAAATATAAAAGAAATAATAAATAATTTTATTATTTTTTGGTTATAAAATAAGAAATATGTTTTTTATGTATAATTTAATGCTTATTTTTATTTATTTTTAGGATGTGTTTTATTATACGTTACTTTTTACAAGCACAAATATAGGTATATTTATCTATAGTTGTGTATATTTATTTTTATTTTGTATTTTTAATTTTATTATTTTATTTTCTTATAATTATAACCTATATTTTTATATATGTAAATATATTTTTATTTTATTTTTCTGATGTAATATGCACACTTAAATAAATAGGGATGTATATTGTATATGTATAAGTATTGTATATTCATCTATGTATTTTATGTTCTTATTTTATTTTAGTATTTATTTATGGTTTTATTATATTCTAAATATGTACATAAACTATGAATACTATTTAAAAAATTATAAAAATATAAAATTATATAAATAATAAAGAATAAATAAAATGAATATTTTATTCAGGTATATTGTACAATAAGAGTCCAAAACCTAACTTTCATACCTTATCTCTAAAAAATATGAAACCACCTTCATTAATTACCTTATTAAAAATTATATACAATTAAAGGTGATTTTGATATATTTTGTGTTTTTATTTAGGAGATATGAGTCTGGGAAGTTGAATTTTGGCTTTTTAATTTTACGTATTGTATATTATTTTTATATAAAATCAATTTGTATTTTTATTTGTATTTTTATCTACAACTTTCATGTACAAAGTTTATTGATTTGATGAATAAACTATAAAGAATAAAATAGGTCCCAAAAAGTAATTATTGGCCTATTTTGTAGGGTTATCCGACTGTGTTTTCTGTACTATTTGTCACCATGTATTCCCCTACTTTCTTCCTTGTCGACTAAGTCATCATGATGACTGAGACTCGGAGGCTACAACCACTTCAATGTCCTTGACACTTCGCTCTTTTTATTTTCTTTTTTATTCTTTTATTTTGGTAATAATCACAAAAAATGTACAATGTTTTATGCAGAATTTTGTACAAATTAATGAATGTTTATTTTGACAAATTAGTGATATCTACGAGCATTTAGATAAGGTTTAAAGACCAAAACGAAAGAATAAAGATGATGAAATGGAGATTCATCAAGAGGATATCACTAAGAACTGTTGGGGTTTGTCTCCATGGACCAATTGTCTCTATCACTCTGCATTCTACCTCAGAAGAAGAATACTCTATGCTAGATTCTTAATCAGGTCAATGCCATTTTGTTTGTTGCATCTATATTTCCACCACATCGTATAGAGAGCAAAACTATATCATCCCAGTATGGTAGTCAAATGAAGCACCTGTGGTCCTAAGGAAAGGTTGCCGTAAAATAATATGGAACTCTCTCCAATGATTGGGGATCTCCATGTCAAAGATTGTAAAGTCCACCATATATCTTGTCTCACAATCGAGATGATAACATTTCTAACATCTCCCTTAGAGCTTTTGGTTGATTCTGCAAACTAAGGTAGAGCCATTGAATTTCTGAGAGGCCCAAGGTTCAGTCTGTTGTACAAGGCTAGAGGTGAGAGGTTAATAGATGAGCCATTATCTAGGAGAGTACGTGCAAGAGCAATGTCATCGATATGTCTCACCACAGAGTGTGCACCCGTATATCTTCTCCGTCTAGGTAGTTGTTGGTTCTTGATATAGTAAGTTGTGGCACCTGTCAAGACATGTGTCTCTACTTGATTGCTTGGTTTCTTCCTACCTACCCTAGTAGGTGTGCATCTCACCTTAATGTACTCTTGAAAGGAAGGATTATTCACCATATACTTGTCAAATGACACTTTAACCATGATATTCTCATTATAAAATCATTCCATAACATGTTCATCCCTTTGAATCTTTTTGATGACTTGCTTTCTTGCCATAAGAGCATGCAGGGGAAAGGTATTACATCATGAGAGGAAGCTGAAGAATCATAATCATAAACAGAAACATGCATCTTTTTATTCATAGAAACTGAGTTCTTCGAGCAAACTGAATCTTTTACAAATTTGGAATTTGAAATGTTATTATCTACTACAAGCCGGGAAATGTATGTTGCTAGTACATTATCCTCAACTAAGCACACAAGTCCTCTGTAGACTTTGAATCGGCATCTCCGGAGTGTTGTGCCTTAGTTCTCGTCATCCTCTTTCTTCCCAGCGATCTTCTCATTTTCTATTGGTGAAGGGACTGTTGATGTGTCTAACGATGCTCTTCCTCCCCATCCTCTAAAGTCTCCTCGTGTGGAGCCTTAGAGAAGTCCATCTCCATGTTTCTCACTCGATCAGGTATGACCACAATCCTTCTACTCTTAAGTGACATATGGTTAACATTATCAAACAAAAAGAGCTCATGCTCAGACCTAAGTGATTATGAGTAGTATATTTGATCATGGTACTGTTGTTGCTGACTCTTATTCAAGCTATTGGGATTAGCCTCAACCTAGGAGGGAATGGAGGTGCGCGGTGTAGATCTTTCATCCTGCCATCTAGATATTCGATTTAGATCGACCCTTGTATTTTGAATCTCATTCCTGTATGAACTGATCTCATTAAGTATCTGTTGATGAAGAAGAAGGTTGATGACTTATGCTCTTCCTAGGTTGATCATGTTGGAAAGACAGCCATGAGTACTAGCCTTGCTGGCCCTTATACTACTGTTGTGGGGTACTATGAAAAGGTGGGCCCTGCTGGCCTGACTGGTAAGACTACTAACGCATCTGCTACTACCGCCATTGAGGTTGGGTATGATAGGCTTCAAGGCGTGGTTGTGATGGAAGAGATGTAGGGGTGAAACTGGTGTATGGAAAATAAGGGGACACTGGTACTTCTGACTCTCCCCCATTCCTTCATGTGTACTGGAAAGGTCGTGTGTGTACCAAACATTCACCTCTCACACTTGAGGAGGCGCCTCTGTCACTGTATCTACTGATGGATCATGCTACACGTGATGGGTATAGGAGTGGTCCTCTACCCATGTTGACTGAGGCCATGACATCTGATGCTCCTGTACATGGTGTACTCGATAAACATGAGCAGAAGATGCATACACGTCATGTATCTTCATCTTAGATACCTTCTCAGTAAGTTTCTCCATCTACTTCGGAAGTTTGGAAAAGCTCTCCAAGTCATTCATTTATTTGTCAATCTGCTCAACGAGTGTAAACTTATCAACTAGATTCCCACGATAGGAATCAAGTCCTCTGCGAGATCAACTACCGCATGCCTACCCTTCTTCTTAAATATGAGTATGAGAGGGGTGTCTGTGTATGCCCTGCTGGTAGTCTGTGAGTGGCTAGTGTCAGGGATAAGACCAATGAATAAATCCTGGGGTACCATATGCTCCCTTGGATGTATAGTTGTCACCACATGCATCACTCACTAACCCCTGCATCTCAGGGGTAAGATCAATGAATAAATCCTGAACCAAATTGGTATTTTCCATACCATGACAAGGACAATTATGAAACAACTCCTTAAACCTCTCCCATGTATCACAAAAAGACTCATGAAGTAATTGACTGAAGCTCATGATGCGAGTATGCATCTGATTGGTCCTACTCAAATGGTAGATCTTCTTCAAGAAATGGTCCTTAATTTGAGTGTATGTAGTTATAACCACCCCAAGGTTCCTCAACCAATAATTAGTCTTATCTCTCAAGGCGAAAGGAAGGGATTTGAGCTGATGTAGCCTTATCTAACCCTAGAATGGTTAAGGTTATCACATACTAACTTAAAGTCCCTTAGGAATGCGTAATGTACATTATTGGTATTCATGTTATACTTTGGCAACAAAGAAAGGAAATGATGTTTTAGGCCATATTTCATATCTGGTGTAGTTGGACTCAACCAATTCATATTTTGATACTATCATGGATTGTTGGTTGTGTCCATTTGTGCGTCAACTCCCACATTCATTTGACCTATCCGAGCTCTAATGAGAGCATTTTATTATTCAATTGCATCCAGTCTAGCTAATATTGCCTACAAGGGGTCATCACGATCCTCATACTCTGGGTGCTTCTTTGGAGGCATCATGGATAACGAATCTTATGAATCACCTTCATCAGAAAATGGGTTGAGTTTAGAAGAAGTGGAAATCAAGTCTATCTCATCGAGGCGAAGGTCTTCCTTGGTGAGAAGGGAAGAGATGAAGCGATTGGTCGGTGTGTGACCATTATCTAAGAAAGAAGTGAATCTAGACTCAAGAAGATGGTCTTCATGAGTCCAAGGAGGTCCAGGAAATGAGGTATTATGGACCTTGGAAGACATAACATTTGAGGAGACCAATGATAGGTTCGTGAAGTCTAAACAAACCTCCCCCAAAATATTCATCTTCGATATCAAAAGGATATGAATCAAGCACGAATTGAATCAAGAGATGGAATCTTACGAGAAAGCACTTGAATGTGCAATATAGGAACTCACACAATACAAAAACATTGCAAAACCCTTTACTAACCTCACACGTGAATGCCACAAGAGTCCGATTGATTTATCTTGTCAATTTGAATTGGTGATAAAATAAACTTATGAGTATGTTACTCACAACATGTCTCCTCGACACCCAGCGCTGCTTCTATTATCCCTCAATCAAAAGGACAATCTATCGAGTTGCTTGGTTATATCACACTCTTAAAGGAACTACCAGACTTACACAACCAAAACGTCTGCTAAAGTCAGAGGCAAGCACTTGCAGATCCCAAATCCGTGAAGTCGGAAATGGAGACTTAGTGTGTATGTTTAGGGATTTGGGTTCTATCTTTATGGATACGTCCTCATCCACTTTGTCTGGAGGCAAGTATCTGTGAGCAATGAGGGGGTTACTCTCTCGTAAGACAAGATTACTTGTATTCCGTGTTTTAATCTTAACTTGCATTAACAATCTCTGTTTTATATTTATTTGTCACTGAAGAATTAATGTGAGCACAATTAATATTTGATATATACATAATCATTAGTCCCAATTTCTTTTAATCCTAAGTTGATGAGACTCAAGAGGGAGAAGTCAAAGAAACAAAATGCAAGCGTAAATCAACGATGCATGCTCAGTTAGAATGCTACAGTGCTTCCCAATTCTCTCCACGTGGGATGCTCAACAAAATATCTAAATCTAACTATATGAGATGCAAGTCTGAAAAAGCCACACCTAAGCAGGAGTTCTATTAGCGGTGAAGAACAGAGTTAAGTTTGAGCTAATCAGAACGATCTAAGTGCTACTGTTAGTGAATTTGCTTTAATTGTGTGGCTAAGTTACTCGATCACAATAAACGGGACCTAAATAACTCTGAGAGCTATGCACCTATCCTTAGTAATTCAACCACTCAAGTCAAGCCCCATCCTTTTTATCAAGAGTGAAACAGATCTCGACACATCATAATTAATAAATAGCCTTAGTGACTCTGTTATACGCGTGAGAAGTCAAGTGAGAACTACTAAAAAATAAGCTAATTAATTATCGCAATTAATTACACAAATTATGAAAAATAAACTAAATTATATATGTATATCTCTCTCTGCTTTATCATTTGAAGTGGACTTTCAGGGAGCTATTGCAAGCCCCTCACCTCCGTGTCACCTCAGTCTTCCTCAGCTCCGCAGGCCGTGCCACAGCAACAATATGGTTAGACATAAGAGAGATATCAACACTAATCAAAAGGAAAAAAATATGAACAAATATCGTAATCAACAGAACTCAACAAAGTTAATAAAATAATGACATAACCTAAAGGACATAAAAAACACATAATTAGCATACTTAAACATAATTAAGTAACCTAATAAAGCCATATCTCGGGCAACGACACCATTCGATTAACCATTAATTAGTTATGTTAATATCATATCGTTGTAATATGAGCCAATAAAAATCTATCAAAACCATGCTAAAAAGATCTTGGTGAAGAGAGCATGGTTTTATTTATACCTGGATAAACCATGGTCGAACACAAGGACATGGTCTCATTGGGTTATCTAATTAAGGTCTAAATAATATAGGTTAATTAATCAAGTATATCTAGGTTAATAACGATGATAAAGATGCATGCATGTTTTTTTTTGAATTTTTATATGCAAGTTAATTAAATTCCACAAAATGAATGTCAATGCATTGCTAAACTATTGAGTAGAATGCAACACAAATCCACATACATAAATTCATACAAAGCTACTAAACTAATGAACTAATATGGTACTTAATTAAGCTCACTTTGGTCCAAATTAAACATCAATGAGTAGCTCCAATTCTAAGGTTTCATTTAATGATTATAACTAATAAGGCACCTAATTCAATTCATCTTCATCAAATAATTAATCAAGTTATAATGACATCAAACTAGTTGATTAATTACCTAATTAAATTATACATGTGATAAGCAAATCAAGGCCTTTTTAATTACATGAAATGGAGTTAAGGAGAATTTTTGGTAATTAAATCAAGATGCATTAGCAAACAAACTTATCTGTTTGTTAGTTTAAAATATACCAATTACAACAAAGAATTAAGCATGTCATTTAAAAGATCACAATCAGAGCTTTAAAATGATAACTATTTCACTTAATTTGGATACAAGATGCAAAAGTTCTAAAATACTCAATCCAGGGACTTATTTGCAAATAAACTTAATTTAAAATACACAAATCATCACAAGTGAGTCCAAAACGGATTGAAATCTAATAAATAAAAGTTACAAGGGGCTTATTTGTAATATCACAGGTGTATGGGGGTAGAGTTGTAAATAAAGAACATGGTGAGGCTCTAATGCAAATACTCCAAGCGGGCATGTGCAGTGCATGATGCCTCTGCTTCGGTGTGAGGCTCGGGTGGCATGAAGGCTCGGGCCACGAGGATGGCTGCGGGTGCTTCCCACCATGCACAGGAACACCAAGACTGAAGGATCAGTGTTGCCGGTCGTGACGCCTCTCGACCGTTCGATTAGGAAGATCGACAACATTTGTACTCCTCCTCTGAGGTACCCCTCCATGTGAGATGATGCGGAGGAAGGGCTCCGGTGAGACGCTATTTCTACTTCATGCTCCTCAGAATTCGATGAAGTCAAACCACCTTCCTAAGGACCTCACGAAGGCTGTGGATGGTCGGAGAAGATGTTGAAATAGCTAGACCAGTCATACGATGAAGTACCTGTAGTGTCATTATTATATAGCTGAAGCAAACAATGGTTTGGAATGGGTTTTGGGGTGAATGGAGGGTTGAGAAGATGGCTGGAGGTGGAGCCCTAAGTGGCTTCTTAACCTTTGCGAACTGAAGAAATGGATCAATTTAGAGAGGATTCTTAAAGAAGGAGGAGGTGACCTTGGGTGTGTGCGCATGGATCTAGGATGATCAGTGGATGTGTATGACTGATCGATTGAGTGTGAAAGAGTGTGTTTTAAGGTGCAGAACTAAATAAGAGAATTCAAAAAGGGGGTCACTGGGGTATTACCTGGAAAATCGAAGAAGAAGATCAGAGGTGATCGAGAGGCCTGGACTAGAGCTCTTGAGGGCTCCTGGCATTTGCTTGACATACATGATAGCCATGCGGAGTTTGTGGCACAACCAAGTCATTATGGATCTTGCCGGAGGTATACCTCTTTCTTCGCTCTAATTTGCTAACTCTAACTGTCACCAGAGGAAGGACTGGGATCAGAGGAATGCTCGCACAAGGGCGGATGGGGCAAAATGAGGCCCTCAGTGTTTTTTTTCATTGTGCTTGTGGTCATAGAAGGTGGTTTCAACCACCGATAGTTGGGACACGTGAAGAGGATGTCGGAGGCGGAGAAGTTGGCATGATAGAGGGGTGAGAGGGCTTCACCATGGTACTCGACTCAGACCGATAGGACACATGGAGCAGAGGAAGAACATGGGAGAAGTAATGCTGGCGAAGGGATGTGTCGCTTGGAGGGCTACCAATCAAAGGTTGAAGACAAACAATGGTTGTTGGACCTGGAGATCCAACGACCCTGATCGGGGTTCATATAGATAAATGGGAGGCATTTGACCAAATGATCATGCTCTCCTGATGAAGGTGGGATTGAGCGAACTAGGACTGTCTGATTTAGTGATCAAACGATTGAGAGAGGAGGCAACCCTTAACAAAGGGTTGGCTATGTGGCCCCATATGGGGCCCATTCGCCCCAGTCAGAAAATAAAAAAGTTGAAAATAATGTGAAATAAAAATAAAACAGTAAATGAAGTCAAATAAAAAAGTGTTCTACATGAAAATTTTGTATTTTTAAAGATCTACAACTTTCATGTAGAATCCAAAATCAAAATACGTCATATATACATACTATTATTGTTCTAAGTATTTTTATGATTATAAAAACACTAATTTTATTTGTTTTATTATTTATTTTTATATTTTTAAATAGGAACTAACGTGTTATATTATATTTACAAGATTACACTAATTTTTATGGGATTTTTAATATCAAGAAAACACATAAAATGATAAGAACAATAAATATACGCACACATATAGAGAAATTATAATTCATTTACAATATAATTAGCGTTACACATTTATAGGATGCATAACATTAACTAAAGTTAATTAATTGTTAAATTAATTAAATATGCCAAGATAGAGGGACAATTAATCACTATAATGCTGATGAATATGAGATTCATCAGTGCTATCCCATTATTTTGATATAGTAATGTTATGGGACCCCTCTTGTCTAAAATCTTAGATATGTTAATGACATCAACATTATTATTTGCATGGATATTTCGTCCAAATTTCTCAGGATATGGTTTTACTAACTATTTTAAAATACTCCTATCACGAAGCGAAGATTTGATCGTCACTCCACTTTGCAGCCATAGGAATAATATACAAAGTAATTTACATGAGGTCCTTGACTTTTTAGATGAAATCAACGTGATCCTCTAACTTACAAATGTAATTACTCGAGTCCCAACTATTTCAAAGGTAACAATGTAGTCCTCCACTGGTTCTAACTACGTTTTATGGATTTAAATGCGGACGGCACGCGATCTCATTATTACCTTTAAAATAGTTTGAGGCTCGAATTATTACATTTATAAGTTTTGAAACTACATTGATATCATATGAAAAGTTGGGGGAGATCCATGTAGATTACTATATTTTGTCATATAGAAAAAAGCAGCACTCCAGCAAAAATATCTAACAAGGTAAATAATGAAAAATATCTCGCTCAATAATAAAAAACATCAAATATTATTAAAAAATAATATCCATTCATGGAAGCAAACAATATAAAAGTTGACATCATGTGTTATATATGAGGAAGGAAGATAGGAAATTTTGAGTTGGATAGAACTAGATGGACATGAAAAAAAAAAGAACAAAGTGAACTGTGAAAAGGCATCCTGGCAATCCAGTACCCGTGAGGGGCCATTCTCGTAAATCCACCCTTTTGTCCCCAAAACAATGGAAAACAAGACGACCATGCAACCCGTGCCAAAGGGCCATAAGGTAAATTCCAGTTTCCCACCTTCACTCCCCCAAAGTCTTGACCCAACACCACCACCTTCAACTGACTCAAACACAGCAGCAATGGCGGCAACGGAGGAGAGGCCAATGGCGCACCTCACGGCGCCGGAAATGGAGCTAGTCTCCATCCCGGCGACCCCCCGAGGCGCGATCTCCACACCGGAGACGGTGACCCCTACGGGGCTCCGCTCCCCGCGGCCGCCCCTACCGCCGATGTCGAGCGGGGCGAACTCGAAGGCGTGGACTCCGAGCCTGATGGTGTCGCCGAACGGGATGGGGACGCCGATGAAGAGGGTGCTGGTGAACCTGCGCGGTTACCTGGAGGAGGTGGGGCACCTCACCAAGCTCAACCCCCAGGACGCATGGCTCCCCATCACCGAGTCGCGGAATGGCAACGCCCACTACGCCGCATTCCACAACCTCAACGCCGGCATCGGCTTCCAGGCCCTCCTCCTCCCCGTCGCCTTCGCCCTCCTCGGATGGTATACTTCGTATACATCTGCCTTTGTTATTCGTTTTATTTGTTTTTTTAGCCGATGTCACGCTTCGCATTCAAATTCCTAAGTTTATGGATGTAGTGTTTAGAAGGATTGGTTTTGCAATCCAAAAAGGACTTGTTACCCGTTTGTCTCCTATCACAATGTCTTAGCTTTGATATTTGTGAAGAATTGATTTCTATTTCATATGTTTGCTTGGCACGTGATTGCATCCACCTCAATCGTGCAACAAATGCTTGCGACTGCATCATATTGAGAACAAGTCCTATATCAATAATACTCAAGAGGAACAATGATCAAACAAGAGACCACGTTCAACCACACTACGCAAGGATGTAATGTAGTCCGGCAATGTGCCTACGATTACGTCTCATACCCGACTCTCTTCTCTTTACGTTTAATGCTCATACTATACTTTTCTTTTTCTTTCGCAAATTTGTTGTTTGGGGTACAATGATTGCCTGCTTCCTATAGCTTTTTTGTACCTTTACTTTAGAGTTAGGGTTATAAAGAGGGTTCTGTGAAATTATCAATATACCTTTGACAGATAACAACATCATGTTTATACGTTGGCAAGCAATCATGTTTATACGTCATTAATCAGTCACTAATCAATCTTCACAGGAAACCCAACCCTTCTCTCCTCTCATCTTCACCACCCATCCGTCCCCAACTCCAACCTTGATAATAAAACCCATAACTACTCCAGTTCCCAGTACGGTAACGACAACTTCGTCCTCGAGCCCCTCTTCCGCTCTTCCACCGTCGCTTGCTTCTGTTATATTTTCCATCCAATGTATCCCAAATCGTGTTTTTCATCAACTCGTAGTTGATTTCTTGTGGTGTGGCATATTTAACAGGGAACAACATGAAGGAGCATGTATACGATCCAACTGATGAGGACACTACAACAGAAAAGCTCTCCAAGGGATGACCGGAGGTGTTGTAGAGCCGTCCAATCCACAAGCATCCATAACCACTAATGTGTGTGTCTATATATTTAGAGAGAGAGAGAGAGAGCGCATGGCATTATTTCATTAATCAACCAAAACCATACTAAACCATCCGCAATCCAAGAAAAACCAAACAAAGAGATTCTCTTGATTTGATCTTCTCCATCCTCTTCCATTTGACCACTAAAAGCAAAATCATCATATATCCACAACCCAAACTAGAAAGCACTCAACAATAACATCAACAATCAGGAAGGGATGGGAGAAGAACAAATGATTAAATCAAGCTCAAAAACAAATGATAAATCAAACTCAAAACTCCCTGTGCTTATTTTTACTTCTGTTAGTCGAGAAGAAGATAGCCATCAATCCCTCCATGAAGCTCTGTATTTACTTCTGCCTTTTGGGTCCGAGAATACCAAGAAAGACACACTTGATGGCATGGGCATGCATTTTAGATGTAGTATGAAGGTTATGAAAAAGAGGTAATGTAGCCAGAAATCTGCAAAGGCAGAGGAAATAGTTCATCTTTATACATAAGAAGGGAATGGAGTTATCCCATTGAGGACTGAAGAGAGTACTCTATTGATAAGGTATATGGTAGCAAGAACGTCATCACCTAAGTAGGTTCTATAGACTTTCATGTGAGTAAGGAGGGTACAAGCGATGTCCAAAAGATGATGAAGTTTCCTTTTTGCCACCTCATTCTGCTGCGAGGTGTGCTAGTAGGAAGTTTGTGAAGGGTACCTTGCATAACAAAGAAAGAAGTGAAGTCTCGTTGAACAAACACAAGATCATTGTTGGTTAATGTAAGTCTTAACATAAACAGAGAAATAACTTTTTATAACTCAAAAAAGGACTTGAAAATTTTACTTATCTCTAACCGTTCCTCTTCAAGATAACCATTCCTTTATAAAATACACCTAAGAAAATATGTTATAGTCATCAACAAAGACCACAAAATACTTTTGACCTCCCATAGTCCGGACTGAACATGATCTGCAAGTGTCATAGGGGACTAAAGAAAAAGGTGAGGAACGGTGAGGCTCAATCGTCTGGATTTGAGGAAAAGAGGCTCGATGATATTTGCTAAACTGGTGTATTTCACACTTAAAAGTACTCAGTGAGGTCAGTTCAGGAAACATTTGAGAGAGGGCTCTGGCAGAAGGATGCCCAAGGCGTAAATGCCATAGGAATGAGTGATAACTTAAGATAGATCACTTATCAAAAAAAAAACTTAAGATAGATCATATCTAAGGAGTGATTATGTCATGCGTACCACCGATCAATCTTAAGTTAATTAGAAAAATATAAATCAATAAAGTATTGTTTTTAGCTAGGCAAGTCCCATGTCAAACTCAGGGAGGCAAATATCACTCAAGTGTAGAATCTTTATGTGTGAACCTAAGTCAATGTCCAAGTCAAGTGTATCTGAAAGTGTCCAACTTGTTTGTTTCTTTTATTATGTGTTTGTGATCCTAATTATATTTGATTTTTAAATTTTAAATTTCTATTTTTAGTTTTAATTATTTTTTAATTCTAATAATGTAATAAAATAATAAAAAGAAAAAGGACATGATTTAATTAATATATAAAAAGGATTTAGTTAATATATATTATTTTTAAAATTTAAATTTTTTTAATTCATTTTAAATTTGCAATTTTTGATTGATTTTTAATAATACAAAATAAGAGTAAAGAAAAGGTTTATATATAAGCGAAAAAAGGAAAGGTTCTACAATATAAAGTAGGTGATAAAAATATAATAACATTTTGAATAAAATATTCGTATTTCTTTATGCATTTATTAACCCAATATAGATCTAAATGGAAGCAAAGAATCCATGTAACCGACCACTCTACTTAATGCGGGAGAGGGCTTTGTTGTTGTTCTTTATGTTTATATAATTTTTTGGTGATTTTTGAAAATAAGGAATATATTAACTAAAATAAAACAAAGATAAATTTTTGAAAATGGATTTAATGTAAAATGAAGTGGTTTTCAAAAATAGGTTCTTTCTTTAAATGGCCCTTAAAATTTTTAAAGTTATTTTCCTAAATAATAATTACAAGGTTTCCAAAAACATGATTTTTGTGTTTTTATAAATTATATGAATTTTTAGTGGCTTTTGGTCGTTTAAGTGTTTTTGTTTTTGTGGAAGGTGCATAAGTGATGCTATTACTGTGTGGAGGTGCTCAGGTGACATGGCATGGAGACTGGGCAAGGCATCTGCTAGGGAAACACTGCCGTTGCAAGCGCACAATTAGAAGGGTGGCAATGTGAGAGGCCTAGAGATGGAGGGCGACACACAGATAGGAAGGGGTTTGGTGGGGGACTAGGGTTTTAGGCAAAAGAGGATTAGAGCTCTAGTTTAGGACCATCGTTCTGATACCATAAGAAAAACCACTGGGATGGAATGATATGATTCTATTCAAGGGGTGTATGATTTCTTATATAGATATGAAACCCTAAAACCCCAAAATGCGAAAATGCAATGACAAATCTACCATAAAGTATAGCAAATGGGTACTCTTGAAAACAACACCATGAAAACCTTTCTAGCAGAATGGAAAAATCACATGGCAATCTCCTATCCTTCCTTGACGGCTATGGTTCTTTTTCTTCTTCTCTATATTAGGGAAGAAGAGGGAGAGTTACGTATATAATCCCATATAGCGAGATGCATCCACACCCAACATCCATTTACCAATTTAACATGACACTCAAGGGCACATATCATATATAAAATTTTCCGAATAGAATAGTCCTAATCAATATAGCGGGCGTTCAAGTTGCTTTGCTATTGTGACCTTTCTGTAAGCAGGAATGGTAGGAAGAATTTGAGCGGAAAAAAGCAAATTGGTTTTGCTTAAAATCTAATGGGCCTTAGAAGGAGTTTGTGCATCTACATTTATGCAATTTTCTTTTAAATTCTTTTCTTCTGAATTTTTGCAGGAGTTGGGGGATCATCTCGCTGACTGTTGCTTATTGTTGGCAATTGTACACGTTATGGATTTTGGTTAGGTTGCATGAGGCCGTGCCAGGAAAGAGGTACAACAGATATGTCGAGCTTGCACAGGCTGCATTCGGTAAGAGTATATTTTAAAATTTCTTCCATAAAAAAATGGATTGTCAAGATGGGACATTTTAATATCTAAGGTTTCATCCTTGAAACAAAGTCTATCTTTTGTAGAAATGATTTTCCAAAGATTTCTTTCTACTGTATGCCAATTAGTGGAATTCATTCTGCAAGTTAAATGGTTAGCAATGTAGAAATTCATAGATGTGGTGATAAATTGATAATCCAATCCCATTTTTCTACTTTGGAACTAAGAACTGATTCAAATGCCTATTCTCCAGAAGCTAGTATATGAACTTTTTTGGTCATAGTTTCCTTTAAGTTATCTTGGGTCCTTAAGTTTAGAATGACCCCATGATTAAAAAGTTGGCTATGCAAACTTGTCGGCTGAATGAGCTGAAGTTGGAAATTTCTAGCTTTGGTCTGTTACTTCGTGAGTTCAGTTTTATAAACATAGTCATCCTTTATTTATGGGGAGAAAAGGTCTAATCCTAAACCGATATTTCATACGATCTCTAGGAGAACTTTGTTGACCAACTGAAGTCATGTTTGCAACTTCTCAAACATTTTCTTACACATCCATTCCCAATTGAGAGGAAGTACTTTTGTAGGATATGGTTCTAAAGCACATAGCCTCAAATTTCAGCGAAATTCGATCGAATTTCTGTCGAATATCGATATTCAGTCGAAATCGAAATTCGACCGAAATGACCGAAATGACCGAAATATGGGGGTGCTAATACAAAAAGTGACCGAAATGACCGAAATTTCGGTCGAAATTCCACCGAAATTCCATCGAAATTCTGTTTTGGTCGATACCGAAATGGTGACCGAAACCGACATTTAAGGCCTTGCTAAAGCAAGAGGAAGAATTGCATGAATTGCACATGTAATATTAAGAAAAATAATTAGAAATGAAAGTGCTTTAGTTCCCCTCTTACATCATTGCATTTTGGGAATATATGTCCTGTAGTTATTTTTGACGCGTTGAAAAACATTAGAAGAAGACACACAGTGAGCACATGGAATTACATGGAAATCATTCTCAATAGAAGAGAAAATCCACAGGAGGGGATGGCCCAGTGCACACAAGCAGCTAAGTTTACTTCTATTCTACTTAATGAACAAATGTAGTGACGTACAAAGTGTTGATATGCCTTGAATCCTAACCATTTGACCCAAGTTGAAGAACTGCATATGCATCCCCCTGCCGTACCATACCCCAACAAGACGGGGGTCTCGCTGCCCGGTCAGTGAGCCTGTGGGGGGGGTCTAGGGGGGGAGCAGGTGCGCCCCCCCCTGCGGGGGTGTGGGGGCAGCGCCTCCGGCGAAAATTTTATGGAGCGGTTCTATTTGTATTCGGGTATTTGGATCCTTCAAATTTTAGTAATCCGTCTGTATGGGAGTGCTATATAAACTCCTTAGGGTTAGGGTTTTAAAGTATCCTCTGTATTCATTCTTTTCTCTACATAGTGAAACCGATCGCCGCCGCCCAAGGACGTAGCCCAGTTACGGGTGAACCTTGTAAATCCGTGTGTTTGCGTTCTTGCTTGTTTGATCGTGTTTGTGCGTGTTCGCTTCCGCGATTCGCAACAAACTGGTATCAGAGCTTCGGGTTCCGTCGGGATCATCCAGCAAGATGTCGTCACACAATATGAAGATCGAGAAGTTCACAGGGAAGAACGGATTCAGTCTATGACAGATCAAGATGCGCGCCCTTCTGAAGCAGCAGGGCATCTGGGCGCCGTTGGACCAGGAGCATGCGAAGGCACTCGAACCCTCCGAGTTGACGGTGCAGGAAGAGAAGGCACACTCGACGATTATGCTGTGTCTGGCGGACGAGATTATCGCGGAGGTTGCTGATGAGACTTCTGAGGCCGGTCTGTGGTTGAGACTCGAAAGTCTATACATGACGAAGTCTCCGACCAACAAGTTGCTTTTGAAGCAACGTTTGTTCTCTCTCCGCATGCAGGAAGGTACATCTCTTAAATAACATCTATATCTCTTAAATACATTGTTGATGGATTTAAGAAACGTAGATGTTAAGATTGAAGATTGAAGATGAGGATGCTGCTTTGATTTTATTAGTTTCTCTTCCATTATCATTTGAGAATTTTGTTGAATCGTTCATTGTGGGAAGAGAATCGATAACCTTAGAGGAAGTTCGCGCGAGTCTGCATACGCGTGAACTTCGACATATGGCTACCGGGAAGCAGGACTCTAATGCTGCAGGTTTGGTTATGACTCATGAGAAGAGTCATGCCAATTCTAGCTACGCAAAGAAGGGAAAGCAGAAGTCTAAATCGAAGAATCACAATGCTAGGGACATTTGCAATTACTGCAAGGAACCTGGACATTGGAAGAAGGACTGCCCGAAGAAGAAAGGGAAAGCCACAGTTGCTGTCGTGGCTCATGGAGGCACAGATTCTGAAGATGACCTGGTTCTCACCGTCACAGATCAGATGACCACAGACAACACATGGATTCTTGATTCAGGCTGTTCTTACCCTATGACTCCCAATGAAGACTGGTTCTACAACTACGAGAAGATAGATGGTGGGAACGTTGTCATGGGGAATGATGCAGCATGCAAGATAGTAGGGATCGGCTCTGTGAAGATCAAGATGCATGATGGAGTCGTGAGGACGGTCATAGAAGTACGTCATGTCCCTGATTTGAGGAAGAACCTAATATCCCTTGGAGTCTTGGACTCTAAATGATATAGGTACAGTGCTGAAGGTGGAGTCATGCAGGTTGCCAAAGGCAGGGTGGTTGTCATCAAGGGCAACAAGCAGAAGACCCTATACATCCTGCAAGGGTCTACAGTTACAGGTTCTGTTGCAGTGGTGTCCCAAGCTGTAAGATCAGAGTCCGAATTGTGGCATATGCGGCTAGGACACATAAGTCAGATGGGGATGAATATCCTCAATCAGAAGGGTCTCATCGGGGATCTCAAGGGATCTAAGCTGGAGTTCTGTGAGCATTGCGTGTTCGGGAAACAACACAGAAAGCAATTCAGTAAAACCATCCACAGGACGAAGGAGACACTTGACTACATCCATGCTGATTGTTGGGGCCCTTCACGGGTTCCATCTTTGGGAGGCGCCAAGTATTTTCTATCTATTATTGATGATTATTCCAGGATGGTGTGGGTGTATATTATGAAGCACAAGAGCGAAGCATTTCGAACCTTCAGGCAGTGAAAGATCTTGGTGGAAAATCAGACTTCTAAGAAAGTGAAGCGTCTTCCCAGTTCCCACAGATAACGGACTGGAGTTCTGTTCATCGGAGTTCAATGAGTTCTGCAAGGAGGAGGGTGTTGCGAGACATCTTACCGTTAGAGATACGCCACAACAAAACGGAGTTGCTGAACGAATGAACATGACGCTTCTGGAGAGAGCAAGGTGCACGCTCTCTAATGCTGGACTTGGTAGAGCATTCTGGGCTGAAGCTGTGAACACAGCCTGTTACTTGGTGAATCGGAGTCCCGCGTCTACCATTGATTGCAAAACACCCATGGAGGTATGGTCTGGCAATCATGCTGATTATTCTATTTTACGAGTCTTTGATTGTGCTGCCTATTATCATGTTAGTGAAGGAAAGTTAGAACCAAGGGTAAAGAAAGGGGTGTTTACAGGATATGGTGCAGGAGTGAAGGGGTATAGAATCTGGTCCTCTTCTGAGCATAGAATTATTGTTAGCAGGGATGTTACTTTTAATGAGAATTCCGTGCTTCACTCGAGTAGTGAGTTTGTTGATGCAGGGACAGGTGATGATGTGCCCGAACAGGTGGAGTTCGAACTGACACCAAGTAGTGATCACGCAGTTGGTCACACCACTCCTGATCAGGCTGTTGTTGAACAGCCTGAAGCAGAGCAACCAGAAGAGAGGCAACCTAGTATTGCTACTGATCGGCCCTGTAGAGAGATACATCCACCGCAGAGATACGGATTCGAAGACATGGTTGCATTTGCACTACAGGTTGCGGAGGAGGCAGAGTCACCAGAACCCTCCACTTACAGGGAGGCAATATCTGGGGCAGAATCTGAGAAGTGGATTGCTGCTATGGGTGAGGAGATGGAGTCTCTTCACAAGAATCAGACATGGGAACTTGTCAAATTGCCAAAGGGGAGGAAGATCGTTGGATGCAAATGGGTCTTCAAGAAAAAGACAGGAATTTCAGACATTGAAGGCATCAGATACAAAGCATGCCTAGTTGCGAAGGGTTACAGTCAGAAGGAAGGTGTGGATTACAACGAGATATTTTCTCCTGTTGTAAGACATACATCCATCAGGGTGCTACTAGCTCTTGTAGCACATCAAGACTTGGAGTTGGAGCAGTTAGATGTGACGACAGCCTTCTTACATGGTGAACTCGAAGAAGACATTCTTATGAGCCAACGAGAGGGATTCCTATCTCAGGGCAAGGAAGATCATGTATGTAGATTGAAGAAGTCTTTGTATGGGCTTAAGCAGTCTCCCAGGCAGTGGTACAAGAAGTTTGATAGTTTCATGACTGATCACGGGTTCAACAGGAGCCCATACGACTGTTGTGTTTACCACAACAAGGTGGAGGATGGATCCTTCATCTATCTGTTACTGTACGTCGATGATATGCTGATTGCTGCCAAACAGAGGAGTACCATAGATGATCTGAAGAAGCTCCTTAGTTCAGAATTTGACATGAAGGATCTTGGTGCAGCGAAGAAGATTTTAGGGATGGAGATCATTAGAGATTGTGCAGAAGGGAAACTTTTCTTATCTCAGAAGAACTACATTGAGAAAGTTCTACTGAGATTTGGGATGTCTACAGTCAAGCCTCTAAGTACTCCATCCGCTTCAAATATTCATCTCTCAGTTTCTTTTGCACCACAGTCAAATGCTGATAAGGAATACATGTCACGTGTTCCCTATGCCAACGCAGTTGGGAGTTTTATGTATGCCATGGTATACACAGGACCTGACATCGCTCATGCTGTGAGCGTTGTTAGTAGATTCATGGGTAACCCAGGAAAGGAGCATTGACAGGCAGTCAAGCGGATTTTCCGCTATCTGAAAGGAACAACAGACATTGGCCTCATTTATAGAAGTGATTCAGAGTGCTTGGTTGCTGGATATTCAGATTCAGACTATGCAGCATATATTGATGGGAGGAGATCGATGACAGGCTACGTCTTCACTTTAGGGAATTCGGTCATCAGTTGGAAGGCTACCTTACAGCCATCGGTTACTTTGTCTACTACAGAGGCAGAATACGTGGCACTGACAGAGGCTGCAAAGGAAGGCATTTGGCTGAAGGGCTTACTTGGAGACCTCGGTCTGCAACAAAATCAGGCTATAGTATATTGTGACAGTCTTAGTGCAATATGCTTAGCCAAGGATCATGCTCATCATGAGAGAACCAAGCACATAGATGTCAGATATCACTTCATTCGTTCTGAGAAGAGGATCAAGGTGAAGAAGGTTGGTACAACAGATAATCCAGCCGATATGTTCACGAAGGCGGTTCCTGGGAGTAAGTTCAAATATTGTTTGGACTTGCTCAATGTCGACAGTTGGGAGTAGCCCCAGGGAGGGGCTGGCGGCAGCACGACGAAGCTTAGCGAAGCTTCTCAGAGGATTCAATTCAAGGTGGAGATTGTTGATATGCCTTGAATCCTAACCATCTGACCCAGATTGAAGAACTGCATATGCATCCCCCTGCCGTACCATACCCAACAAGACGGGGGTCTCGCTGCCCGGTCAGCGAGCCTGTGGGGGGGGTCTAGGGGGGGAGCAGGTGCGCCCCCCCCGCGGGGGTGTGGGGGCAGCGCCCCGGCGAAAATTTTATGGAGCGGTTCTATTTGTATTCGGGTATTTGGATCCTTCTATTTTTAGGGATCCGTCTGTATGGGAGTACTATATAAACTTCTTAGGGTTAGGGTTTTAAAGTATCCTATGTATTCATTCTTTTCTCCACATAGTGAAACCGATCGCCGCCGCCCAAGAACGTAGCCCAGTTACGGGTGAACCTTGTAAATCCGTGTGTTTGCGTTCTTGCTTGTTTGATCGTGTTTGTGCGTGTTCGCTTCCGCGATTCGCAACACAAAGTATATATAAAGAAAGCGGTGAGCTTGTCCATTTCTAAGATCTACTTACCCAAGTATATTCCTTTGACACTTCCCCAAGTCGAGCATAGCTGACCAACATCAATTTTCTCTTATGTAAAATGAAGATCCACCTAAACATGCTTGATGTGATCATGCTGGACAAGATTGTTTGCAAGGTTAATTGCCACTTTACTGTTGCAGATTCATCGAGAGATTGATTAAGAGCACATATCATTGAGCATGATTTGTAGGTATAACATTTCACAACTCATTGCATTGTACTTAACTTCGGCATTTTGTTCGACACAAATAATTTGCTTCTTGCTTCACCATATAATGAGATCTCTCCAACAAGGCCTTAAATGTCGGTTTCGGTCAACATTTCGGTATCGACCAAAACAGAATTTCGATGGAATTTCGGTGGAATTTCGACCGAAATTTCGGTCATTTCGATCATTTTGTGTACTAGCACCCCCATATTTCGTTCATTTCGGTCATTTCGGTCGAATTTCGATTTCGACTGGATATCGATATTCGACAGAAATTCGACCGAATTTCGCTGAAATTTGAGGCCATGCTCTCCAACATAAACAAAATATTCCAACGGAGATTGATAGTAATCCACAAATCCAGCCTAAACAGCACCTTTGTATACCTCAATGTTGAATTTTTTTCCTTTTGCAAAGAATAGCCTCATGTACTGATTCATCTTAAAAACAGAATAATCTAGAGATGATCATTTGCGAAAGCCTGCATGAATTGACTCAACATATTATAATGTAGGTGATGTTGAGCATGGCATGGGTAAGATAAATGTGTTTCCCCAATAAATCTCCGATTAAATCCCTTTGGAGATCCATTAAATCTATTCCATCCTTAAGGTTTCCATTTTTATAGGCTTCAATAGGGGGTCTTTGTTAGGTGACATCCCAACTTTGTGGTTTTCTTCAATAAATATTTCCTCTGGAAAATGCTTGGACCTTCTTTGGATTTAATGAAATCAAGTCCTAAGAAATAGTGAAGTATTATGAGGTCTTTTATTTCAAATTCTGCAGCAAGATTTACCTTGACTAGATTGATTTTTTTATCGTCGTTTCCCATTATAACCATGTCGTCAATAATTAGACGGACAAGAGAAAGCACAACTTTTCACGATCCCATTTGATGAAAAGGGTGTAATCTTCATTCTCTTGCTTGTATCACTATTTTTCATAGTTTTCGCATGTAATCAAACCGAACCTGAGGAAATTTCTTGAATCCATGCTAGTTTTTTTAATTCACACCACTTGCTCGACTTATCATAGTCCGAGGTATCTACATATATGTTTCTTATACCAAGTTCTCATTTTAAAAGCATTTTTTGCATCCAATTGATGTAACCGCCATCCATAACTAACTGCAAGTGAGAGGATGATCCTGATGAAATTCTTCGTAGCCAGAGGAGCAAAAATTTTCAGATAATGAAATCCCATATTTTGTGTATAGCCCTATGCAACCATCCTTATGTTATATCTTTCAACTTTCCCATCTGCTCTATACTTTATGGTGCACGCCTATTTAGATCATACAATAACACCATCTGGGATATCCACGATATCCTAAATATCGTTATTTTGAAGGGAATCAACACCACTTTTGGTAACCATATATACGGACGTGGATGAAAGAAAATACTTGTAGTTTGTGCTTAGATGAGAGCAGGCCATTTATTTTTAAATCTTGAACTATGAGGGGCATTTCCTTACGCCTCTCTCAATAGCAACGAGGGCTTCCTCGGAGCTCATCAACATCAATATCAATACATATAAATCTTTGATTGAACCACTGACTGCACGCACACATACCTATAATCGGGACTTAATTGAACCACTGACTGCACGCACACATACATATAATCGGGACTTAATGCCATACTTTTCTCTTTCTCTATATATTCAAAAGAGAGTTTGAGAATGTCAGGGTTACTTGAATGCATCTTTATAGGAGTTGATCAATACATGTATTGTGAATTCCTGGATCTAAGTCTCGACATGTTCTCATTTTTTATTTATCTTGTTATCTTCCAAGTATACGTGACTATTCATTTTCTTTACTTTTGAAATAAGTGTCTTGTTAAGGACTAGAAAGATTTAAGCATGTGATATGATGAGTTTCTTACTTATCATGTTAAAATGTGTAAATATTCTTATTTTACATGTCACATTAAATTAACATTAATAAACTAATAAAACAAACTATGAAAAATAATATACAAATACACAAAACCCTTAAAAATCAAATGTATTATTGTACCGCATATAAACCAGCTTCTATCTATATATACATTTAGACAAAACCAGAAATGTTTTTGTGTATATATACTTCTATGTACATGTAGAACTGTATCATGCCCCTCACACATTCTAAATATATAGTAACACCAATATACACTGCATATATATCTTGTACATATATACATGTATATATTTACTAGTATCATACTTAAACTTCATCCTATACATTGTAACACTAGTACCATAGCACACAGTCGGCGGTAGTGATACACCGCGCGGTCCTGCCGGGGGGCGGCGATGCTGCTGACAACGATGCATGGGAGCCGGGAGGGGGGTGCGAATGGGTTTGCACGAGGTTGCAGGTGGCGACGACGGTGCGCACACGTGCGAGAGCGGAGAAGGTGCTGGAAGAGATCTCTCTGTCACCTGTTTTATATAACAAGCTGGCTGGAATATGCCGAACTCCTCTTAAAGACATGTGAGGAGGCGATAATACTCCATAAAAGTGGACTCTTCCTGAGATGCTGACCAGATGTGCATACAGAGGTCGGGTAGATGAGACTTGGTAGTCTGTTGATTGTGCCAGTTCATCCATAGCATCCTGATAGAGTTTGCGTCACATGTATAGATGGGTAACTGGACCCTCCAAGGTCAAATTACCACATCTACAAGTTTAGTCACACATCTAGGACTACTAATCGAACCAAACTATAATGAACGAACCTATGTTTGAATTCTGTTCGATAAGAAAGTTCGAGTTCAAGCTTGGTTCGATAAATGTTCACTAGGATATGTTTGGGTTCGAGTTCCTTTAGAAAACAGACATTCGAGTTTGATTTGATAATAGTTCGTTAACGATTTAACTTAACTCAAACTTGTTTCTATGAACAAGTTCGAAACTGGAGTTTGATAATAGGGTTCGACAAGCAGTACAAATAAGGAATTATTCAAATTAAAATGGTATAAAGCACAATGAATATCATAATTTCTTTAACCCTAAAATTTATCAAGTGTATAAATATGAAGTTACACACACAAATACACACGCATATACATATATCAAACTCCATCTCTTATCAAGCGAACATATGTTATGTTCATGTTCGGTTCGTTAAGTTATCGAACTTAAATTTGAAGTTCATGTTCAGTTTGTTTACAAACGAACGAACATTTTTCGAACTATTATCGAACGAACTCGAATCGAAAAATAATATGTTCAGTTCGATTATCAGCCCTACCCACATCTACTATTAGTGGGATTCCGATCTATCTGTGGAGCTATATAAGAAGCTCCTCACCCATTGTATCTGTTGAGAAAAGTGAATAGAAAAGTCAGCCCTTAGTGGTGTTCTCCTGTGGTTTCATCTCACTCATGGAGTTAGATTCCATGTTGAATCCCGGTATTTTTTCAATGTTCTTTATTTCTTTATCTCTGATATGCTTCTGCAGTATCATTTTTTTACACGATATCGGAGTGTATTTCTATATGGTACCAGAGCGGGTTCAATTTTCGAGGATTTATTTATATGTTTATGATTTGTTCAAGATTCGATCATCAAAGCGGGTTTGATTTTGGTAATTTGTTCATGAAGATTTTATTATGTTATTTTATTATGTTCAAAGTTCTATTCATGTCGTCCAAGTTCAAGTAAATTCTAGGGTTTCTTCTGCATATTTTCAAGATTGTCACCGAAATTCTAAAGAGTCCCGAAGAGCAATTAGGGTTTTGTTGAAACCCTAATTCTATGCTGGCATGAGTTCTGAGGAGCAAGATTCCTTGAAGGTTCTTTCTCAAGTACTAATTGTGAGATGCCTAGGATCCGGGTTACCCATTTACACAGCATTCGCAGTATCACATTCTCTATTGATCGCATTAGGTTACATAAATTGAGGGTAAATTTTTTGCATTTCCAATAACATTCGCAATTTAATAATCAACTACGGATCAATAAGTGTCACCAATTCATATTGCATTAATTTTCATATAAAGTTACAACTTACATGTAACAAATGAAACAGACATTCTATATATATGTATCCCAAAAATACATCAGAAGAGAGAAATAAGCACAAAAGAGATTACAATACTCTGTATAATGATTAAAATGTACCGTCAAAAGTAAAATATTTGAAACTCAAAAGTTTATGGTCTAGCTGTCGGACTACTGTGATGCAGTGACGCAGGTGCTTTGCCTGCTGTCCATGTTGGGAAGACAATAATGTCAATAAAGGTCGAGTACAATCTAAATTATAAAAAATAACAGGTATTTTAGTGATTTCAAAAGAAAGCAAGTTGATAGGTGTTGACATGTAAATTTAATAAGCTACTTGCGTGCAAAGTTGGTTCTCTAGCTGTACCATATATGAATCTCCTTGATCACTCACTATAACTCAACTAACCATGCTAGTTGTTCTCATTTAGTTACAAGATTCACATTTCGGCTATCATCATTTTATAAATCATGTTGATGGATCCGAGTAATTGTAGATGATGTGTCCTCTGTTCTGATCTTTGTCCTTATCTTAATTTCTCAAGCTCAGTGGATAGTCTGTGGTCTTGGTCTGAGTGAGACCTCACACTATGACTCTAAGGCGCGAAGAATGCCTTAAGGTTAAGGTGCCTCTGTAGGCATGCGATGGAGTATAATGCATCCTAACTAAGTTCCCAATACGTCCATTAGCTTCAACTAACAGCCATAGCAATATTTCTTATTTTGATATAGATGATTTTGCTTCCACTTCCATTGTTGTGAGATGTCGGATGTAGTGATGGATTTTATTAAATATTGATGATTGATGATTGTTGATTTACATGATCTAATATCTTTCCTCGTCATCACCTATTGGCGGAACAATAAACAAACTCAACTCCTCCTGACAACGATCTTTTCCTCGCCAGGTTCTGCTGACGGAACAGTAACCTAAACTCAAGTGGTGAGAAAACCTCCTAAGAGACTCTTCCGTCTCACCCTCTCAGTGGAAGTGCGATCCAGGAGAGGGTTAGGTGCACTCCAAAACTACGCCCCTGAGATGAGTGGGAGACTCTCCGGTCCAAGTCACTCCAAAACCGGCCCGACTATACGGGCAAAACAAGCTCGAAAAACAAAATCAAGAGTCCTCCCACCTAGGTACCCTACTGAGACATGGTCAGTGGAACTGGTCAATCTCCTGGATCCAAACGAAGTGTAAAAACACTGCAAGCTCACGTAAAACCGTACAAAGAATTGGGATCCCCCACACACTAGGCGGCCGCTGCCCTAACTAGGCTTCCTATCTCTCGTCCAGCTGAGGGTCACCGCACCTTCGCACAGTTATATGTAAGGATCACCATGACCGGCACATATATCCGTCATTAACGATTCATAACAACCAAGTATCTCACAGATTTCACAGTAATGTACGTCACTTAAATTCCTTGATCTGATAAAGCACTGAGATTCCTGGATTCTAATAATTTGGTCTGTAACTTAGAGCCAATTTCATGCACAGTACCTTATGTTTTCATCTTTAAGATCATGAGACTAGAAGCTGTTCATTGGATTTAATTTCAATTCTATGTAATTTCCCCAAATCTTTTTATCTTTAAATTCAGAACTAGTCATTAGATCTGAATTTAAATTCAATGCTATACAATATCTTTAAATCATGAACTTAGTATTTAAATAAGTGATCTTGAATTGGGTCTACGTTGCATGTTAATCATCTCCAAAACTATCAATTTTAACATGAAATCAATGGTTAATTAATGATATGAAATTGGGTATTAGTTGTATGTTAATCACCATCAAAATCAAACTATCATTTTTAAACATGCAAACTGCAACATATTTAGGGGTCTGAAATTAGAACTAAGTACGCCATTCACCACCAAATTCTTCATTTTTCAAGCATACAAGCTGTAGCTTAACAGTGGTATGAAATTAGATCAAATTGCATGCAATTTACTTCCAAATCTCTCAATTTTTATTATGAAATCAAGGGCATATGATAGTTTAACAGTGGTTTGAATTTTACGGGTTAATTGCATACACTTTACCCCCAAATTTCATCTTTAAATGCTAAAATTGTAGATATTAGTGTTCTAAAATTAGACTCCAATCATATGCAAATCACCCAAGTCTTTCATATTTTAACATAAAATTAGTGCATAAACAACGGTATGTAATTATGTTTAATTTCATGCAAATCACCCTCAAAATATCATCATTTAAGCATGCAAATCATCATCAAATCCTCACATTTTATCATGAAATCAGTGATATAAATTTATATCTAAATGCATGCAAAACACATCCAATTTTTCATCAAATCAGGAGCAAAATTTATGATCTGAATTCAATTCTAAATTCATGCTAAACATCCATTATTTCTTCCTCTTTCAAGCCTAGTTCTGTAGCTAATAAGTGGTCTGAAATTAGACCTAAATGCATGCATCACCACCAAATTCTCCTCTTTTAAGCACGGAAGCTGTGCAAAGATTGAACACGAAAATAACTCAATTTATTAGTTATAAACATTAGTATTTTAAAATCAGATTATATCCCCTAATTTAAAATTTTCAGTATCAAAAATTCTGTATGAATTCCGTTCTCTTAAATAGTTACACAGTAGTTTGAAACCAAAATAATTCCTTCAAATTTTAAATTTTAGTTTTCAACAGCAGAGAATCACATGCAATTTTTTTCCGGTTATCATCTTTCAAAACTGAATTTAGGAGCCAAGATTTTCATGCATATTTCTCCAATTTCTCATCTTTTGAAACCTAAGACCATGAGCTATAATTTTGGGACTTGAATTTAGAATCATACTATATGAAAGCTACACAAATGGAATCAAGATGTGGGGAAATGATTAACCTTTGGATCTTCAATTTTGGAGATCAACTTGCATATAGCAAGGCATGCATCGACTGCTTGAAATTGGAGCAGCAAATCCAAGGGGAGAGAAGAAGTCAGCAGCTACGACTAATGTTCATGCAGTAGCAGCAACACCTGTTGCAAGCTGCTGGAGCATCAGCAACACTAGCTGCCCCAAGAGCAGCTCCAACAGGAGCTTTGGCGGGAGGAACAACAACACCGACTGCTGTTTGCAGAAATTGAAGAGGAGGAAGAAGGTCCTCGGCTGAGAGCTTTTGAAGAGAAATTTGGGGAAGAAACTTGGGGCTTTTTGGTTGAGTTTCTAAAGAGAATTTGGGAGATTTTATGTGGTATTAATAACGGAAGAGGGAGCCTTGATTTTGCCAAGTGGAGGAGACTTGGGGGGCAAGTGTTAGGGGCTGTTCTGTTAGAATTTGACTTAAATTTATTTTTTAACCATTATTTTTCTCTTATTTGGAATACCAAAGTCATCCGTATTTACACTATGAATCTTCGATTTAGATAGCTCCTTTCGATCGTTTACGAATGATGATCAAACCATACAAAACTTATATTTTTCTGATCCAAGATGGATTCAGAAATTGGTGAAATAAGGTCTTTATTTGTGATCAAATTTTCGTGATTTAAATGGTCAAACGATATCCGATCGACGAATGATCGATTTTATTGGTCTTATTTTGTTGAGACGAATTTTATAGTGATCTTATTTTTTTCCATTTTCGATCGCGTCACGAATTTTCTGATGACACGTTTTACGGTGCAATCGATTTTTGATCGATTGATCCCAAACGAGTTTTAATTTACGATTTCTGGATCGATTCAGATCATTTAATATTGATCAATAATTTTATCGGATCATATGGACCTTAATCGAGGTGAGTTTTAAATCCGGGTGATTCGGATTCGGGTGTCACAAATATAAAAACCTCAAAGGAAGTCTCATCCTCGAGACTTGGATCAATGTCTCTATGTATTTTATTTGAGTTTCATCTTGTCATAAAAAATTCAAAGGGTTTTGAACCCATAAAAACCTTAAAGGAAAAACAAGCCATGTTCTTTCAACATGTATATAATTAAATGGGCTTGTTTTGATGATTACATGAAAAGAGTTGTAGGTATCGTGCTCGCATGTCTGCTTCGGTCTCCCATGTCGCCTCTTCGACACCACGTCGGTGCGATAACACCTTAACTAAGGAAATCTCTTTGTTGCGAAGCTTCTTCACAATATTGTCAAGTATCTGTACTAGCTTCTCCTCGTATGTCAAGTTAGACTCCATGTCAAGTTTCTCGTAGCTGATGACATCTCGTAGGTTGTGCACGTACTTCCTCAGATTGGATATATGGAAGATATCGTGAATGAGTGATAGGTGTGGAGGAAGAGCTCCTCGATAGGCCACCTTCCCCACACGGGCAATGATCTCAAATGGTCCCACATATCGTGGCGCTAACTTGCCATGAACACCAAATCTCTGTACTCCCTTCATGGGAGATACTCGTTGGAACACCCAATCTCCCACCTGTAATCACAGGAATTTTATCAATATGAAACATTAAGTTAAATCTTAATAAGTCATATTTGCAAATGGATTAAGAGAAGAGGATCGGATTACCTGAAACTCTAAATCTCTTCTCGATCGATCTGCATAGCTCTTCTGGCGGTTCTGTGGTCAGAAGCTTTCGCCTCATAAGATCAATAGCACTCACAGTCTCCTCCAAGAGCTCTACGAAGTAAAGAGCATGATCACCTACCTCACGTCAATTGAGAGGTGTGAGGCATCTCCGCCCATATAGGGCTTCGAATAGTGCCATGTTGATACTGGAATGATGTCTGTTGTTGTATGTAAACTCTACCAATGGTGGGTGGTCCTTCCAGGATCCTTTTCACTCCAGAGTACCTGCATGTAGCAAATCCTCAAGTGTTTGAATAGTGCGCTCATTCTGTCCGTTGGTCTGTGGTTGGTATGCAGAACTCATCTTCAGCTCTGTCTGTAGTGCTGACATGAATTGGTGCCAGTAGTGAGATGTGAACGTCGAGTCTCTGTCAGACACTACCTCACGTGGTATACCATGAAACTTGATAATGTTCTGCACATATAATCTGGTTATAATCTAGATAGAGTGTAGGTCATGTTGACATGTATGAAATGGGCTGACTTGTTCAATCTGTCAACAACGACCCAAATAGCGTCATGGCCACCTGGTGTCCTCGGCAATCCAGTGACAAAATCCGTAGAGATACTCTCCTACTTTTACTCTGGAATGGGGAGAGACTGCAATAATCCTGACGGTCTCTTGTGTTCTGCCTTGACCATCTGACAAGTCAAGCACCTACTAACATGACATGCTACTTCTCGCTTCATCCCGTCCCACCAGAAATGTTGGCGCAGATCACAATACATCTTTATGCTCCCAGGATGAATATACAATCATGAATTGTGTGCCTCATCAAGAATGTCTCTGCGTAACTGCTCATCATTGGGCACAACGACCCGATCAGCTTTTCACAAAATGGATTATGTTACCACAAAATCTTCACATTCATCATCGATGATACGTATGTATCTGTCTTTGATTCAAGGATCTGTCTTCTGACCTTCTACTATGCGTTCCCATAGATTGCTGAATCGTGGAGGCACGACAATCGATATAAATGCACTCTCATGAAGGTGCCAATCAATCAAAGCTACGGACATATCCGATGTGTATAACCGGTTTTCCGTACCCTCTGCATGAGCTCTCTTGCTAAGCGCATTTGCCATCATGTTTCCCTTATCAGGGTGATAACTGATAAGAGATCGTGTAGTCGTAATCCTTCATTAACTCAAGCCACCTGCGCTGTCTCATGTTCAGCTCCTTCTAGTCTAAGATGTATTTCATTTTCAGACTCTTATGTTGTGAAAATTTCAAAGTTCACCGCATAGAGATAGTGGTGCCATATATTCAAAGCGAAGACAACTGCTGTTAACTTCAAGTCATGGGTGGGGTATTTCCATTCATGCAGCCTCAACTGTCATGATGCATATGCAATCACGTGACCTTGCTACATCATAACCACTCTTATCTTCTCCTGAGGCATCTGTGTATACTGCATAATCCTGAGTGCCTGAAGGAAGTACTAGAACGGACACAGTAGTCAATCTCTCCTTCAATGTCCCGAATGCCTGCTCGCACGAGTCTTCCCAAATGAAAGGAACTCCTTTTTGTGTCAATTATGTCAAGGGAAGAACTATTCGGGAAAAACCATTGACAAAGCGTCTGTAATAGCCCGCTAGACCAAGGAAGCTACGAATCTGAGTGACTGTCTTGTGCTGCTCCCAAGACATAACTACTTTAATCTTCATAGGATCAATTGCGATACCTGTTTTAGAAATGACATGCCCAAGAAATGAGAACTGGGATAACCGGAACTCACACTTGCTCAGTTTGGCATACAACTTGTGCTCTCGAAGTGTGTCCATGACTATCTTCATATCATTTGCGTGATCCCATTCATTTCGAGAATATATCAGCACATCGTCGATGAACACAACCACAAACTTGTCCAAGTATGGATGGAAAATCCGGTTCATCATGTTCATGAATGTTGTAGGGGCATTTGTGAGCCCAAACGACATCACAACAAACTCGTAGTGCCCATACCGAGTCCTGAAAGCTATCTTCGGAATATCCGATTCTCGAATCCTCAGCTAATGGTAGCCTGATCTAACATCGATCTTCGAAAATACCGAAGATCCCTGTAGTTGATCAAACAAGTCATCAATACGTGGCGGAAGATAACGGTTCTTCACTGTTCTCTTGTTCAACTGTCGGTAATCAATGCATAATCTCATCGATCCATCCTTATTCCTGACAAAAGGACGGTAGCACCCCAAGCTGAAGTGCTCGGCCCCACAAAACCCAAGTCAAGTAACTCCTGTAACTACACCTTCAGCTCTCTCAATTCAGCCGGTGTCATGCGGTAGGGAGCCATCGAGATCGGCTGTGTATCTGTCAGTAACGTGATCTCAAACTCAAAATTCTCTTTCAGGCGGCAGACCTGGCAAATCATCAGGAAACACATCTGGGTAATCTGATACCACACCGATGTCCTGGGTCATCGGCTCTATATCGGATGTCTCTCGAACAAATGCTAGAAATGTGCCACATTCCTGATCAACAAGTCTCTGAGCTCTCAAGTACTCTATTTTGGAGTCATGTATGGTACCTCAAAAGTAAACTTGGGTAAGTCTAGAATCCTGAAGACAACTGTCTTCCTAAAGCAATCAACTAAGGTATGATGAGTTGGCAACCAATCCATACCCAAAATAAGGACAAACTCATCGAGCTGTAGTAAGAGACAACCTGTGATCATCTCGTGACCGCCAATCAACACTGACAATCCTCTATCTATCTAATGATGAACAACTGGCCACTGGCCCATGGATGTGATATAGAGGATCTAGGGTCTGCAACTCTACCTACTGAATCTAGTAATCTCAAAGCAATGAATGAATGTGTCATTCCAGAGTCAAATAAAACATGGAAATGTTGGCTCAAGACTGAGACCATATCTTTCACCACAGTAGCTGCTGATCGTGCCTGTTCCTTAGTTATTGCATGTATCTGACCTTGTTTAGCTGGTACAATACTCGAACCGACCATGCTCTGTCTGTTTCGGCGGCCTGCTGAAGTTGGAGTTCCTGCCACGGAAACTTCTAATATGCTATGCCTGCGGCTGTGAAGGCTGTGGATGCGGTCGAGGCTCATTAAAAGCATGGGGGTATTGATATCGGTAGTGACCCTAGTGGTTGCACAAGTAGCATCATACAAACATGGTAGGCATAGTAGTCGACTAGTCGTGTTGGTGCTCTGAGTCGGTCCTGCCTGTGGTCTCTCCACTCTCTGCGACCCAGATGGTCGTGCTGCACTAGTGCCATGTCTGACAAGTGTTCTTCCTAAAGTAGTCGCTGGAGATGAGCGAGCACTGCCTGAAAATGTTGAACCTGAAGGATGAAACAACCTGGCTGATCTCTGCTACTGAAACGGTCGCCGAATCGATCCGAATGATCGCCGTGGTGTGGGTACTGCTCTAGGCGAACTCCCAAAGCGTCACTCTCTAATGTCCTCAAACTTCTTAGCTGCATCAGTAGCATCGGAGATAGATGTGAGACGTAATCCTACCAACTTCTCCTGCATCTCCTCCCTCATACCTCTGATGAACTTCTCCAAGTTCTTTTCGGGGAATGCAACCGCTGTTGGTGTGTGGCGATACAACTCGGTGTAACATACAAAGTACTATCTAGCTGTCATCCGCCCATGTCTGAGCTTTGCAGATAGTTGGCACTGGGACTCCTTCCACTTCCCAGAGAAGAAGTTTGATTTGAAGCTTGTCTCGAAATCGTCCCATGTGGGCTTGCGTCCTATCTCGGAAACTATCACCTCCCACCATCTCTCGACAAACACTGTCAATGAATACTCCACAAAAGATAACCACACATCTCGTAGTAGGCGAATCATCCGAAGTACCTTCATCACTCTCTTGCCACTGCTCGGCCTTATCTGATGCCCTTGAACACGGGCACATTGGCTCGCTGATAGGAAATGAAAATCGACTGATGCATGTGAATGGCAGAATGGTCGAGTGCAATTTCATCGATAAAAGGTATAAGATCCTGCTCCCTGTCATGATCTCCATCCTTTGCTTCATGTGCGAGCATCTTCTCATGTAAGTCATCAAACTAAGGCTGTTGAACCTTTACAGACTGAGGCTGGTCCTATCGCATTCCATCCTGAGATGGATGGTAGGTGAAGTCAGATAGCTCCTTGAACCTTATCGCGATGTCGATATGTATATATGCGATCTCTGTCTGTTAGGCCAAGATCTGGTCCTGTGACCTCTCATAGCAGTCTGCTGCTGTTGGAGGTTGGTGAGAGTGGTCAGTATGCACTCTAAACGATCCGCCATCTCCTGACCAGTTCTGGACGTCATGTCTCTGCACGAGAACCAACATCATTAGCCTAAAATATTGATGTTCGTAAATACCATCACCGTTGCTTTTCTCTTCTTAGGATACAATTTGAAAATTAATTGCAAAATATGACACCTATGGTGGTTGAATGTGAATGTCATTCTTTCCCTTCTCAGATTCGCGACAATTTGAAGTACTGTTGATATCTGCGAACTTAATGCGATCGGAATTATAATTGTGAATGCGTGTAGCGGGATATCACTGCTCTGATACCATTACTGTGAAACGTCCGGATCCAGGTTACCCGTTTACACAACATTCACAATACCACATTCACTACTGATCGCATCAGGTTACATAAATTGAGGGATTTTTTTTGCTTTTCGAATGGCATTCACAATTTAATAATAAACCACAGATCAACAAGTGCAATCAATTCATGTTGCATTAATTTATATATAAAGTTACATGTAACAAATGAAACTGACATTCTCTACATGTATCCTAAAAATACATCAGAAGAGAGAAATAAGCATAAACGAAATTACAAACTCTGTAAAATGACTGAAATGTACCATCAAAAGTAAACCATCTGAAACTCGGAAGCTCAGGGTCCAACTGTTGGACTATTGTGACGTAGGTGCTTTGCCTGCCATCCATGTTGGGAAGAAAAGAATGTCAACAAAGGTTGAGTACAATCTAAATTATTCAAAATAACGTGTATTTCAGTGGTTTCAAAAGAAAGCAAGTAGATAGGTGTTGACATGTAAATTTAATAAGCCACTTGCGTGCAAAGTTGGTTCTCTAGCTGTACTGTATATGAATCCCCTTGATCACTCACTGCAACTCAACTAACTACACTAATTGTTCTCATTTAGTTATAAGATTCATATTTAGGCTATCATCATTTTATTATTTATAAATCACGTGATGGATTCGAGTAATTGTAGATGATGTGTCCTCTATTCTGACCTTTGTTCTTGTCTTAATTTTTCAAGCTTAGTGGATAGTCTGTGGTCTTGGTTCGGGTGAGACCTCACACTATGACTCTAATGCGTGAAGACCACCTTAGGGTTGGGGTGCCTCCGTAGGTATGCAGTGGAGTATAATGCATCCTAACTAAGTTCCCAACACGTCCACTAGTTTCACCTAACAACTGTAGTAATATTTCTTATTTTGATATAGCTGATTTACATCCACTTCCATTGTTGTGAGATGTCGGATGCGATGATGGGTTTTATTAAATGTTGATGATTGATAATTAATGATTGATGATTTTCATGATCTAATCTCTTTCAACACCTATTGGTGGAATAGTAACCTAATGCGATCAATAGCGAATGTGGTACTGCGAATGCTGTGTAACCCAGATCCCGTGCATCTCGCACTCATCACAACAATCTCCAGTTTAAAATCATCGCCTCCTATTCTCCATAGATCGATACGATCAGAGCAGCTGCAGTTCCAATCAACGAGGGTTTGGGTGAAACCCTAAATCTCAAAGAAGTTCGACTCCAGCATGATAACAATTCTTGAAAAAGAATAAGAAGAAAACGAAAGAAGAGAGATCTACGCAATATTATTGCACATCCATGTAGGTGGAGGTTCATGCGCATCCACGTAGGTGATCCCCACAAAAGCCTCCAGGCAACGTTGGAGTCCCTCATCTTCGACTCCAGGCACCACTGCCTACAACCCTTCAGGCCCCGCGCAACCCCCTTGCATGATGGCGCAACCTCCAGCCATAAGCGGTGCCAAGCGGTGATTCTCCAGCCTACAGGTGACGCCTCTCCCAGTTCCAGGTACCCATGACAGTGCCTCCAAGTCCTGTTCTAGTGCAGCACACAGCCACGCATACTCCAGGCGATGCCTTCTAGCATCCATGGTCCCTTCTTGCATCCAAGCAAGAGGCGACTATCCCTCCTTGCGATCCTCTTTGTTCTTCACGCGATTGGGTTCCTTCGTGGAAATCCCTAGGCTTCAATGATAGGAAGCCCCTTTGTTGGGCTTTAATAGCCCAAGTTGGGCTGTTGCATATTCGTAAAAAGGGAAAAGAGGGGCAACATGAGCTCCCTGCACAATTGGGCTTCAAATTATATGTGGGGGGACATTTAGGATGTGATTAAAAAAAGGCAAACGTGCAAAAAAGGAGAAAAGCTGTACACGGGAAAAAAAATTAAAAAGGGAGACTTTAGAAAAATAGACAGAAAAAATTGATTTGACAAAAGAGAAAAAAACCCGAGAAATAAGATTGGCTTATGCGATTTTCTTTTTGTTACTCCCCATCTTCATGTCTTCTACCAACTTGGTCGATGTCATCTATTCTGACCAGTGTGGAAGAAAAGAGGAGTATTTTGTATAGTTCTACCGGACAGATTTAGACTCTCCGGTTCAGATTCATACGTCTAGAATTTAGACTCTACCCGTTTGATGTGCACATGTATGCGATCATTATTTGAGAGGTCCCCATCTTTGATTTAGACTCAGGGTTTTCATGTAATACATATGGACTCCAGAGTAGAGATCCCATTCTCTGTACCATTATAGGCTTAGAGTTTTCAAGTGGATTCATATGGACTCCAGAGTAGAGACTCCATTCTTTGAGCCAGTATGGGAGAGATCCACCAGTTCTCTGACGAGGAGGCTTTCAAAATCCATTCTCCAGCAATCGTGGACTGCGATGAGGATATTTCCATGGCTTTTTCCATTTTGACCCTTCAGAGAGATGGAGCAATTATGGGCCACAGTTCTCCAGATGGAGACTCATTCCAATTTCAGTGACTCTGGTAGACACAGTACATATCACACTCCCTAACGAGGAGACCTAGCTTAATTACACACCAATTCTTCCCTTCTTCCTCACCAGCACGGCATGAGAAGCAACGCCCTTAACATGCAACCAACATAGTTCACGTTGAGTTGATATTGTCTGTAGTGTCTTGTATTGTGCATAGTGATTTCTTTTTATTTGTCCAAGCTGAGCATTGCATGCTCCAACTTGAGGAGTATTAGAGTGTGCGTCACATGTATAGATGGGTAATTGGATCCCACCAGGGTCCAATTGCCACATCCAATGGTTTAATCCCATATCTACTGTTAGTGGGACTTCGGTTTGGATGTGGGGCTATATAAGAAGCCCCACATCAATTGTATTAGTTTAGAAAAGTGAATAGAAGAATTAAACCCTTAACGACATTCTTCCGTGATTTCATTCTGCTCCTCATGGAGTAGGGTTCCACGTTAAATCCCGATGTTCTTCCACTGTTCTTTGTCTCTTTATCTCCGATATACTTACACACTATTGTTTTCTACATGGTATCAGAGTGTATGTCTATACATCCGTTGTTAAACCTATAATAAAAATATAAAATATCATTTTAGTTATTTAAGTCGAAGAATCTTCCTCCTCAATACTTATTGTTAAAACGTGCATTCTTTTAGTAGAGTTTCACAACCTCTTGCATCTTATCAACAATAGCAGTCTTGTCGTCGAAGCAAACTTCTACAGATACTTGTTGGCCTCACTAGCTCTCCCAAAGCTATTTAGCATCTGGTAGCTTTCATCAAGAGATCAAGTGCAACTACGAGCCTCATATAATTCATAGAAGTGATAACACAAGAAATTCGCTTGGAGGCAATCAATGTTCTGCAGAATCATTGAAAACAATGAGGGTCCCATCTAGTAAGGATACCCTAAGTGAGGCAATATGGATTTGAGTGCCTCAAGAGGTGATCAAATGAAGGAGGCCAAATTACACGTTCTCCACTGATGGCCAAAGCTTTTCAACAGAAGTCCAAGCATGAAAGCAAGGATCAGACCTCCACAATATCAACATTTCAGTACAAACCACCTTTTGAAATCTAGAATGTGAAGAGAATTGATAAACAAAGCAAGAAAAATAAAGATAAACATTGAACACGAGATTTTACATGGAACCCTACTCCCTAAGGAGCGGGATGAAACCATAGAAGAAGGCCTTAAATGGTCGGATCTTCTTATTGAATTTCTTAATGAGTATAGGGGGTGTGGGGCTCCTTATATAGCTCCAGACAGACCATAATCCCACATGTAGTAGATGTGGGACTAAACATAAGTTGGTGGTAATTGGATCCTGAAGAGATCCAATTACCACTTTGTTAAATTCTCCAACACTCCCCCTCAAGCTGGAGCTGAGAAAGCTGCAACTTGCAACAAAAAGAAAGGTATACATCACATCTTCACACGATACATCACAAGAACATATGTTTGTTGCTGGTAGAAAACCTCTCTTGAGGACGGGTCTACGACTTTCTAGTCCCCGAAACGTATTCTCTACCATGCATGTAGAGTCCCTGCGATATCAGGTCACCGGAACGTATCTCTGTCGTGCATGGAGAAGAGTCACAATAGAAGAAGTCTAGCGCGGAGTAGTAGTCGGGTCATCAAAGAAGAAGTATATACCCTGACGAAGAAGTCGATGCTCGATTAAGACAGATGATCTGTAGAATTCTGAAGTGTCGGTCTGTCAGTCGTGCACGTGCAGAAGTCCTGAAGAATATATCTTTGACTCCTCCTTTCTCCCATACTAGATAGAACAAAGATCATGGAACATCAAGTTGGGAGAAACAAAACATGCATTTTTTATGCTTCTTTTTTTACGTATGGCTTTTTTTTATATGTAGCCTCTCTTTTTTTAAGCCATTCATCATTTTTTTCGGCTTTCTCTCTTTTTTAAAACTAGGCCAACTTTTTTCCCCTCTTTTGGCCTTCCTCTATCTTCTCTCTCTTTTTAATACAAGGCCTGCTAGGCCTGAAATAAGTAGCTCCCCTCTTTTTTTTAAATCGTAGCTCCACTTGGGCACAACACTTCTCATTCAGGGTTCCCACCTAGGGAACCCCTCTTTTCAAGAACGCCGCCCCCTTTGAGGCATTTCTTCTCTTGTGCCTAGGGGTGCTAATCGAATCGAATACATTTGAATCCACTTAGATTCAGATTCAATTCATTATAAAATTTTCGAGTCCGAATTCGAATCGAATATTAAACGAATTTCTAATCTAAATTCAAATTCAATTCGTTTGGAGTTTCGAATATTCAAATTCGATTCATTCTATATCGAAATAAAATTTTATTTAATGAATTTACTAATAATAAAAAAATATATTAATAATATTTTAAGTTTCAAAGAATTGAATAAACTTTGTGATACCAATTTGTGAAAAAATAATTGAGATAAATAAAAAACTTTTAAAAATGGTAAAATTCAATAGATAATATAAATTGCATTAAAGTACCTAACTTTGTTGTTTGTGTATGTCTCTTGCATTCCTCATTTGCTCTTTTTGTACCTATGGTGAATTTAATATATAAATAAAAAATAATTATTGACATCTTGATAAACCATTGAGCTTCTCTTTTTGTACCTGTGATGAAAATTCAATTAATGCATATCCACATTTCAATTGCCATTCCACCAACTTTTTCATTCTATTTAATAAATGATTCATAAACCACTGATCTTTTCTTTCTATCAATCTTATTAATTATTCCAGGAATCGATTTTTTTATTTCTTCACCATCTTCTTCCACTTTTTCATTAATATCATCATCATGCCCAATGACCCTCTCATGAACACTATCTTGAGAAGATTTTATATCTGAATTAGACTTCTAAAACAAAATAAAAACACATACTCAAAACTATATTTTAAATTCCATATCAATATAGAAATACAAGATATTGATTTATAGATATACATGTCCAAAATAATAACCAAAAGATTGTGTTCTACGTTTCTCTGAAGAATCCTCCATATCTTCCCTCCCATTATGACCTATCTCCATGATATCTGAGAAAAAAAGAATCACTAAATTCCATCAGAACCATAAAAGGTCAATGTGAAGTGACTTATGGAGCTGAATCCAACATCCGAGGTGTATAAAAATCGGCAGACCGAACTGAGAACTCAGTTGGTATGGCTTTGATCTTCAATTTTCTAATATGTAATATTTTTTCTACATCAAGCACGAACACTTCATGCTTACCTCATTTCAATGCACTCTTATGGGGGTATAGTTGGGATTATTAAAGATTATAATGATATTTCCTTCTTGATATCCTAGTCTCCTTGTAATCTTGATGAGAAATGGAATTTAGTTGCAGCCATGATCTTTTGCACATTTAGCCATTTAGGCAAAGCTCGAAATCCATGAAATCTATTCATACCATAATTGTCTCTAAGATATTATTTGTATTCAAATGCTTGGTTGTCCTTATCATAAGATCTGGATATTATGATGGATGGGAGGATTAAGAGTGTGATTAAGGAAAAGATTGTTAGAAATTTGAAATCTATGGCCTCGCGATGGTTTTCAAAAATTTAGTGCGTGTTTGTTTGCAGATGATGTATTTTAGAATCACATAAGTTATTTGGATAGAACCTAAATCTTAAGATTTTAGGGTAAAAAGAGGTGTGTGTGTGGTAATACCAATAGCTGTGGGGGTGATGGAGAGATGACGACGACGTTGGTGAGTCTCAAACCGGTGTCGTTGTCGACGGCGGGGGAGAGTGGGAGCTGGTGGTGGGGTTGGCTACTAGGAGGGTGGTGTTGTAAGTGGTGGGAGCGAGCAGGAGAGGGAGACTAGAGCTGACAGTGTTGGAGAGAGCGAGCAGGAGCGGGAGGCTAGAGCCGGCGATGTTGGAGAGAGCGAGCAAGAGCGGGAGGCTGGAGCCGTCAATGTTGGAGAGAGCGAGCATGAGTGAGAGGTTGGAGCTGGTGACGTTGGAGAGCAGAAGCATATGTCAGTATTTTTTTCTCATGAGTGACGAGGGGAGAGAGAGAAATTGAGGGAGTATAGAGGGGGTATGGTGTATGCAATAGGCATCCCAAAATTGGGATGCTTAGAATAAGATGATGAAAAGTTTTATTATTATATTAAGTTGTGTATCATGTGTGGGGATTTTACAAAATATATACTACATTTATTTACATATATATAATGCTTCATACCATATCATATATGTGTATCGAATCAAATCGAATTATTATCGAACGAATCCAAGTAAATTCAGATTCGATTCATTTGGCAATCAAATCCAAAAGTTAAATTCAAATTCAGTTCATTTGATTTCGAATCGAACTTTTTTCGAAGTTTTATCGAACGAATCCTTAATCGAATTCGAATGATTCAATTCAATTAGCAGCCCTACTTGTGCCACTGTCGCCAAATCCGGAAGGAAGGGGACATTGAAGTGGTGCAGATGGGGGCTTTGTCAGGAGGCTATGCCTTCACTTCGCTTGGAGCCTGGCAGCGATCTGAAGATTGGCGATGATCCGAGGCTGTTTAGAGAGGCCACGAGCCACTTGCATGAGGAGCTGCTACTCTCGAAAAGGAGGGCGACGCCTCTTGTAGGTTCGCTTGAGGGGATGAGGACGTGCGCAAGTGATGCGTCGCCACCCCTCCATTTTTCTCGGGCTTGGGCATCGTCGCCTAGTTCGGTGTTGGAGAAGATATCATACCTTCGGAGATGTGCACGATGTTTGTACCTTCATTTCACTGTTATCACCGTCGTCACTGCCTGGATCTCGCTAGTGATGGCAGGTTTCAGATCTGGTCCTCTGGAGCATAGGTGCGATGGCCATGGAGCGTCGCCAATGCGAGAAGAGCCTCGCATGATCACATCTCTGGCCGAGAACAAGGTCTTCACGATCTAGGGTTTTCATGAATCGATGCGAGAAGGGATAATGCAAGACACTGTTGTAAAAGTCGGCCGACTAGGCCGACTAGTCGGTCCGACTAGTCGAGTCGGGGGGGTACCCGACTCGACTAGGCCAAATCGGTCAATAGTCGGTCAGACCCGATTAATCGCCCGATTAGTCGGCCTAGTCGGCCGACTAGTCGGCCGACTTTTGCATAGAGATTTCTCGGGCTTTGAGAGCTTAGAGGTCTAATGAACAGATATACCCTCTAAACATGATTCACAAAAAATATTGTTGAGCTTCAAACCGAAGGAGGATGCCGAAAGGTATACCATACTATGAAGTCACTGCTTCTTAGATGTTGTTAGGATCTACATTGTGATCATTAGCAGTTATAATCATCTTTATCAAGGGAGAAATTGAGTGGTAGCTCAAGTGGAGATTGTGTGTTAGGCAAAAATTTGCTCAAAAGAAACTGATAAATATGTAGAAACATTTTTCTTATTTATATACATAATTCCAGGTGAAAGACCAAGAAATGACTCAGATCAATCTGCTATCGAAAAAAGCTTATAATGATTATAGGGAAGAGTTTTATCTTGTGGAATGGTGATCACGGAAATCGGGTTACTGACATAAACAGTGCTCTTGAACTACTGAGAAAGACAGGACGTCTGAATGAAACTAGTGGTGAGATTTGCTGAGATTGATGAGGGGATTTGAGAGCTTAGAGGCAGAATGTGCATCAGATTTTCCTAGTCTAAGAACAAAGAACGTGTATGTTATCTTGGATATGATATCATTCAGGAAACTAGAACTGCAATAAGAAGTTGTGATGCCAAATCATAGTCTCTCAACATAACAAAATATAAAAACAAAAAACACTAAAAATGTTAAATAAAAATTATAAGAAAATTCTGTCTGTACTTTAAATTATAGTTTTTCATCTAGATATAAAATATCAACTAATTAATATACTATCCTGGATAATTTTACTTAAAACTTTGTGATTTAATATCACGTTGGTTAACTTATATACGATTAGAATTGCGTTTATTACGCCTAAATGTTCGTTAACTTAGATACTTCTTGTTGATTTGCATGATAGTTAGGTAACTTAGGTTATTTACCTTTTATGGTTGTTGATTAGCTTTGTATTAATTTATTTCTAACTTCAACTCTTGCTACGTACCAAACATTTTGTTCTTAACATTTTGTCCGTGCTATGAACCAAACATTTTGTTCTTAACTTGCTTCGTTTTTTCTTCTGTTGCTATAATTTTTAAAGCTCTCAAAAATATTAAAACTGCTAAATATATGAATATAAATGAGAGTATATGTTATAAAACTCGATTTATATATTTAAAATAATTTAAAAATTCAAAACCGACTAATGCCCGACTAAATCCGATTACTCTCCCGACTGCCGATTAATCCTTAGTCAGTGACCCTGCCGACCGAGTACCGACTGCCGACTTCTGCAACCTTGATGCAAGAAGAGCTTCGCCCATGCATACGAAGGATCATCAGAATTAGGGTTTTAGGAAGAAGCCTTAGAACACCTTTGATGGTGAAGAGCCTCGAGCATTTTTTGAGATTACATTCTCAACAACATTTTCGAACAAAGAATATATGAACATAATCTCGAACAGATAATCAAATATCAAAATGAGCAAAAGTTGTTGCCCTCATAAAAAACTGAATCCTAAAAATGACTCGCTCTGATACCATGTTGAAATCTAGAATGCGGAAGCGAATCGATACACAGAGCAAGAAAAATAAAGAAAGATAAACATTGAACACGAGATTTTACGTGGAATCCTGCTCCCTAAGGAGCGGGATGAAACCACAGGAGAAGGCCTAAAGGGTCGGATCTTCTTATTGAATTTCGCAATGAGTACAGGAGGTGCGTGGCTCCTTATATAGCCCCACAGACAGACCAGAGTCCCACAGATAGTAGGTGTGAGACTAAATATAAGTAGGTGGTAATTGGATCATGGAGAGATCCAATTACCACTCTATTACATTCTCCAACACCACTTCTATCAGATCACAACGCGAGAAAGCAGAAGCTCTTAACATTTATGCACACATAAACTTTCACTCTTTGCCTTTGTAGAGGAATAGAAAAAAATCAATAACTGCCTGACCTGAACCAAGAGTTGATATCAGGTAGTTATTAATATCGAGAGGCGAACTCGGGTCTTGCAGTTGCATATATATATATATATATATATAGTACTAACCCGGTAATTAACTTATGCATACAAGTACACACACACACACTAACACTTATGATATTTCACACACCACCCATAAACACACATATACGTACATACACACACACACACCATGCATGCATGTATGTGTATATGAGGGTCACCTAGTGATCACATGGCTATTCGAGCTAAGTGCTCATACAACTAATTAAACTTACACATCATCATGTTCTATAGTTAGACTTCTTCATCCACTCTCCATGTCACCAATTAGGCCCACCGAAGACCAAGAAACTCCAATGATGGCACATGTCAAGTATTGTCTAGCTTGACCAACAATTAAAGAGATTGAGAACCTTACGAATTTGAAACGTGGTACCCAATGTACTATGCTACACTGTGCTCTCGCTAACTAACCAGCCTGCGAGCCTACACCCAAGGGCCCTTGCATGCCGGAAGAATCCACACGAGCCCCTTAAAGGGTAGTAATGTTGAATAATGTTGAGAACTAAACCAACCAACGACAAACAAGAAGATAAAATAATTGCAATAGGAAATCACACACAATCACACGACACAAGGGGCTTAGGATGGCTCGATAATGCGCTTACATCCACTTTTTCACACAAAGCTCTCTTCTCTGCTTGGGTTTGGGTTTGGAATTTAGAGCTTGGCTTTTTGTGTCAATATCTAGATTCCAATTGTTCGAGTTGCTTGCTTCTTCAAAATGCCTCCTTAATATCCATATCATCATTTGTCCGAGATGTAAATGCGTGCTAACAAGGATGGCATTGATCTTAGGTGGGTTCAGGTTATGCATGAGGAGGTGTCGGTCCTTGTTAACAGCCGCTAGTTGGGACATCGCAAATGTTTCTAATGGTCCCATTTTGGTTGGTTCAAAGTGGATTTACACTACAAAGTACAAACTAAATAGATGAGTAGAGAGATACAAGGATAATCTTGTTGCAAAAGGGCTTTAGTCAAATGTATGATATTAAGCACTTGGAGATGCTTGTCCCTGTGGTAAAACAATGAGTGCAATGCATGTTGTTCTGTCTTTATCCGTACTTTGAGATACAGAGCTTCGCTATATAAATGTGTAGAATGTCTTCTTAAATAGGATTTGTTAGAGGATGTATACATGCATACGCCACTTATCTATGAGAAGACGGAAGTTTTGCAAGTTGAAGAAGGTATTATACATGGTTTGAGAATCTTAGAGTAGTTAATGTTAGATTGAGATATTATTACGGCAATGGAGATAATGTCTTCCCTGTGAATGAAGCATAAACATTTTTTTTTGAGTCAAAAAGAGGAGATAACACTCAAAGGTGTCTGCCTCAATGATTTCTTGAAAAAAGAGAGAAAAAAGAAAGTGCAAAAAAAGGAATTACAGGATCAACTCCGCCACTAAACATGTAGCATGTACCCAAACATTTTCCTTATAGAATCTTTGTCCCTCAAAAAGTAGAGCATTTCTAGCAAACCAAATAGCCCAAACAATAGCGAGAGGTAGAAGGAGAGCCTGACGATGCCGCATTCTGTTCGCCAGCAAGGATCTGCAAAAAGAGGCAAGTCATCCGTACAGACCCAGTCGGGGGCATCCCTACCCCAGATTGGGGCGGTCTTCCGACACCGGAAGAACAAGTGGTCAAGCGATTCAATCTCATCCATACACAGGGGACACCTATCAGAAACCGTACCCAGAAGTCTAGCACATCGGTCTCTCGTCATCAATCTTTGCCGACGGAACAACCAAAAGAAGAAGTCAATCCGCTCAGGGAGTGCAAGACTCCACAAAAAGGCACAGTCCTTCCGCAAAACCTCGGAGCTCGAAGGGGGCGGCCTGTGAATCACCCCATATGCCTTCCTGACGGAGAAAGGACCCCCATGCCATATCCAATGATCCCTACGCCCAGTAGGTCTCCCTGACTCACGTAAAGAATCCAGCAATACGAGAAAGTCTTCAAGGCGCTGATTCGAGAAGTTTGAAGAGAATGTAGGCATCCAGTTTCCATCCGACTAGCACGAGGCAACACTCGCCCCTCGCTCTGCGGCCAAAGCAAACAGACGGGGAAAATGCTCACTCAAAGGCCCCTCATCCGTCCAAGCATCGGTCCAGAAAGCAAAGTTGTCCCCCGACCAAGAACCGGCCTAAAAAGCGCCCGAAAACGGGGAAGAATCCCCAGGATCCCCTTCCAGAAGGGCGTCGGAGGCAAAACACGACTGCTAGGCATAGGCGAGGTACCATTAATACCATAGATCCGACGAAGAAGGTTGGTACACAGATCATCAGAGGCACCGCAGAGTCTGCTGACCCACTTCAGTAGCATGGCTTCATTCATAGCATTTATTCTTCGAATGCCTAGACCCCCCTCCCCCTTGGGAAGCGTAACTCATCCCACTCCACAGGATGGATCCCACCAGTCTCCCGACCAACCTACCCCAAAGGAATTTGTGCATCAATCTTTTCAGACGAGAACAGATTCCCTTTGGCATGAGACGAGAAGACATGAAGAAAATCGGGATCGAAGACAGAACTGCCGTGAGAAGCACCAGGCGGCCTCCCTTGGATAAAATGGTCGACCTCCAACCAGAAAACCTGCTTTTAAGTTTGTCAACAACCTGTAACCAGTCCGCCAATCTGGATCTCCCCACAGTCAAAGGCACCCTGAGATACTTAACCGGGAGGGCACAACAATCAGAACCCAGGACCTGAGCACATCTGTCAGCCTCCCCCTCCGATAACCCGAAACTGTCGACCTTGGACTTGCTCTCATTTTTAAACAGACAAGAAATTTCACTGAAAAGCTCAAGGGCCAAAGCCATGCCAGAAGCCTCTCCAGTTCACCCTCAATGAAGAAAACGGTGTCGTCTGCGTCTTGGAGGAGCAGGATCTCAATTCCATCCCTAGAATATCCCGCCGAGAATCTACCATTGGTAACACAAGTCACGATTCGAGCCAAGACATTTGAAGCGATGACGAAACGAAGAGGGGCCAAAGGGCATCCCTGCCTGACACCCCGCCTCGGCTGGAAGAAACCCCACTCCGGACAGCCGTTCACCAGAACATACATAGATGAGGTCGTGACACAGCGCTTCATCCACGAAATCCAGAAGTCCGGAAACCCCCTTCGGTGCAGTGTAGACCAAAGAAATTTCCAGTCCAAAGTGTCATAGGCCTTCGCAAAATCCACCTTCCAGAATATCCTCGCCTTCCCCCGCCTCTTCCAATCCGCCACTATCTCAGAGGCAATAATCAAACAATCCGAGATCTGCCTGCCGGGGACGAAAGCCGACTGCAATGGTGAGATAATGTGCTCCAGCGTACGACTCAATCTAACCGCAAGAACCTTCGCCACAATCAAGTAAAGAGCGTTGGATAGCGCAATGGGCCGAAAATTCTCGATACGCTCTGCTGCTAAGCTCTTAGGAAGGAGAAAGATGAGGGCCTTATTGATCCTCTCAAAGCCCGCACTTCCGCCACAAAATTCCGAGATGACCTCCAAACGCCCACCAGGTCCCAAAAGTCTCTGTAAAAAGCCACCAGAAAGCCATCGGGTCCCGGGGCCCCGTCAGCGTTGAGAGACCAAACCGCATCCTTAAGTTCCTCCATGGAAATAGCCTGCGTCAGACTCGAAGCCAAAGAGGGAGGTAGACACAGAGCCCCCAGCCCCGTCCACCTCCACCTTCTCGCAAAAGGGGCAGCCGAGAAAACCCGGAAGTGGTCCGCAATCGCTTTTCCCATCTCCCTGTTGCCCTCCATCCGCACACCATCCACAATCACAGATCTCAGTGCATTACTCCTACGCCTACCACTGGCCACACGATGGAAGAAAGCCGTGTTCGTGCCACCCTCACTGAGCCAGGTGCTCCTAGACCGCTGCATCCATTCTGTAACGCGCTTCCGATCCTCATCGGTGATTTTCTTCTGGGCAAGCGCACGCAGGGCCAAGTCCTCGCCAGTAAGATCCCACAGATCCTCAACAACGTCCAGCTTAGACACCTCCGCCTCAGCCTCCACCCGAGCCGCACGACGTGCATCTCTGGACTCCCTCTTGAAAGCAGATAAGCGCGTACGCAAGGAGGCCAACTTCTGCACAAACATGGATGCCGCAGAACCCGATACTGACATGGAGGACCAATGAGCCCCAGCCAGATCCCGGAAGGAGTTTTCCAAAAGCCAGCTCCTTTCATACCTAAAAAAACCCCTAGGTAGCTCGAGGTCACCGAATCCCAACAGATCGGAGTGTGATTGGATCGAGTCCTTGGCTTGACAACATCAAAGGCCAAAGGGTAAATATCAAACAGCTTTGAGGAGGCCAAGAATCGGTCAATACGCGATCGAGAGGCAGAATTTCTCCAAATGTACCTCGAGCCCGCCGCATCCAGCACCTCCGAGTCCATGGAGTCAATAGCATTCGCAAACTCTTCGGAGCCCGGATCCTGCTCCCCCTAGACCGGGGCCGATCCTCAGACCGAAGCGTAACATTGAAATCTCCACCAATAAGCCAAGGAATCCCCATAAAAGTCGACCTTGCCTCCTGCAAATCCGCCCATAGCTCACGCCGCTCAGAAGAATTGCACGGCCTGTAGACACAAGAGAGTGCCAAAAGGGAGGAAGAATAGCTGCATTCCAGGACGACCGTGAGCACATGTCTCCTCCCCCTGAGCTCCGCATGAAAAGAGAGAGCCGAGTGCCTCCACACCAGTAGCAAGCCACCCGAGGAACCAATGGCATCGACCGTCCGAAAATCATCAAGGCCCCCTGCATCAAAGGAGCGCCAAACTAAGACATAGACTGAAGCTTCGTCTCTTAAGTAAGACAACATCAAAACCCCACTCCCGAAAACGCGCACCGAGAATCTTCCTCTTAAAGACTTAAACATAACAAGGTGATTCCACTTCTCATTTACGTGGACAATGTGAGGGATGTTCAAGAGAAATTTATAAATCTAGAAGGGAAGCTTCCTAATCACTTTCACCTGAAGGATCTCGATAATCTAAAATATATGAGCATTGAAATTGCAATATCGAGTGAGGGCCGAATTCTTTATCAGAAATATTTTGTAGGCATCTGGTAAGAAATTGGTTGTGAACCTTCCTCCATGTCTTTTGAAAGAAAACACAAGTTAAACATCAAGGATGAGAAACAATTAGATGAAGACTTCAAATGGCAGTACTATAGTTCTGTATGGATTGGTTCATGCATGTGCCTATGTATGGATATGCATATAGAAGATGTGGGGCGCATCCTATGCTACTTACAGAACTCCATGAAAGGTCAGGTCTTATACATATACTGTGATGAGGCAGGAGGATGGATTGACACGATGGCTCAAAAATCAGTGAAATTCGCAGAAATTTCACCAAAATTTTGATTTCATTGAATTGGAGAAATCAAAACCCAACAATGAACTTCGACGTGGGATTCTTTGCATTATCACGATTTGATCGAAATGGGAGAATATCGGCGACATGTTGCCGATTTTTTGATTTCGCCAAGTCACTGATATGTTAGTGAAATTGACATTTAAGGCCTTGTCTGACACTAGAATATCCACTATGAATATTACTTGTATCTGGGTGGCTATCTTGTTATATGGAACAAGAGGTAGTCTGTGTGATTGAGACTTGACACAGGCAGAATACATGATTGTTGCCATGAGACGACGATAGAGATGATGTGGCTTAAGTTCATCTTAATAGGCATTAGAATCTATTTTGAGTCACCTATTATAGTATACCGTGACAACAAATTTAAAGTACATTTATCTAATAACCATGTCTTGTATGATCAGATCGATCACATTGAGATTGATTGCCACTTCATAAGAGAGATTAATGATTCATAGAGAATTCGTACTAAAATATACAAAAATTGAAGAACAATAGTCGCCAATGGCTTCACTAAGGGACTTCTCAAAACAATTTCGAGAAGAAAATGGGTAAGTTGATCTCTATGGTCAACTTGAGAGGGAGTGTTCATTTATTTTGTAATATGGGTAAATGTTCATGGGTGAGGATCCATTAACCATGTGAGAATATATATGTAACTCTCCTCTTTTTTCACAAGCTAAGCAACTAAAGACAACTGCGATCGGCCGTGAGTGCTTTAGTCTCCCCTTCTGTGGTATTTCCCTTCCACTTAGGAGAGTTTTCCATGCAAGTCCTTGTGTTTCTAGGATTGCTTGTGTGTTTGCTTGATTTCCACATTTCTGAAATGGAAAAGTCCACGATATTGCATCCAACTTGCGACAGAGAATGGTGTTATTTTGTGTTACAAGCTCTCCCCAGTTCCCAACAAAATCCAGTTCTGTAGATAAAGTTACTCCCAATGATAGCATCAGCCTTCACTTTCACGAGTACTCTATTACTGGGTAACCCATTCCTCCAATTAGGAGTTGGTGTCATTTATGACAACCCGAGTCTAAGTTGCAGTTTAATTCAGAAAATTTAGCCTAAAAGCATTGGGTGTAGCCCAATAGGACCAAATGTTTTTGCCCTAAATAATCAAGCCCAAGAGTAAATATACCTTACACACAGCTTTCGAGTATTCTTGAGTTGGCAATTTATTACTGTTGTTGGAGTGTACACATTACCTTTAAATTTTTTTGTGGTAAATTAAATCTCCTAGTTTTCAGAAGGTTATATGAATATAGATAATTCAAATTCTTGCATGCTTTTGGATGTTGAAAACTAACCTATACCCAATATTTGTCCATGTGGATAATTATAAGCATTTCAAAGAAAATTTGTTGCCATTAATACGAATAATTACATTTGCTTTTATGATACAGGTGAAAGACTTGGGGTTTGGTTAGCTTTGTTCCCAACAGTCTATCTATCTGCTGGAACTGCAACTGCATTGATTCTCGTCGGCGGAGAGACTATGAAGCTCTTCTTCCAAATAATTTGTGGAAACCTTTGCTCATCAAACCCCTTGTCTACCATAGAGTGGTACCTGGTGTTCACTTCTTTGTGCATAGTTCTTTCTCAGCTGCCAAACCTCAATTCAATTGCTGGTCTTTCCCTGATTGGGGCCATAACAGCCATAACATACACTACACTATCTTGGATCCTATCAGTTAGCCAGACAAGGCCGTCATCTATCTCTTACCAACCTCTCAAGTTACCTTCCTTTTCTGCATCGATGTTTTCTGTGCTTAACGCACTTGGTATTGTTGCATTTGCATTCAGAGGACATAATCTTGCACTTGAGATTCAGGTACGTTTTAAATGGTACTTCTCAATGTGGATGCATATTTTCTTGTTCTCTCATTCCCTGTTTATATTCTTCTGAATCCAGGCAACAATGCCATCAACTTTCAAACATCCAGCACATGTACCCATGTGGAGAGGTGCGAAAGTTGCATATCTGCTCATTGTTTTGTGTGTATTTCCTATTGCAATTGGAGGTTTCTGGTCGTATGGAAATCTTGTAAGTTCCCTAATCTGTTGCAGACATACAATTTTCTTGTCATAATATATATTTCGTAGCCATCTATTTTTCACGCAATAGGGCCATGATCTCAAGATCTAATCTAATAGTCACGTTGAATGTGTTTTTCTAATGTAGATGCCTGCTGGAGGGATGTTGGGTGCGATTTATGCATTTCACAGCGATGACATCCCAAGAGGCCTCCTTGCGACAACATTCCTCTTGGTTGTATTCAATTGCCTCAGTAGCTTCCAAATATACTCAATGCCGGTATTTGACAGCTTTGAAGCGGGATACACGAGCCGCACAAATCGTCCCTGCTCCGTTTGGGTCCGTTCAGGATTTAGAGTCTTCTATGGATTCATATCATTCTTTATCGGGGTGGCACTACCTTTTCTTTCTAGTCTTGCAGGACTATTAGGAGGTCTCACTCTCCCTGTGACATTCGCCTATCCTTGCTTCATGTGGGTTCTGATTAAGAAGCCTCCGAGGTTTAGCTTTGAGTGGTACCTAAACTGGGGTCTGGGAATTCTGGGCACTGCATTTAGTTTGGCCTTCTCTTTAGGCGGTGTTTGGAGTATGGTAAACAGTGGACTGAAACTAAAGTTTTTCAAACCTAACTAAGGCTAGGCAGGTTATAAGATGACATAAGGTGGGTTTAGGATTAGGCGCAAGGACTGAAACGATGTTTGTGATCACCTGCTTCTTTCTCTTGCAGTCTCACATGATCGTTGACAAGGATCAATCATGTGAGAGAATGCATAGTTAGGAGATTCTCCCTAAAAAGTGTATTATGGTTTTGCGGTTTAGTTCCTTTAATGCCTGTTCACACCTGTAATTCTTGTGCTAATGTAATCAGTGGAATTGAAATTTTAATGATCTATATCAACTAGTAGCATGACAATACTATGACTGAGTTAACCCTTATTATCAGTTAAGTTGATGTAGAGGGTGTTCTGTGTATAGTTAGTTTATTGTATGCTGATGTCAATCTATTGCATGCAGTTATTTGTAGCATTTATTGCTTGTGTATATTTAATTGTTGCATGTTGTGGCTGTCAGGATGATTTTAATAACTTGAAAGGGAACTTGAATATCAGATAGCTAACTCAACCATTTTTAGATATTGACCTATTCTTGTAAGGCCACAACTCAACATTCTCAACTCAACCATTTTTAGGCCTAGTTTGATTGGGGTATGATGCTGGGAGTAACTTTGTTATCTGAGGGTTTATCGTTATTCTTCTTTAGTTGGTTCGAGGGATAGAGAATGAGATAAGCTTGATGTTTTACTTTTTGTCTGGTTAAAAAAAGGGGTAAGCATTGGGTCTGATCGGTTTTCGCCCCCTCCATGGAACATGCTGGTTCTGTCACTGGCTCTCAATGATTTGCTTACGAAGGAGTGCCTATATCCTGAGACGGAGTTTCGAATTCACAAGGCTTGGAAGTGGAGGGAAGACAAGATATAGATGTAGTGGACAACATTTTCGGTCAACCATTGAGTCATGAGAAGCCCATTTATGAGTCATTGAAGACAAAATCAATAAAATGAGACTCACAATGCAGGACTAGCAATGAGGTGCAACAGATGTCTGAATATAAAATTAGGATGGAGGTTGTTGGGATTTTGATTAAATTTGGGTGTGAAAATTCCAACAAGATCAACCATCAGAGTCATGATTTTATTAGTTGTTGAAGTCCTAGATTGAGTAGGAGATATTTTGTAGAGAGGCCTGATTACAAGCATGTTACTTAGAGTGCAAGAGTGTCACACTTTAGGTATATAGTCTGTTATAGTTAGTTGATGGTAGTTGTGAGATGCAATACTGCTGAAAATAATAGACGGTTGGAATGAATGGGATCATGAATATGATTTTGGATCTCTTCTTTGTCTTGTTCCGTCTCTCTTCTATGCAAGTTTCCATTCTATTATCTTTTCTAGAATCTGTCTAGATTTCTCTCATGTTCTACCTTTGATATCTCTCTCAGAAATTCCTGTAGTCGCTGAAATCTATAGCGGGTTTTACTACATAGTAAGATGGTCTAGAGGGGTTTTACTAAACAGTATTATAGCATTTTCTACTACAGTGGATATTTTTTGGTAGATCTTGAGAAGTGATCGATATTCCTCCACTTTGGTTTTCTCCTTATTGGGTAAGTTCCCCTCCAACAAGGAAACTTATTCAAATTTGGACAAATCATGGTTCTACTTGAGATTTGAATTGACAATTTGATTTGTGATGTTCTATCACTAAATTGGAGATTAGTTGATGGATCTCAAAATCTCTTCGATTGGGTTTGATTCTTTCTTTATCGATGAGATTCTCTGAATTCTTTCCAGATTGTTTTGATTGATGCACAGTGCTCTCCCTAGATTATATATAAATAGAGGGCATTGGGTGCATACCAAGATATCCCAACACAAGTTTTCATAACACAAGAAAGAAATCAAAGGGAGTGATAGGGAGAAGAAAGAAGGTTCGTGGCTGCAGCAAAGTTTCAAGACATTGATCTGGATTGGAATTCCATCACAAATCAATGTGACATCACATCACGATTCCTTATTCCAACACTCTACCAACCCTCATAACCATACAAGCAGCTACTATTCACAGGAGGTTATCCCAACCCAGTAACCAAACTAGTCCTTAAAGTGGTTCTTCTACAACATTCTTCCCTATAGTTTTAGAGTAGAGTTATTTCCTTTGTAATATTTATCCTCTCCATGATTCTCCATTGTTTAGTGATTTATAGCATCATATAGAGAGATGGTACTGTGTAAGCCCCTCTTGGGAGACTAATTTGATTATAGTGCTTGGTTTGGCGTTGTGATCAACCATGTGATTTTCCCTTGACACTGATGGTTTTCCACATTAAAAATCCTCCGTACATGTGGTTGATTTTTGTGTAGTTGGAACTTTATCCGCAGTTGATATATCGTGCATGATCCACTTATCAATTTTAATATCTTTTCCACCTACGTGGAGATTCCATCCTATTGCATGAATGGTTTTTCATGCTGCTTATGTGCATGGTGACTGACGTGTGGCATCTCGCCCTTTGTGTTGGCATCCATCGGAGGGAGAGAGACATTTTTCATTGCGTAGTTCTCATGAATAATATTCATATACATTATTTTTTGTGACCATGCATGCCAAGGACGAGGAAGGAATTTAATGAGGGCACGTGGCAGCAATTCTTTCAAATGATTTATCATGGCCATCGATCGGAAATGGTAGTGGGATTAGTGGGGTCTGTTAGTAGTTTTCTTTATTTTTTTAGAGACGTCCAACGACGAATATATCACATCCTCAAGGGGGAATATGTCCAAATTATGATGTATCATGTCAAAGCAAACAAAGGTGGCAAAGCTTATGTTAACTTCATCATAATTGGTAGGCCATCGCTGATTGATTCCTGACCTTACTTTTTTTTATCAGTGTACTATATTTCTTTCTTTCTTTCTTTTTCTTTGACGTTTCTCATCATCTATGGATTATATATATTTCATTTGACATGTCTCGTGTAAGATTTAGTGATGGGTGATGTTGATGTACCTCATATTCGACAACTTTTATTCAATTATTTGATCTATATCCTTCTTCTATGGACTTCAGTAGAGAATGGAGTCTGTAACGATGTTATTTGATATAAAAAACTTGACAGTAGGCATACCTATTAGATAAATGATTGATATTTTCCCAATATATAATGTTCATAGGAGTTATGCTTATGCATGTAATTTTACTAAGTTTCACTATAACAAAACATGTCCGTAGCAACGAATAATTTAAAGAATCGTGACTGCATCTTTCGAATGTTAAATATACGAGTTATGAAAAACATTCCAGCGGTTTATGATATATTTGAAATTTGCAAAGAATAATATACTCATTGATATACTATTACGGACGAATCATTTACAACAAAGATTATCCATTGTCTTTCTCATGATTTTTCTTAAGACGACAACCGAGAAACACTGTTATATCAATTGTTGCTAGCAATAACAACAAATATTAGATTGATGATGAATTGAATATAATTAAACGTTGAAAAAGGGTAAAATGGAGTTGCCCTCATGTGAAGCTAACTTGGCTTTTCCGCCCTTTTTTCCCATTTGTTTTTATTATTTTTGAAAAATGAATCTGTGGAAATTCATCACTGTATTATGCCATTCAAGTTTCGTGCGAAACAGAGACTCCTATGGTCCTCATATAGACAGTCATTTTTTCTCTGTTTGGATGGAGGTTGCAGGAGTCTCTTTTTCAGACGAAACATGAATGACATAATAGAGGGATACCGTGATGAAATCTACGGAAGTATTTTTCAAAAAAAAAAATAAAATAAGGAGAAAAATGGTGCGGGGGAGTCAAGTTAGCTCCCCCAAAGGGCAACCCCATTCACCCATTGAAAAGGGGTTCACAAATAAAAACATTAACTAATGTATATAAGACAACCATCTGTTTAATACGAATATATAAGTTCGTGTCATGAAAGATGCTAGTGATCATTATTCATACATGCATGGAACTCAAACCCCTTTGCATCTTAAACTTATTTATGAAATTTTTGATAAATATTCGTCAGTTTAAAAATATGGAAACTCAACCTAATTCTGCTTCGATATGGAGAAAGACTAATCTTTTGACAATCACCATCTTTATGCCGATTAAAGATGTTTAAAAGAAGGAAATTTGTAGGAAAATTTTTGAAAGAAGGGAAAAAAGGAAAGGCTGTAGGAAAAAGAACCAACCCAATATGTGTGTATGCATGAGTGACTACGTGCGTGTAAATAGATTAAAAAAGGGAGAAAATGGTTTAAAAAAAAACACCATTCAAAAATATAAGAGTGAATAGAAGAGAAAGAGGGGGGAATTTGTTAACTCCACAAGTTCTCCCAACTTGTTCAATTATCCTCATGTTTTCCGTAAGCATATGAAATTGATAGTGCATGATTAGGGCGCAATTTATTCTTCTGCTTGAGATCACCCAGTGAAAATTTAGTTTCTTAACCATCATCCTCTACTTATGCCTCTAGAACAAGATCTCCACTCAAGGTTCATATGCGAGGACCCACTTCTTGAGTTCCCTATATAAGAGGCGCACTCTTGATGTCTTTGTTCGGAAGATGTTCACTCTACTTTTGATGCTTGGCATCAACTATTTCTTCGAATGGTATTCTATTGCTATTATTTGGATCATCACATATTTTCACTAATCATTAACTAATTGCGTGAAGATCAACACTTCTGCCCACTTACCTCTAAGCGATTATCTTCATTGAGCATCCACTCCATGCACGAGTTTCTTCCAGTTTTATCTCCTCCATACATGTCTCCTCTCAATAGTGACTACTTCGAGCAAGTCTACCACCTTCTCTTCAAAATATGTATTAAGCGAAGATGAGTTGATTATTTTCTTTTGTAACAAACTATAGCTTTTCTAGCTTCAACTCAATAGGGGGTGTTAAAGTATACATTGCTCTATGTTAGTCCATATTGCTCGTTAGTGGAACTTTGCAGTGTTGTTGAGGTTATATAAAGAACTCAAAAATTATTGTAAGCCTTGGGAACCCTGATAGAATATTTAACCCATCGTAGCTTTCTCATATGATTTCATCTCGCTCCTCATAAAGTAGGATTCCACGTAAAATAATGTTTCTTATTATTGCTTGATTATGCATTTATTATATTTCAAATGTTCATAATGTTAATCTTCATGGAAGGATCATGATTGTATATCATGTTTGTATTTTGTTGATCATATCCAGCGTTCTATATGATGCATGTTGTTTATCCACATATACGATGAAGGGGCTATCTGAAGAGCTCAACAAAAAGCAAACTATCGAAGACCGCAATGATAAAAAATTCTCTATTACAAAGTTCTTAAAATTTTCTTTGGTTGAGGTTAAATTCGTTCTTAATAAGCATGTGAGTTTTTACTTTTGCTCCATGGTTTGGCAGAGGTTGAGTTGAAACTTCATAGCTCAAGTCATGTCAATCATGGAAAAATTCTCTGAGTCATGGATGTACATTGGTATAACCCTAAGAAACAAGAAGTGAAATTTTTCAATGGATTACTTAAGGTTGCTATTGATTGTTGCCATGAAGGAGGAACTCCATTATTCCTATTGATCTTAAAAATTAATTTAATGACCTCAAATGGTATAGAGAAAAAAGAAAAGATGACAAAAATAAAGATAAAATGAAATTTAGGGCAAGATCTAAGAAAAAAACAAAGACTAAACCTTATTGATGTTACACTTAGGATGGGAACTGTAAGAAAGACATCCTTCTCCGAAAGATTAGAATGTATATGGAACTCCAGAAGTGAATATGATCACAAAAGAAACCTGGCAACACATGGAGTATGTCTGAGTAAACCTGAACTATTCACAATCCAAATGAGTATCATATTCACAATCCAAATGAGTGACTCATGGATAAAAGAATCAACGACGAGACTGTGTAGAGAGGGAATGACCATGCGACCAAAGTCCTATGTTTTGGACAACTCGACTTGAGATTCTCCTTTGTATGATTTCCAACTCTGCACAAGGAGATGCAAATCCCTAATGCGAATGGGAGTGTAATATCTGGCTTGATATTAGTTACAAATAGGTTTGAACTTAACTTTAAATGTAATAAAGTAACGATTCTCAGACATGCCATTTTATTTATGAAAAAACTATTTGACAGGTTTTGATTTATTATTGGGAATTAAATGTGATTTAACGATTCTCAGACATGCCATTTTATTTATGAAAAAACTATTTGACATGTTTTGATTTATTATTGGGAATTAAATGTGATTTACCTACCATCGCCTTTGTGATTGTTATGGGAGTGTTGACTGTTTTAATTATGTTCCTCATGCGATAAATTATATTGAATATTCTACTTTATGACATGATCGATCGAGACATGTAAATTTAAATTTAATTAGAAGAAAGATGAAATTTTAGAATTTATCATCGAGTACATCAGTGGCAAAACTCCAAAATGTGAAATTTATGTAAACCAAACAACCTAAATAATCAAAGTCTGTTTCTAGGAATGTTGACATTTTAGATTTTGCGCACACTAATATTGCATGTTTAATGGAGTATTGATTAGAGATAATAATAAGTATGTTATCACCTTTTTCGATGACAATAGTAGATATCATCATGCTTATCTAATGAAAGCCCAAGATGAAGTCTTAATTTTTTTCTATATTTAAAAAAGACGTTTAAACACAAGTATAAAGAGCTTAAACGTCTTAGGTCAGATATGAGAGGTAAATATACCTCCAATCTATTTGATGAACAATGCAAACTTTATGGCATGTTCATGAAGTCACAACTCCATGTGGACCATAGTCTCATGGAATAATAGAATGAAAAAAATAGGACATTGATATACATGATCAATGCCCTACATGATCCGAACTTTTAATATATATATGTAGGGAGAGGCTTTAAATATGACTTGCCATAACCTAAATAGGATTCCTCCAAGACATAAGGTTCAATGTCCATTCAAGTTGTTAAGAAGTAGAAAATCGATCTTGAAATATCGCAAAGTGTGGTGCTGTTTTGCTAAAACTAAAATTGTCGATGCTATCTTTTTAGAACATTTGAAAATAAACTATGCATATACGTTCTTAATAATTAGATCATAGATACATGGCAAAAATGTCAACATTACTACTGAAATCCATGGGGCACTCTCGAGGATGTTCTTCATATGAAAACTAGATATATTTAAAATACGGACCACAATATATCTTCTACCTTATGTTCGATTCCTATCTAAACGGAAAAGATATTTAGGGCCGATATTGAAACCCACTCCGAGTCCAATGAATCTGTATAATAAGTTGAAAGTAAAAGGACTAAATGGTCAAGGATTTTCTAGAAACTATGTAGTAACTTTGTTGTTTATTAGATCACATGTGATACTTCAAGTTACAAGGGAGCTATGGCTTTATATCAAGCTAAACAATGGATATGGATTTCATTGTGACTAATAGAACTCGGTAATCTATTGATTTATTCAAGGGGCGCTCTACTATTGGACGCAAATAGGTGTCTAAGACAATGCCCTGTTCAAACATGTCAATTAAAAAGTATAGCTAGATTACTTGCCAAAAGACTTAGACAAAAAGAAGGTATTGATCATTTTAATAGTTATTCCCATGTGACTAGGATGAAACTGTACGAGTGCTTATATAATTGCCAAATACAATCATTTTATTTGGTGTTTGATTTTTCCAAATAAACCATCCTCATAAATAGTTGACATGACGAGCCTCCTCTCCACCTACTTAACTCAGTCTATAATTCCAAAGGATATTTATTTTTGTGACTCATTCGGTCCTCTACACTACACAACATTCCAACGTTAATAGGGTTGACTTGTTTGTATATTTTATTACTATTCTAAGAATCACATGCTTATGCAAAGGATGTGGGGAGCTGAAAAATGGTGTCGTGCATCGACAAGTTGAGATTCTTTGGTTGCTCAATGTTTGTTTATTTATAGTGGTCATCAATGTTTTGCAATAAACCAAGCAATGTCAGACTTGATTTATTGCATGTCGTCTACTAGCTAAATGTTTTAGTGGTATTTTGATTTACTTTATTTTATAAGGAAACCATTGGGAATTTTTAGATAAGAAGGTATCTTTGATTTTAGGGATTTTCATAATTGTCTCCTTTCGACTCTTTTCCAATGATACTTTTGCCCTTAGTTGTTTTGCAATTACACATAAGGCTTGTATTCTTATAAAATTCACAGTATTTGTCCTTTTGTTAGTATAATATAAGGGCACGAGTGTAATAATAGATTTTTTGTAATATTATCAAGGTGCAAATGTAATTGCAAAATAGTTAAGGGCACAAATTTTACTGGAAAAATGCAAAGAGCCACCTTTGCTAAGGGCTCGTTTGGTTACCGGGTTACCCCTAGGGTTAACCTCTGTATTCCTGGGTCAATCCTGGGTTGGAATTCCATCACAAATCTATGTGACATCACATCACATTCCTTATTCCAACCCTCATAACCATCCAAACAACTACTATTCACAGGAGGTTACCCCAACCCACCTCAACCCTTGAACCAAACGAGCCCTAAGAGTTATGGTATATCTAACCACATCAGCACTCTCATCCTACGTGCTCAACCTACCTTCTCATTTGCACTTTTATTTATTATCAAAATTAACGATGATTAGTTCAATTTTCAAATAGGAAGACAATAGATGATTGTTATTATAGAACCGTTACAAATAGTATATCAACTGATGCTATCAAGAATCAAATAAATTTGCAATGATTATTTGAGTTGTTATATCCTTACATCCGAAATAATGTAACATAATATTTATTGATGTATAGAATCATTTTGTCGTTATTTAAAATCTAGAAGTACTTCGCATGCTATACCAAAAACAACTTATAACAAATATTATCTTATGACATCACAAAATGCGCAATCAGTCTGAAAATTGAATTTTCACATTATCTGCTACATTGCTTGACGAATAATGACATGGTGTACCGCATCCTTAGCCTCTTATGATTGACGGATAAGGAAAGAATAAGGAATATTAATTAAATACAAGTTATACTTCATTCTTGTTTGATTGTTTTGAAGGATAAAAAAGATATAAATATTGTATATAAAGACATCATGGATGATGTACTTCTTCTGGCATTGTTCCTTTCAATATAAAATCTTCTTATTTCGAAATTAGGAGACCTTATCACTCGTCAAGTTTGTCTGTAATCAAGTCCAAGTAAATTAAATTCTATTTTTATATATTTTTTCACACTTTTCCCAATCTACCACAACCTTCATGCTAATTTTTCATATAAGTTTCTACCTCTTTAAGATATTGCATTGACATACCCTTTTAGAAGCTTAAATTAACATTCATTATGTTATTTTCTTGGGGGTGCCATGTTAACTTTTTTAGACATTTACACTACATATATGATAATGTTCAACATGTTTCATACCATTCTAACATTTTCTTATTTTCTACTAGTATTCTCCATGTTTTTTTATTTCTTGAAGGCAACACTGGAGAACAAAGTTTTTTGGTAAGTAGCTAGTGGTTGAATCAATGCATTTGACTTAATGTATAGGGCATGGATGGATGAGTTCATTTCGAGTTTTCTTCATTAATAACCTATTATTTCTTCTTTGTAATGCACACTGTTTGAGTTATCATGCTACTTTCATCATGATTTTATTTTTATCTCAGGCAAGTCTAAATTATATCATAGGGAGACAACTACACACAAAGGAAATCACACATACATGTCGACCAAGGAATAAGTTTCCACACGCTATATTTGCGTGCTTTTAGTTTTTATATGAAGAAAAGAACTAAGATGAAATGTAATTTTGTGTTTAAAGCACGTGTTTGCAATATAATAGGGAAACTTTGATAATACACACCAAAGCTCAAATCAGCTCAGATAACTATGCATTTTTTGTAAATAAGATAAATAAATCTATCTTAAGATATTTTTGAGTACACCTAAATTGGTGTCCATAAATAAAGGAAATTAATTATTGTGAAAAGTGGTTGCCATCAACATTTAAGATTCTAGGTATCTAGAAAAATGATTGTTTTTGCAAATCAACATTTTCTCTAGCTAATCGTAAAAACACGACAAAAGCACATCAGTCAACTATTATGTTTTCCAATCAACTAATCACATTGGTCATGGGTTTATTAATCAGAGTCATGGACTCTGTTTTATCCGGCAAACATATTCCACTAGTCGACTAATCCGATCTTTAGTCGAAGAGATTTAAGAACCCCTTGACGAATCTCTATTATAAGAAAAATGATTATTGTATATTCATTATCAACCTGCTCATGTTCTTGCCCAATTAACTATTCTTTGGCTCAACTGACACCCAAAAGTTTAGACGACTATACTTCCACTCCAACATTTATATTTTTGACCTTTGTAATTACCAAATTGATTCTATATATGTTTCAAAATTTTTTTGATTATATATGAATACAATGTCAGAACAATCGATTAAGTTTTACATTTGACTATTTTTTTGCATAAAATCTGAGTTAATTTCTTACCATTTCTTAATTGCCTCCTAATTACTCTTACGGCTCCTAATGACTACTTAACCTCTAATACACTATAAATAAGGCCCTAATGATCCTTGCAAGATACACAACCAAGAAGGTGGAGTTCCATTTGCTCAAGTGAAAAAGTGCTATTTTTAGTGTGTTATTCAAGGTCTCAAAGCTCTCTGCTCTCTCAAGCATTCTTCTTTCTCAAGCAATTTCATCGTCAACATTATTGTAAGCTTGTGAATTACATATTATTGCTGATCAACTTCTTTTCAGCATTTTGTACATAATACCCAACATGTGAATTTCTTTCTAGATCGTTGGAGAAGGAATCTTCTTTGGACTTGTAGTTTGTCCAAAGAAGGGAGATTGTAAGTGAGAACAAGATTAATTGTGGTCTGCATTTTCTTTACTGTAGTTTGTCATAGAACAAGATTAATTCTAGATTGTGGCTTTTCCCCACTTGGTTTTCCACACTAAAAATAAAGTGTAATTGTGGTCTGCATTTTCTTTATACTTTACATGGTGGCTTGTGATTGTTCAACTTGACATTATTATTTGATTATTGTTTGGTGCATAATTTATCCCCTTGTGTCAGATTCAGGACCTCTATCATTGATGAATAGATGAGAGTTGGATTTATTTTGTGTAAAAGATGGACAACAAACTTTTAGGTCTATGGAGGAATTGCTATAGGGATATGGATGCAAAATAGATGTGCAAGAGAGGGAGTAGGAGACAAGGGGAGGCTTTTGAAGGTGGAGGCAAAGGTCAATGATTCATGAAGGACATCATGGGAATTGAACGAAGTCAGGTGATTTGACATGGAGATCATGAGGGGAGATGAACTACCGGAGGAAGAAGGAAGGCTGGGGTATCACCCTCAAATTCCTTAGGTTGGAAAAAATTATGGTAGAAGAAGATGTCGACCAATTCTCTGGAAATTTTCAACAAGAAAGTTGTAGAAAGTTACGTTCCTATGCTTTTCATGAAAACATCAAGAGTTGATTTCATTTTCTAATTGAATATATGATTTTTCTAGCTTGAATACATGTATAAAATACATGTATTTATGAGTTTTTAATTATTTTATTTTATTTTACTTAGTGGTTTTATTTATTATTATATACATCATTACATATAATTATTCATTTTGATTTATTTTATTAGTTAGATTAATGTATTATCAAAAAACAGGGAAGCTTGGTATACGTATAGAATACCAATGATTTCAATGCCGTTGACTCTCGTTCTTTTGTTTTTGAAGCCTTTCTTATCTTTTTATATTTTTCTTAGATATAATGTATATAAAAAATAAATAGGTGCACAAAGTGAATGCAATGTGTACCTGTTAAAAATATAAGAATCTAAAATCATGAGCACAAATAATAATTAGCTTCAAAATCAAACTTTCTATTTATGAACATTATCTCTTGAAGACCATACCCAATAAATGGTAGATTTTTAGTATTAACTTTAAAAGTAAGTAGGATTTAAGTTGAGTTCATATGCTCAAGATATAAAGCTTTCAATTCTCGCATAATTGGAATTAGGGTTTGAGATTTCTTGGGATTTGTGATCTTTTTGATTTTCGACTTATTTTTGTATTCTTCTTGACATTTTTATTGAAATAAATTAATTATAATAAAGTCAAATGAAATTAACATGAGATTTTTAGGAAATAAAAAAGATTCTCTAGTTATTTATTGCTTGTATATGTCCACTTAATTCATACAAAAGAGGATTTTTTAGTTTCTTTTTTAACATTTTACTGGACATATTTCTATATTGATATAGTACAATTATCCAATTTTATTTTCATATATATCGAACAATCTTTTTATGTGTTTAAAGTATGTATTTGCGTAGAAGTTTAGGCCAAATTAAGTATAATGTATATGATTAGCATATCCCCCCTCTCTTTCTCTCACGCGTACATGCACATGCACTTACGCGTGTACACACTCATACAACCACACATGCACGCACACTCACATACAAATGCACACACACATATCATCATTATGTGTCCAGTTGTGTCCAAGGTAACTTGGCTAAATGCCATTTAATTTCATAGGTTATGGGTTGACTCGATATATGATTTCTTATCCCAACTTGCTCTTATTCCAACACAACCCAATTAACACGGACTTAGATTTGAAACATGTTGGCCAATTTATTTATTTAGGGCGAGAGCATTGAGAAGGAACAAGAGTAATTAAGGGTGCCTATATGATTGAGGGCGTTTTTGCACTAGTTTGCTAATCGAACACGGTCAACAATCGTTGTGTGATCAAGTGTGCCTCTGATCAACGATCAACCCATAGAAAATTCGAGCGATAAATGTGTTTGAGCTAACATTTACTATAACTCTACTATAAATGTGCATAGGTGTAAGTATGTTACAGTATCAAACACAAGGAGCAAAACGTGGTTGCACAGATTATTATTTATAAACAAATAATAATGGATATTTTGTACAATATTCACTCAAATAATTAATTAATGAATTTATGGGTGTTTAAATTGAATAATAATTATTTTCATTTTCATTTTCATATATTTATATATATACATATACATATTATATTATTATTATTATTTATATATATTTCATAATTATCTGGTTTTTAATTTCCTTTTCTTGTTAATAATATATAAAAGTACATACATAATTATACATATAATCTAGAGTAATATAATTATAGTTATAACTAATAAAAACCAAAAAGTGCAAAATAAATTTTTTTTTGTGTTTTTTTATATATTTAATGTTTTTATGATTTTAGGGATGTTTTGGCTAATTTTTATATATTTGTAAAGGAAAAAATATCCCAAAATAAGGATTAAATAAATAAATCGACTTATTTTGGAGTTTAAAAATACTAAATGAAGTTAAAATTTTCCAAAACTATTTTTCTTATTAATAAAATATCTAAATAATATTACCAAACATGAACAAATATTTTTGGAGTGTTAAGGAATTTTTATAATTTTATAGGATTTCAGATATTTTTAATTTTTTTATCATGATCTTTTTCTATTTTCAGGGATTTGGCCTGAAGCCAACAAATAGTATAATAAATAACATATATATTTTTTGGATTTTTTAAAAAAAATTTATAATTTTTAAGGATTTTTTGACAAATAGGAACAACAAGTGCTCTTTTTTATTTTTAATAAATAGAAAATGTGCGTAAAATGCAAAAATAAAAACACAACGTGAAAAATCAAGCGTCCAGGTACATTGTCATATTTTTGCAGGATTTTTACAACAAAGATGATATTTATAAAAGTTAGAAAAACATGCATAAGGAATTCAATATTGGTGGGGACCTTTTTGCCAATATTACCCTAATACGAAAGTCCAAGGTTTAAAGTGCAATTTAACCACACATATTACATTAAAAACTCCTAACAGGGGCATATTTGTAATATATAAAACATCCAAGGTCCTTTGTTTAATTTATCCACAAAATTTAACAAGTAATGTACAAAATTTTGGACCAATTATAAATACAAAAACCCGTGATGTTACGATTGCAAAATACCCACCTCATATGGGGTCCACGTGAGATGAGATGGCATAGACTAAATACAAATACACAAAATGTGGGGGTTCTGTGCAATTTAACCAATATGATTTACACTTCAGACCTAATATTAAATATAAAATAAAAACATACTAAAATTATGAGGGGCATCAGTGAAATTACCCCTGCATACGCACGATCCAACGGCAAGGAGCATGCCACGTAGGTGCACTTAATGGCATCTGACGGCGGAGGCGAGGCAGCGGTTTGCTTGGAATCAACAACCCAGATTAGATCTGGGTCGCATGTGAGATCCGACAACGCTGATGCTTGGAGGAAGAACACTTCCCTGTCCTCCCATCGATCGGGTGTGTCTCCTCGCTCTGGCCTCCTTTCTTAATGCGGAGGGGTCCAACATCTTCCTAGGAGTCGTCCGCATCGTCTATTGATACCTGAGATATGGAAAGGGTCTAAAATGATCTTCACTAAAGTGAAGACGAATTGTCACTCAGGTGACCTCTCACCAAACATCTAGTCAATCAACGATTAACCCGCAATATCAATTAATCAATGAATAGAAAAACGTGGAGTTAAAATTTATTATACTCTACAACACAAAATATATATCATGTAAGCATGTAGAGGTCGAACACAGAGAGCAAGTTAGGTAGCCTATTATTATTGTTAATCAATGTATATTATGTACAAATATCCTTTTGTTTCTATTTTTAATGGATTTTTAATTTTATGTATAAATATTTTTTTGAATTTATTAAATAATAATAAGTATATGTATATTAACTAATGATGATAATCATATATTAGATTAATATATGTATTATATACACATATATACACATAGGTAGAGATATACACATAAGGGATAGACAAATTTATTTGTATACATATACATATATATACACATAGGTAGAGATATACACATAAGGGATAGACAAATTTATTTGTATACATATACATATATATACACATTGTGTCCTTTTTTGTAATATAATTAAGTATTAATGATGATTTTTTTTATATTTTCTGATTTTAAATTTTGTAACTAGCTATATAATGTGGGAATATATAAGGTTATATATAAAATTTAGGGTTATATAATTATAAATGCTAATAAAAATAAACAAAATATATAGAATAAAATATTTTGGATTTTTAAATATTTTTTTCACATTTAAATGATTTTTCTGGAATTTCTGCTAATTTTTATGGAGTTTAAGGTAACAAATATCCCAAATCAGGGTTTTAATAAGTAGGCTGAATTGAATTGAAGATTAAAATAACAATAAAATACAAAATTCTTCAAATCAATTTTAGTATATAAATAATAAAATAAAGAAAATTTAGAGACCAAATAAATATTTTTTGGATTTTTTGGTATTTTTAATATTTTTGTTGGATTTTCAAGCTTTTTATTTTTTGCCTTTTCTTTTTTCTATTTTAGGGGTTTTTGTTCTGCAGTTATAAACTACTAAAATAACCACATATAATTTTTTTTGGAATTTTTCAAAATGTTTTTCTATTTTGGGTATTTTCTAATTCAAATAGGAATACCATTGTGCTAATTTGATTTTTAATAAATAGTAAAAATGCCTAAAATACCAAAGTAAATAAAAATCTTGAAAATGCATGGCATCATGCATCTAGCCCTATTTTTGCATAATTTCTGGAGCATAGGTGCTATTTTTAATTAATGAAATTCAAGCACAAAAATACATGAGCCGAGAAGCATATTTGCAAATAAAATTAAAGGCATGGCCTAATGTGTAATTTTCTAAGAAATATACAACTTATATTTAAACTTTTAGGACTAAAAATAAATACAAGAACATGCGTGTGTGTGTGTGTGTGTATATATATATATATATGCAATTTTCCCATCTCACGTGGGACGACAAGTGAGCTGAGCTAGACTGGACCCATTTGCAATTTCAATACATATAGGGTCCTTTACGCAAAATATCCAAAATTATTTATGCTATAAAAAGTATTTACATGGATAATAAATAAATACAAAAATGTAGGGGTTTAGATTTGCAATTTACCCCCCAAAGGTGTGCCATCGTGTAGTTCAGATCCTTCCACTTGCCATACGTCGTTAGCATAGCCCATGATACCCCTTCAACGATCGATGCTTCAGATCTGATCGTGACCCTCATCAATGGCTGAAGGTTGCCAGGAATGGGCTGTTGGGATTAAAGCTGGAAGCGTCCTCTTCATCGGACAATATATGCTCGCCACAAAGAACGGGGAAGAATGGGGCCTCCCTCGAGCTCTGATTCACGATTGCTTGCTCCTCCAATAGTCTCCTTCAATGATTCTTGGCTCTACACGACCGAGAGGCTCGTCTATAGCTAATGATGTGCTAGAGAAGGTCCACGACCCAGTGACGGGATCCTGGTCTGTCGGAGAAAGTAGAGCACCTGGAGACCCTTCAAGTGGCTCGATTTTGACCCAAGAGGGGTCCATTCAACCTGGAACCTGCACGAAGCGATTCTATGGCTCGATATGATGAAGCTTAGCCTATTTTGAAGCTGAATGCACGAGAAATGGATGGAATGGAAGGGGCTCCAATGTATGGCGGAGGAGGAGCCCTGATTTGCTGACCGAGGACTGATCATTCTAGTCCAAATGGTGGAGCAGATGAAGAACGTGTTAGGGAAGATAATTGGGTGGCAAACATGGTTGGAGAACATTGCTTTCACAGTGGAATGGACGGAATCCTAGCGGCTTCAACGACCGATTAAAGTGGATCCTAGCTAATCTACTGGATAAAAAACTAATCTAACAAAAGAATTGAAATCGCACGATTAAAATCTACATAGGAAATAAAAAGGTGCAACTCTTATACCTGTTGATGGGTAGGGACAGGGCAGGTCGGAGCACCACCGTGGATCATCGCCTCTTCCTTGCTTCGCCATCTCGGAAATCGGGGAAGGTCTTCCGCTATCACCGGTACTTCGACATACACGCAAGAACACATAACAAAGTTCTAAGGGGGATCAAGATTGGATTGAAGACCGAGAAGGTTATTTATGGACAAGAGGTTCGATGAATTTTGGTGTGGTGATTGTTCAAGGCTCGAGGCATATATAAAGAATATGTTGATTACATGTGAGATATAGGTGTGATGTGGATCGAATCCATGAAGGACTCGAGGTAAGATAAGGTCTAGATCGATCGGATGGAGGCGGAGAATGTGGCAGGCTAGAGGCATGTGACGGAAGTTGGAAAGAAGTCAAGGAGTTGACCGAGGTCAACATTCCTTGTGTTCTAATTGGTCCATGGAGGAGAGATCAAGACAAAATAGTAATTTTATTCAAAAATAAATCAATTAAAAGTAGTAAATGGTTTTATTTATTTATGGATATAAAATAAAAATGCTTATTATTTTATGTAGTATTTTAATATGATTTGTTTGAGTTTGTTTATTACAAGTTAATTTTTAAGGGTATATTTATAGGTATATTCATCTATGTTTTGGGGATTTTATTTTAATTTTGTATTTTTTGATTTTATTATTCTATTTTCTTATTTTATACATTCATACTTTTTTATGTACACAAATATATTTTTATCTTATTTTTCTAATGTTATTTGTATACTTAAATAAATAGGGGTATATATTTTATAGGTATAAGTATAGGTATTTTATCTACGTAATTATATAGTCTTAATTTATTTGATGTTTTCTTTATGGTTTTATCCTATTATAAATATGTAAATGTATTATACATAATATTTACAAAATGATAAAAATATAAAATTGTAAAAATAATAAAGAATAAAATGAACATTTTAATCATGTATATATACAATAGGGGTCCAAAACCTAACTCTCACACTTTAACTCCAAAAAATATTAAACTACCTTCATTAAATAACTTATTAAAAGTTATACATAATTAAAGGTGATTTTGATACATTTTGAGTTTTTATTTAGGAGAAATGGGTCTGAAAAGTTAGGATTTTGGATTCTTATTTTCAGTATAAAAGGTACACTTTATATTATTTTTGTGGAAACTTAATTTTGTATTTTCTATACAATATTATCTACAATTTCATGTACAAAATTTATTGATTTGATGAATAAATAATAAAGAATAAAGTATGACCCAAAAATGCATTATTGATGAATGAATAATTAGGGTTTTTATATTGTATTATTGGTCCTTATCTCCCCCTACTTTATTCTTTGTCGACCAACTCAATTCTTGACTTGGTCTCGAGGTTTAGGGTCATAAAATACCTTTGGTATTTAATTCTTTTTCTTTTCTTTCTATTCTATACTTTTGGCATTAAAAGCTGTATTTTATATACAATAAATATAATAAATACTGAATGTTAATTCGTATCAAATAATGTTATATACATGCATTAGGTATGATTTTTAAGGCCAAAATGATAGAATAAAGGTGATGAAATGGAGATTCATCATCCCTCTATACTTGCCTTTGCTGATCCCTTGCAAACATTTATACAATGAGTGCAAAAAAAATGATGAAAAGAAAAAGAAATAACTTGGAATAATTGTCGACTTTTAAACCAGTCTCTAATAAAGTCAAAGTTTAGAGCTTAGAGAAGGCCTTTGGATTAATGGTGTGTTTATAACCACATTGAGGTCGGGAAGTGTGACATAAAAACCCTCAGATTCCATACTCCTATCATCCAGTTCAATTCACAGCCAGGTTAGAACCATCCCCTCAGTCGCATACTCCTGCTACCTTGAAAAGATAGAATCATGTGTGTGAATTTGTTCAACTCTTCTCAGACACAACCATTAAACCATCAAGGTGTCTGCTCTTTTGATAACTCATCCTCATGCAGATAGATATTCCCTTCTAAGGCCAGGTGCTCCCGGTCTTTACAATCGAATGGAGGGAGAAGTTAGAAGAATGAGAAAAGAAGTGGGAATGGATCAATGTAGTCTTCATTCCCATGTGAAGTCGGTCAATAAAATCGATTCTTCATCAAAAAGAAGGTTTTTTCTGAAGCTCAAATTTTTGGCGGATTTTTTGGTATAGGCTTCTTTGGATATTTATTTGACTTTGTACAACTTCTCCATTCTTGTTTATGCTCCGGTGTATATAGCATCTTTTTGTTCCGCCTATATTTTTTGGGGTCTTAGAAAAGTTGCACCGATTGACCATTCCTCATCCGAAGCATTATCTCAATCCTTCTCCAGTCGTTAGATATCATTGTTATCAAAAGAAGTGGGTTAGAGTACCGGTGTTGGCAATCCTCAAGAATGGTTCTTGAGCCACTCTTGACGAAGCGACCTTGCATCATCCTGATTTAGACTCCAAGATTTTTCAGTAGTCCATCTGAGTTGAGCTAAGTGCTAGGTGTGAGGTTTCGAGTCAAGTCACTGTCTCAAGAGTCTTATGGATGATATGAAGGGTCCTAGTTAAGCACATTGAATTGACTCATGAATGTAGTCTTATGGAACCTAAAAAATTAAGTCAAGGCGACGTGAAATATCTCCACTTCCAGTTCTCAATGGGTTCCTCTGAAATTAAGTGTATTAAGATCTATCCCAAGCTCCAATCTTCGGGCTGTATTTGAACTTGTTCAATTGTCTAGGTTATTCCGAAAAATACGAATGTTATGTAAAATACAAGAAAATATTTTTATGATGCAGTTTTCTGATTTTGAACTTTTTATAGATTTTTTTGAAAAAGGTTTTGCAAATTATTTTTGCATTTTTTCAAAATATTTTGCAAATGTTTTTGAGATTTTTGAAAAGAAAAGATTTTTGGCACAAAAAGAAGTATGTGCAGCTATTTACATAGGTGTGCCTCTTTTGATTTACAAGAAGTGAGATTTAAAGGATTTGCAAATTGAATGTTAGTTAATAATATAATATAATATTATATCATATATACACTTTTTAGGTAGGTATATAAAATTTATACAGAGTTTAGTTAAATGATGTAAATATTCCTCAAACTAATTTGAAATGGTTTTGCAAACAATTTTGTAAATTATAGTCCAAAATATTTTTTTGCAAATAATTTCTACAAACATTTACGAACATTTGAAAATCATTTTGCAAAGGTTTTTCAAACAATATATATATTGGTTTTTTTCAAAATATTTTTACAACCATTTTCAAAATTATTTGCAAATAGGTTTTCAAAACATTTTTGTTTCTCAGAAAGAAAAGAAATTTTTACAAACCAAACGTTTTTACAAAGGTTGCAAATATTTTTCAAATATTTTTCAAATATTTTTCAAAATATTTTTCCAATAGATTTTCAAACTAATTTTCAAATATTTTGTAAAACATATTTACCTGATCTATTAGTCAATATATACAAAAAGAATTTGGGGAATAATTACACATCTCTTTATTAGTTAATTTAATGAATTGTATTTGTGTATATATATAGTATTTTAGCCATATTATTCAAAAATTATGAGAGTACGAGTTATGGCTAAAGTATTTACAACGTATATACGACCCTCCTATACTTAGCTTTAGTTATGTCCTCATAGATCGAAGAGAAAAGAAAAGACATCACTTGTACTAAGTATAAAAGAGTTCATACTACAGCTACTAAAGAGTAATGAACGAAAGAATGAGAAGTCAATCGCCCCCTATACTTAGGATCTGATGATCCTAAGTATAACAGACTCTATCTACATCTAGGGAGGGTCGAGGGTGGGAATGAACAACTCACGGTTCGCCATGTCTCGCCATATACTTAGGGTAAGATATGACTAAGCACATATATGAATATCAACAAGAGTATTATGACTAAGTTGTAGAGATTTACAGTATGGCAGTTCTCAAAAGAATATACTTTGTTTTTGCCAACCTCCTGCTAACTTCTTCTTATACGTTTTACCGTAACAAAATCTTCATATCTTTTCTTGTTTTTACAATATCAAGTCTCCTGATTTTCGAATTAAGATGATTTGACGTCTGAACGGTTGGCCATCCAACTTGTTGTCATTCTCCCCTTTTTGCCATCTATGTTTTATATGTAAGAAGCATTGATGACCTAAATAATAAAGTTTCATACTCTCTGATATGTGGATTGTGTGTTTTCCATACAAATCGGGCATACGAGCTTGCCTTTTGTACTCCAACCCGCTAAATTCGCATATGATGGAAAATCATTAATGGTCCACATTTGTGAGGCACACATCGTAAATTTTTTTCTTCACAACATCATAAGTTTGCACGCTAGTACTCCGTAAGATTTTAAGCTCATCTATTAAAGGTTGCAAGTTAACATCTATTGCATTACCTGCTTCTTTTAGCCCATGTATTACTAAGGACATTATCATATTACATGCCTAATAGAGTAGCTCATACTTATATTTTCGAATGGATTAAAACCATCAGAAGCAAACCCTATCCTTATATTTTTTACTTCTTCAGTAACTGAAGGATATATTTCGTCGAATTTCATCCACTCTTCTGAATATGAAGGATGTTTAATAAGATCATTTGTATCTTTCGTTTTGTTGTTACTGTGCCCCACCATCCATTTTATTGTTCTAATTGGTAAATACAGACGTTGCAATCAAGGTATAAAAGGAAAGAACCGTAAAATCTTCTTAGATTTTTTCGTCAAGATACATAATTATTCTTCTTAAATCTGTAAGCATTACATTCAAGAAAAACCTCTAATGTGGATTTCTCCTTCCAATACAATATGCAATCATTTTGGACATGCATAATTTTTTTCATAATTTAATCTAAAAGATCAGAACCTTGATTTTGCATCCTTCCAATCTTTTGAAAAATAGTCAAGATTACTTAATATCCTTTGAATTAAGTGTAAAAGATAAGACATTATCACCATTGTACAATGATTCTTAACTTTCATCTTTTAACAAAATCTTAGATGAGACGTTTCAACTCTCGAAGCCAAACATGTTTATGCATCTGTAAACTTTTCATGAAACTATTTTGAATCGGTTCTGTACATTCATTTGAAATAGGTCTTCAACTACCATCAAACATTTCTAATATCCCATCACCAACATATATCTACATTGTATCTTCGTTTTGTTTCTGTAACATGTTGACGACTTTCCGTGATAAGTCCAATTTGTGTAATGTAGCCAAATCCCATTCTATATAAGATGCTCGTAAACTCCTCTACGATTATTAATCAAAGTATTTTTACATCTTACACATGGACGCTGAATCTTATCTATTTCACCTCCAATAATATTGTATAGAAATTCATAGCGAAAAGCTTAATCTAAGAAATCATTGACACCTTTCTTATAAGTTGTCAAAAGATCAAATCTTTTATGCATCCAATTCTTTCCCATTTTTCTCTGTCGTATAAATTAGTATATATATTTTAATTACACTTTGAAGGTTACGATATCAAGGTGATGATCAAGTCAAAAGACTCTTTTAAATAATGCGCCACAAAATCATCATTCTTGAATCTAACACATGGACGATTTTTCTTAATGTAAATCACAAACTCAACATCTAAATACTTACAACCAAACTTATTAAAACTAATTAGATATATGATTAGAACTAAGTCTTGCAATTTACAAACATCTATTTCTAACTAGAGTTGATTTATATTCTTCCTGTAAATAAAGAGTAAAAATATACATTAATTGCGGTCTTCCTTTCGCTTTTTTATAGCAGAGGATGATGATGCATCGTAGAGAATTCTTTTTTGAACTTCATGAATCTGAAAATGCTCCACCAATGACCATTGAAGTTTGGGAGCCCAAATGAACTGTGAAACATCAATCAACCACTGTAATTTTAATACTCTTAGGATCGCAATGCCCCAAGATCCCAAGAAGTCCACAACCATAGAAGTGACAACCATGGATAAATTCTCTAAAATTAAAATTTGTGCATCCCTAGTTCAGAGGATCCGATCAATGAGTCCAAACCTTGCAAGTAATTATCAAGGTATATTATATCCCCCCATGAAATGGAAGTTTAGATTTTCATATACCATCAAATACCCTTCCCTCATAGGATCTGGATAAGAGATAGTACCCTAATAGAATTTTGAGAGGTGGAAGAGCAAAGTTATGAGCTAACAACTTGCATAATCAATAAGAAATCCGATGAGTGGTTCAATGTGGATATAAAATCCTATGCCTTTTAGAGATTACCAAAAAATGAGTCCAGAATAGATGGTAATGCAACAAGGATTCTAAGAACTTCCTTATAGTCAGATCCACATCTAATCACCTGCATTCTCTCTGATATTAACTCTGACAAAAATGAATGTTACCATTAAAATCCAGTATCACCTTTTCAATATATAGGGATATAATTCTGGACAACAACTTCAGCAACAAAAATGTTCTAGGAGATAGATGTTGCATGCCTTTTAAAATTACATTAATTTTTATTAGCCTCCTCTTCATCAGGTGCTTGCATGAATTCCTCATAGATGCAACAAAATTGATGTACTCAAACACATCAAAAGAGCCTTGAACATAACTCTCCACGCACTCCATGAAAGGAGAAATTATCCTCCTAAAGTGATCTTCACATCGACATTTCTCTCACTCAAATTTGCAAAAACCAAGTTCGTTTCATCATCATTTTATAGAGTCCAAAGATCCATCTGTTAGGGATGAACCCTTGGATACAGAAACAGATGTAGGTACGGATGCAGATGCGCAATCAACCACCATAACCAAAGCACATGAAGAAAAGAACAACTAGGTATAACGGTGGTCAGTCACCTCTCGCGACCACCGGATAAGAAAGATCAGTAAAAGAAGAACGAGTACAACTCTCTCCGTTCCCTCGCTCTCTTACTCTCTTCTCTTCGTCTCCCACTTTCTCTCTAGGGGTTACATTGTTCTTGTAGTGGTCGATTGCGTATCCGCATACGTATCACATTCGCTTCTCTATCCAAAGGTTCATTCCTAACAAGTGGTATCAGATCCAGGTTCAGTATTATTGAAGGGACACAGTGAGATAGATCAGAGCGAAAGTCGATGTCGATGAGATGACATGACACAACAGATGCATAATCCTTAGAAGTCATGATATGGTGGTCTTTGGAGAAATCTACCAGAGGCATTGAAGAATTATGCTAGCGGCGGTTGACATGAGATAGTACAAGGTGGCACGTTGACAGCATCTAGTGATGGGTGCGTCATCCATAGGAGGTGAGTTCCTGCTAACGAGAGTTGCAGATGACGAGGATGACCAAGTGCAGACCCAAGACGATGAAGAGATCGTGATGGGATTCAACTCAAGGGAGAGATTGTTAGGATTAGAGTCATATTAGGATTGTGAATCCTAATGGGATTGGACTCCTAATCCTAACAATAGTTGAGTTGTATTCTATTTGTAGTCCTATTAGGAATTGGACTATGGGGTTGTATTTAGGCTATATATAGAGGGAGTGGGAGACATTGCCTCAACACCACCACAAGAACAATGTAACCCCTAGAGAAAGGGAAGGGGGAGAGAAGAAAGAGATTGAGAGAATGAGGGAACAGAGAGAGTTGTACTCTTTCTAATTTACAGTGATCTTTCTTCCCAATGGCCGCGAGAGGTGACTGACCATCGTTACATTTTATTGTCTTTTCTTCACGTGCTTCTGTGGTAGTGGGTGATTGCACATCCGCTTCAGTATCCAGGGGTCTGTATCCCCAACATCTGGTATCCGAGAGGAGATGATACCGACGGCTAGCCGTGTCCCATCAACATCTTCATTCGGACCTCTAAGGCAAAGATCCATCCTTGAAACTCGCTCATGGATCTTATCCAAAAAGAAGGGCAACAGAGAACTGTAATAGAGTGGAAGAGTAGTGTAAGGGACCAACACACATATACACACACACACACATGGGACTGTGTATGAATTACGGTGCTACAAACAATATAACAAATTGACAGTGAATCATATAGTGCATGTCAAGCCAAGAAAATTAGAACTACAATTGAAATTAATCCAACCATATATTCAAGAAAAATTCTTGCATCTAACACATCATTCTTGCATCTAAATACAAATCACAAACTCATCATTCTTTCATATATGAAGACTTATTATTAATGCAAATCACAAATTCATTATTCTTGTATGTAGCACATGGACAATTTTCTAAACATGCATTAACTCATCAAGTAGAACTATTACATATCTTGAACATTAATACTGAAAACAATATATCGAACATACTTTATTTCACTACACAACTATTAGAATGATGCAAAGTCTCAATCATTAACACAAGATTAACATTTAAGAAAAAATGATTTAGATGTTGTAAGTTACTGGATTCATCTCGAAGGAGATTGGAAAGAATCCGAAGAAGAAGAGGGGCACAATCCAAGCGGGTGATGGAGGTCGAGAGCTCGATGAAAGAGGCGACTTTTCAAGAGAGTGGAGGGATGGGAAGTGCCGAGTGTCAGAGGGGGCACACCAAATGTAGGGTTTGGGAGGTGTTTGGGTTGGAGGGAGCGTCGAATGAGGAGGAAAGTTGCCTGTTTGATATAATATCACCATCGAAGATGATCCACCAACTATCCCCTATTGATATGATCGGGGACAGTCTACTTAAGACCGTCCCTTCTGAGCTCTGAATTTTCATAAATTCACGCCTACAAAAATAGTATGCGACAATGTTGAATACATCGTCCCAATAATGTGATTGGAGGGACAGTCGGGACCATCCCCTGGTTCATCTAATGGAGACGTTTAGAGAGAGAGAGAGGGAGGGGACAGTCCTAAATGTCCCATGCGTGTACTCAGAGGGGATAGTCATGTGATCATCACCTCTGCGATCGGAAGGGACAACCATTTACTCGACCGTCTCCAGATCGATTGGTGAATAGGAACGACTGTTTTTAGAGCATACCTCATGGTCGTCAACGGGAACGACCGCTATTCAACTGTCCCGGTTGGTAGTTTAAGGGACGATCACTTATGTATCATCCCCTTCCACCATCCCCATAGACCGGTCTGCTTGTAGTATATATCCATTTTGTATAGTACATTAATCATAATATGTATATATTTGATCATTTTTTTGATAAAATAAGAATTAATCCATCTGTTGAAGTTTAAGTAATGAAGTTGCGAAACCCAGAAGGTTAGTAGTTAGAGATAACATAGAAGGATATGTCAAATATTCATATATTAGTCGATATTCATCTGACAAATATTCATATCCAAATAGTTAATATCCGTTTTGCATTCATATTCATATTTTGAGGATACGATTTATCATCATGCCCATTCTTATTGTCTTCATATTCATATTTGCGTTCGGACTTTTAAAAGGACATAGATATGATAACACCTATATTTGTATATGTGTCCAGTAGTTTTGATCTCAAGTGACAATGTTCTATACGAGTACTTTATTTTCTAGCTTTCCCACCAAAGAGTTTCTTTTCTCTCGATTTCTTGTTCTTTGAGGTGCTTTTGAGGATCATGAATGTTAAAGCCTAAGAGAAGATCGTCGGACCTAATGCACTGATAACGTGTGAACGATATACTTTAAGGGAAGTTCATATAGATGCTTTAGTGATTTCAAATCATAACTTTCTTTGTGCTTGTTTCTTGTTCTTGCGGTCAATTTATCTTCATACTCTTTCTGGATCTTGCCTCTTGTAGCCTTGGATTATCTAATGTTCTATCTAAGGTCAGATTCAGATTATTGCTTCATTGATTATTTCTTTAATCATTTGTTATAAAGTTATTTTTAATCATGAAAATCTGATTTAATATTGGACTAATCTATGGTTGATAATCCCGGAGTCAATGCATTTACTAAAAATATAATATTCATTATAAATTACAAGAATAGACGTTAACTTTACAATCAATTATGCTCATTGCTATAAGTTTAATATCGAAAGATAAGAAGACAAATATCTTGTTCATTATTGTAGGATAATTTTTTTATAACCACATATCTATTTGAAAAAGAAATTTATCCCCCGGCATGTACTTGTAGCATCATCACTGCATATACTTACGATTACAAAAAGATGATAATTTTTAGTAACATAGTTTCCTTATTTACGTGCCTATATAATTTTGTCCAATGGCGGTGCTTAGCTTCAAGATAAAGAGAACAAGTCCATGCAACTTGATGACGTGAACGTACAATCTTTTTGGCTTAGATCCGATCATTATCGAGGAAAACTGACACTACTTACTTATGCTCTATGAGTAACCAAGGGAATATCATTTAACTAAAGATTGAAGGATGTAGAAAAAAGTTGACACAACTTCTCCATTAGCCATTTTTACATCATTAGGTCATGGTATTTGCATGATAAATTCAATTTTTCTAGAGAGTGCTAGATGTGATGCTATGATTTTTTTTTAAAAAAAGATTTTATTAGGTGTTTGGTTTTTCCCAATAAAAACATCCTCATAAATAGTTGACATGATAAGCCTCCTCTCCACCTACTTAACTCAGTCTATAATTCCAAAGAATATATTTATTTTGTAACGTTAATAGTTTGTATTTGTTTGTATATTTTATTGCTAGTCTTAGAATCGCATGTTTATGCATAGGATGTAGGGGAGTTGAAAACCGGAGTCGTGCATCGACACAAGTTGAGATTCTTTGGTTGTTCAATGTTTGTTTATTTATCGTGGTCATCAATGTTTAGCAATAAACTAAGCAAGGTCAGACTTGATTTATCACATATCGTCTACTAGGTATTAAATATTTAATCGGTATTTTGATTTATTTTGTTTTATAAGGAAAACATTGGGAATTTTGAGATAAGAAAGCATCTTTGATTTTAGGGATTTTCATACTTGTCTCCTTTCAAGTTTCTTTTCCAATGACACTTTTTCCCTTAGTTGTTTTGAAATTACACATGACCCTTGTATTCTTATAAAATTCACAGTATTTGTCCTTCTGTTAGTATAATATAAGGGCACAAATATAATAATTGATTTTTTTTTAAAATTATCATGGCACAAATATAATTGCAAATCAGTTAAGGACATAAGTTTTACTAGAAAAATTCAAAAAGCCACCTTTGCTAAGAGTAGTGGTATATTCTATCTACATCAGCACTCTCATCGTATGTGCTCATCCTACGTGCTCATTTGCACTTTTATTTATTATCAAAATTAACGATGATGAGTTCATTTTTCAAATGGGAAGACAATAGATGATTGTTATTATACAACCATTACAAATAATATATCAACTGATATGACACTTGTTTTGAAATCAAGAATAAAAAATAAATGGGATTTTTACACCCATAACCTTGAGTAGTTTCGCAATTACAATCATAACCCCGCGTAATCACGAATTATGTCCAGAATCCTCAATAGTGCTTAACTCTTACAACCATAACCCCCACTTTAATTTCCATCCAACTTCCCGTTAACTATAACGGTATCCGTCAAACATTTTATATTTTCTATCCTTTAAATTCTATTATTTACAAATGAGTCAATTCCCCCCTCCAACATCGACCTTCTCCTCCCACCTTCGACCACCACCTTCTCTAGCACCCATCTCCCCTTCCCCTCTCCCCCATGCCCGCACCGCTGACCTCCACCTCTAGACCCTCAACCCACTGCCATCTCCGACGCCGAAAACCATCTCCTTCATCGTCGCCCCTCCTGCAAACCTGCCATCTCCGACGCCGAAGCCCATCCCCTTCATCGTCGCCCTCCTGCAAACCTGCCACCTCCGACGCCGAACCGAGGTATAAAAGGAAAGAACCGTAAAATCTTCTTAGGTTTTTTCATCTAGATACATCATTATTCTTCTTAAATCTGGAAGCATTACATTCAAGGCAAACCTCTAATGTGGATTTCTCCTTCCAATACAATATGCAATCAGTTTGGACATGCATAATTTTTTTCATAATTTAATATAAAAGATCAAAACCTTGAATTTGCATCCTTCCAATCTTTTGGAAAATAGTCAGGATTACTTAATGTCCTTTTAATTAAGTGTGGAACAAAAGACTTCATCACCGTTGTACAATGATTCTTAACTTTCATCTTAAATAACTCTAACAAAAATCTTAGATGAGATGTTTCAACTCTCAAAGTCAAACATGTTTATGCATCTGTAAACTTTTCATGAAACTATTTCGAACCGGTTCTGTACTTTCATCTGAAATAGGTCTTCTAATACCATCAAACATTTCTAATATCCCATCACCAACATCTATCTACATTGTATCTTCATCACAAGATACATCAATATTTGTTTCTGTACACATGTTGATGACTTTTCGTGATAAGTTCAATTTGTGTAATGTAGCCAAATCTCATTCAATATAAGATGCTCGTAAACTTCTCTATGATTATTAATCAAAGTATTTTTACATCTTACACATGGATACTGAATCTTATCTATTTCACCTCCAACAATATTGTATAGAAATTCATAGCGAAAAGCTTCATCTAAGAAATCATTGACACCTTTCTTATAAGTTGTCAAATCATCAAATCTTTTATTCATCCAATTCTTTTCCATTTTTCCGTGCCGTATAAATTAGTAGATATATTTTAATTACACTTTGAAGGTTACGATAATCATGGTGATGATCAAGTCAAAAGACTCTTTTAAATAATGCGCCACAAAATCATCATTCTTGAATCTAACCCATGGATGATTTTTCTTAATGTAAATCACAAACTCAACATCTAAATACTTACAACCAAATTGATTAAAACTAATTAGATATATGATTAAAACTAAGTCTTGCAATTTACAAACATCTATTTCTAACTAGAGTTGATTTATATTCTTCCTGTAAATAAAGAGTAAAAATATACATTAATTGCGGTCTTCCTTTCACTTTTTTACAATAGAGGGTGATGATGCATCGTAGAGAATTCTTTTTTGAACTTCATGAATCTGAAAATGCTCCACTAATGACCACTGAAGTTTGGGAGCCCAAATGAACTGTGAAACATCAATCAATCACCGTAATTTTAATACTCTTAGGATCAGAATGCCCCAAGATCCCAAGAAGTCCACACCCATAGAAGTGACAACTATGGATAAGTTCTCTAAAATTAAAATTTGTGCATCCATAGTTCAGAGGATCCGATCAATGAGTCCAAACCTTGCAAGTAATTATCAATCCAAGGGATATTACATCCCCTCACAAAATGGAAGTTTAGATTTTCATATACCATCAAATACCCTTCCCTCATAGGATCTGGATAAGAGATAGTAACCTAATAGAATTTCAGGAGGCGGAAGAACAAAGGTCTGAGCATAATAACTTGCATAATCAATAAGAAATCCGATGATTGGTTCAATGTGGATATAAATTCCTATGCCTTTCAGTGATTACCAAAAAATGAGTCCAGAGTAGACGGTAATGCAATAATGTTTTTAAGAGCTTCCTTGTAGCCAGATCCACATCTAATCACCTGCATTCTCTCTGATACTAACTCTGATAAGAATGAATGTTACCATTAAAATCCAGTATCACCTTTTCAATATATAGGGATATAATTCTGGACAACAACTTCAACAACAAAAATGTTCTAGGAGATAGATGTTGCATGCCTTTTAAAAGTACATTAATTTTTATTAGCCTCCTCTTCATCAGGTGCGTGCATGAATACCTCATAGATGAAACAACATTGATGTACTCAAACACATCAAAAGAGCCTTGAACATAACTCTCCACTAACTCCATGAAAGGAGAAATTATCCTCCTAAAATGATCTTCACAGCGACATCTTCTCTCCCTCAAATTTGCAAAAACCAAGTTTGTATCATCGTCATTTTATAGAGTCCCAAGATCCATCTGTTAGGTATGAACCCTTGGATATAGAAGAGGATGTAGCTACGGATGCAGATGCACAATCGACCACCATCACCGAAGCACATGAAGAAAAGAACAACTAGGTATAACGGTGGTCAGTCACCTCTCGCGACCACCAGAGAAGAAATATCAGCAAAAGAAGAACGAGTACAATGATGAATACTCATTCATCACTCTTTAGTCTTATATTTTAGCTACAAAAACCTTTGCAAATGCATGTATATGTGTGTAAATACAAATAATTACCAAAAGCATGCATTGTGTAAAAAGTAATAATTAGCATGTTTTTGTGCAAAAATAAAAGAATAAAGATTAAAAAGAAAAAGAGGGAAATATTTAGAATAAATATTGAGCAACCTAATCCCAAGGGAGGGCTCAGCATGGGCCTGACCGCATAAAAGCCAAAGTAGAGAGAGATAGGGGCTCATGTGTGTAAATATCCCTGTAAATATAATAAATCTATTTTCCTCTAAAAATAGAATAAAAATGGGCTTGTATATATTTGTATATATTTGTAAATACAAAATCAAAACAAAAATTGAAGAATTAATAAGAAAAAAAAATCACCTACCTTGTACATATTCATCATGAACATAGTCCCCTTATCTCTATTTATTTCACCTTATAAATAAATAAAGTAATTTCCTAAAAATTTGTATATACTCCTTACTTTATGGTGTAAATAAATAAAATAAAAAACCACAAAAACAAAAACCAAAATAAAAAGAACAAAATTAAGAAACCCAAATAGAACCTTGTAAATATACCAGGTATATATATGTATATATCTATTTATTTCACCATTGTATATAAATAATAAAAATAAAAAATACCCTTTTATTCCTAATTATATGCTATAAAAATATAAAATATAAAATGGGGATAAAATGTATAAAAATAACTAATTAAAAATCAAAAATCAAAAATTAATATTGTATATATACCTATGTATAGTACTATAGTGTACATACCTTATTTTTATTTTGAAAAATTAATTAAAAATCACCAAAAAAATAGAAAAAAAATAAAATAAACAATTTTTATATTTTAAGTTTTTCATGATTCGGCCATTTACTATTTCTTTTTGAATTTCCAAATCTTTTCCAAATGGCTGATTCTCATTGGCCCACGGGGGACGTTGACCCCCCGGTCAACTCCCCCCTGTGGATCACTTCCCACGGGTCGTGACGCCCGACCCGACTTCCCCGATTTTTCGCGTCACGACCCGACCTCCAAATCTGCAACCCCCGAGCTCCGATCGATCACCTTGCATCCGAGATCCTCGCCGACGTATCCGCGTGGGGATCCGCGCCTCGCGGAACCCTGCCCGATCCATCCTTCTCGGACCTGCACCCATACATAAGCCGAGCTCCGCCTCCCTGTTCCTCATCTTTGGCTCATTCGCACTCCACCCAGTGACCTCCAGTGCCTCCGCGAGAGTGACAGCTCGCTCCGAGCATTGTTGCAGCGAGGAGGGGACGTCTCGACCATCGATCCGGCGAGCTTGCTCCGCCGTGCGCCGCCTGGAGGTACCGCCAGAGCCTCGGACACCGACGATCCTCGAGGAAAGGACCAGGAGCAAGCCCAGCTCCTCCATAGTCGAATCCACCCACTAGGTAGCTCTATTTCCTTCTCTATTTCTTTGATTTTACATTTCGCCCAAATCGCCCAGTCGCTGTTCATCTTCGATTCCGTCCACAATCACCACCGATTCGACCATCGGACCACCCCATCACCATCGCCTTCTCCCCGCACACGTTCTCCACCCCTTCATCCAACCCAGCTCGCACAAGAGCTGGGAGTCGAGTTCTTCCGCCGTCGCATCGCCGGAACTCACACGCCTCGCCGCACCGACCACCTTCACCCCTGCTTACAGGGTCGAGGCACTTTTCCCTCGACCCACGAGTTTGTTGCACATCTTTGCAGGTCCCAGGAAGCCCATCTGAGGGCTTCGACATCCAGGTGCAGCAGCTCGACCTCCGCCGGACTCGCTTGAGCTCCCCAGAGCTCCGTCGAGTCATCGGAGGGTGCCATTCGACGCGGAAGGCCCTCACGCATCTTCTTCGATCGTCAGTGGCCCGCGAGGAGGACTTCAGCGCACACACGAGCTCGGCGAACTTCGCCGACGACCAGTTCGTCCTCCAACCTCCATGACCGTCAGATCCTCTTCCAGCTCCAGTTTGTATCTTCGCCGTCCACGCCAGGAGCAGCTCCGACCGTTCGATCCTTGGAGGAGCGATCCTGATCGTCGGCTCAGCGAGGCTTAGCCACAAAGCCTCCCCTGTCGTCCGATCTACCACGTGGCGAGGTCCCATCCATCGATCAGCACCGAGGGATCCTTGCTGAGGCGCCACCCTTTCCTCCACCGTCCGATCCACCACGTGGTAGCCATCCGTCCCTCGATTTAATAAAGGGTAACTTTCACTTTAGGCCCTTAGCTTTTTAGTAGTTCTTCTGTAGTCCTGTAAATATTTTAGATACTTTATTTTAGTTTGGTAAATTGCATAGTGGACCCTGTCATTTTCTGCATTTACGTGTATGCCCCCGTGTGTAGTGGACTACGTGCGTCGACACGTGCTTACCTGGGTTATTTGCATGTTTAGCCTTGTCGTTCTAGGGTGTTACTGAATGGAATGAAAGTTTTTATTAATTGCATATATACCCCTGTGCGTGGTTTATTTGCGCATGTGCTTGATTTAATGGGTATTTTACACTGAGGCCCCTGGACTTTTAATACCTGTCATTAAATAGTCCAGGAACCTTAGTTTCTTTGCAATTAGGTACCTGTGTGCCCAGGTCACGCGCCTCGCACGTGCAACCTTGGAAAATTTGCACCGGACCCCCTGGAACTCTTACTATTTGCGTACAGGTCCCTGTGCACTATACCTTAGTTTTGATTTTTAATAAAATAGCAAACTAACTCCAAATATGATGAAAATTGGACACATGGCTCCTGCCATAGTGTAAATTTCTCCTATTTTTGGAGACATTTTTGATTTCATTTGATTTTTTTAAAAATTAAAAAACAAGCTTTTTCTTTACTGTCTGACTAGAAAATTCACAAAAAAATTAAAATACCTCTAAAAATTATAAAAAAGTAGACAGTAGTTGTTTTACCTTGTTTGATTTTCTGACCAATTTTGGTCATTTTTGGATATATATAAAACCCTTAAAAATTACAAAACACTAAAAACCCTATAAAAATTCTAATAATTAATTGAAAAATCCAAAAATAATAATTCCAGTGCCTAAATTTCCCTTATATCTTCTAGTTTCTAGGAAAATTACCTTCAGACCTTGATAGGGCCTTTATCTATTTTATATTGGCCCTCCAAGCCTGACTGGACAGCACCTTCATATTTCTGTCTTGTTTGATTTTTAGAAAATTAAATAAAAATCAGAAAAATACCAAAAATTAACCAAAAATAGTAAAAAACAAAAAAAACATAAAAATATTTTTATTTGAATTTTTGAGTGATTTTTGAGTGCTTTAATAATTGTTTGCATTGGTTGTTTTATTGGCTTTCTTTATTTTCTTTATTAATTAAAAATCCAAAAAAATTTATAAAAATTAAAAATCCACCAAAAACACTTTGATTTTATTTTATTCTTTTTTTAGACTACTTCGTAGGCCGCAAGGCCATCACGTGCTCCCTGAGTCCGACCCTGGTCGCTATACCAGGCTAATCCAATAGCCAGGACCGCTATCGTATTTCCTTGATTTTTCTCTGATTTTGGTGGTCTGAACCTTATTTTCTTGATTGAGCTGAGATTCTTATTGATCCGTATCGCAACGACCTGAGTGATATTTTTACCTGATCTGGATCATTAGGAATTTTGGCTCATCAGAATGGCGCCGTTGCCGGGGAGCATGGCTTAGTAGTCATTTTTTTCTTTTTCATTTTCTTTTTGTTTTCTTTTTCACGGCTTTCCGCGGCTCTTTCTGAGTCCGCGGCTTTTCACAGCTTTTTATTTTTCATTTATTTTTGTTTTATTTTCTTTTTCTTTTCTTTTATTTTTATTTTTGCTTGTTTATTTCATTTCTGTTTTTGCACATTTACCCCTGTTTGTTTTTCTTGTCTATATTTGATTATTATTTTGGTCTGTGACACTTGTCTTCTTTCTTGCGAGGGCCCGAGGACCAAGGAGGCGACTCTCGAGGAGCCGACGCAACCGCGGGATTCGGAGACGGCTCTCTTCTGCACGGAGCCACAGGAGAGAGCGAGAGAGTAGCTGAGTGGGCGAGGAGTAGACTTTACTTTTATTCAATTGATTATTGTAATAATACAGGGACAACAGCAGGACTTGGACTTCTTTTCTCGGGTCTGTTTTGCCGAGCATCGATGTGCTTGGGGGACCCTTAGATTTTTCGCAGCTTTTTCGCAGTTTTTGGTTTTTCGCTGCCTTTTACGGTTTTACGCGGTTTTTCTTGAGCCCCTAGCCGTAGGACTTTCTGCTTGACTGTGCCGTACTGAGTAGGATCCAAACACCTAATAGATTGCCTGTTCCTATAGATCGTTAATTGGACCTACTAATAAAAAGTTAATAAAAATAGCTGATTCATTTTCCTTCGAGCCTACGTGCCGTAGCCTGCCCTGCCAAACGCTGCTCCTGAACCCGATTTGTTGGGAGGAGGAGGGGTAGACCAAGACCAGACTCTCTGGATCGAAGGCTGGTGACCAGCTAGACGGTTCTGTCGTGTAGAAGTTGCCTGCTTAGGACTCGGCTTTTCCCGCTGCACCATATAGGTAGTTTCTTTTCTGTCTTTAATTTCTGTGCGGATCATATTGCATGTAGAGTGCTGGAGTTAGGTACGCCTTTCTTACTTTGCATGCATCATTGATTTCATCGCGCATCGACTTTTTCGTCTTCTCCCCCCGTTTTGACTTAATAACCAGGAGAACCGAACAATTCGTTAGGCCTCTTTGTTTTTATTGAAAAAGATTAAAAAGAAAAACCATAAAATTGGGACTGCTAAAACTATTGATCACTAAAAGACACTTGATTTGAAAAACTTATCTTGGGGAGAGCAACCCCCTCATTGCTTGGTTTGATTGTGCGAGAGAGTGACCCGAACACTAGGTAGAGCCCTCCGGTACCATTCTCGACTGATTACCGACTCTTCTTTGCGGGACAGTCAGTTGGGAAGGTATCAGGTATCCCAGCAGGTCACGTAATCGCTTTGATATTTGATTGTTCACCAAAATAAAATTTGACAAGATAATTTGACCGAGCCTTCACGGTCTTCAGCTCGCGTTGCGTTGGTGAACTTGGGGTTTGCTTGTGATCATAGTTTCTGCAGATCTCATCCACCTTACTCGCCACATCAAGATGATGGGCAGACGATCTCTTAGGCAGCCTCTGGCTGCACCGCTTTCGGGCACGTCTACCCGTTCATCTAGGTTGGTTCGCGAGAGCCGAGACCCGCTCTCCGAACCTGAGTATGATTCCACCCTGTTCCCCCTCGACCCCCTTTCTTTCGGTTCAGAGAGGCCAATGCCAGAGGAGAGATTAGCAGATTTATCGGCACCTGAATTTGGATCATTTGATTTTGCAGAGACCATGGCCGGCAGTTCTGATGATCGCTCTAGAGGTCCACAACCCGAGCACTTTGTTCTGGACCAGGGTGCGATCAACTCCACCCTGATCGCCTCCCTCGAGACGGTACATCAGCAGTTGAGGGATCAGGGAGCATTCATGTTGGATATGAGGAGAGAGATGGAGCAGATGAGAGCAGAGCGAGAGTAGCGGAGAGATGGGCCAAGGATCCCAGATGATGCGGCAGCAGCAGCCGCAGAAGCCGCCGCCGCAGCAGCAGCCGCTGCGGCAAGAGCAGGAGAGCCACCGAGACCGATACGGGAGTTGCACAACCCCGGATCGACACTGATGCATCACTGGGTTGTTTTACCAGCCATCGTGGGGGACTTCAACTTCCCCCCGAACACTTTGCAGCTCCTCCCCCGCTTCCACGGGCTCGCCACCGAGGAGCCCCATCTCCACCTCCAGGAGTTCCTTATGATATGCAGTACTGTCCACGATCGTCAGGTGGACCAGGATACCATCAGGATGATTGCCTTCCCCTTCTCTTTGGCAGACAGAGCAGCCACCTGGCTGAAGCATATGGGGAAGTTTGTTTACACTTGGGAGCAGCTCCGCACCGAGTACTTGCATAAGTACTATCCACTAGGGCGGACCAATGCCGCGAGAGCCCTGATCAGCAACTTCTCCATGCTCCCCAACGAGTAGTTCCATGAAGCATGGGAGAGGTTCCGAGAGCTGACTGATAGATGCCCGCACCACGACATTTCCAAGCCGAACCTCGTGCAGAGCTTTTTCAGCGGGCTGACACCAGAGCTTCAGGGCTTGGTGAACGCTTCTTGTGGCGGGTCTTACTTCTCCAAGGATCACGACCAGGTTTGGGCCATCTACGAGGAGATGGCCGAGAACTACATGGTGATGTCCCAGACCCGGTTGTACACTCAGGGCAGACCCCAGCAGCCACAGACCGTGCAGTACCAGAGGATAGCACGGGTCGATGCCGGTCCTTCCAGTTCGTCCACAGTAGCAACAGCACAGGCAGAGTCATCAGCTGCGGACATGGGGATCATCAGCGAGAAGCTGGACCGGATGGAGTTGATAGAGAAGAAGCAGTGCCAGGGCATCACTCAGATGGAGCAGATGGCATAGACTCTGAGCGACATGAAGACCCAGCTCATGTGCCTGCAGGAGGCACAGACGGCTTCCCGGCCCCGTCTTCAGTCGCGAGGCGATCATGGCAGCAGCAACAGCTCGTCCCAGCGCTCCAGCTCACACCAGCAGCCTAGACAGGTTCACCTTGTACAGGCAGAGCCGTACCAGCAGCCGCAGCCCACCTACCAGTCACCACCATCTACAGACTTGCAGATGGTGGTATACCAGCCGGATCAGCCTCTGGCAGTACTCCCGCCACCCCAATACGATGCAGAGCCGTTGATGGATGTCAACGGGATTTGGTATGACCGCCCTCAGCTCGGTATCCGACGAGACCATCCCGGATTCCATTGGGGGAACGGAGGTACCCAACCCCAACAGCAGTCGTCAGGACAGGGTGGCCAGTACGGCCATCAGAGGGATCACCAGCTGCAGCAGCAACAACCAGTAGTGTACCCATCGCAGCAGCAGCAACAGTCGTCCTATGGTCCTCGTCCCTATCAGCAGGGACAGTCTTGGAGGCGAGATCAGCCTCACCAGCAGCAGCAGCATCACCCATACTCCTCTCAGTAGCAGCAACACTAGTTCCAGCAGCCTCACTACCAGAGAGGCTACCCGTCGGGCTCCCATGAGAGCCCCGCCTTGGATGATATAGCCCGCCTTCTCACGAATCAGCAGGCTACCTTTCGACGGGAGATGGACGAGTTCCGCCACGAGATGCGGGACATTGTGAGAGGGAAGGCCGCCATCCCTGCCCAGATTGAGCCGAACCCCAACAGCCTGAAGCAGAAATCTGAGCAAGTAGCTTGTACTGAGTATACCACTCCTAGTGATGCATTTGGTGATATGACTGGATACCTTTTTGATACTGATTTTGTCACACTTAGGAGCGGTAGGATGCCAGCAGGCGGCGCCTCGTCTGAGCTACATCATGAGGATCCACCCAGAGCGCCAGGCAAGGAGGAGAGCGGTACTGAGGCCGCTAGAGACGATGACGGTGGTAGTGATGCCACCAAGGATGCTGATTCCACTGACGGTGCTGAGGCCGCCGTTTCACCAGTTCGAGGAGGTTGTACTGAGGCCACCCCTGATGCCGAGCCAGAGCACGGTACTGAGGCCACGAGTCTTCCAGTTGATCCAGCTGATGGTGGTGCTGAAACCACCCGTGTTCATTTAGAGAGATCTGTTGTTTTTCCTACTTCTGATGTATCTCGGAACTCTGTTGTGAATAAAGGAAAAGGTTTGGTTTTTTCTGGTCCCACTGTGGTGCGTGATGTATGTGCGGATCCGGCCGTCGAGCTGTCTAGACCTTTTCCTAGTCCTTCATTTGAGAAGGACCCAGTGATCCCCTTCCCTAGAGCCCTTCAGATGGGGAAGGGGAAGAAAACATAAAATCCAAAAAAGAGAGATCAGGAAGAGTTCAGCCAGCAGATGATAGATCGGTTTCACATACAACTGACTCTTCAGGAGGCTTTGCAGCACATCCCCCTTCTTCAGCGTTCGTTGAGAGACAAGACCACAGTCAGGAGGAAGAGGAGAAACCACCATTCAGAGTTCCATGTGCTGACGAAAGCCACGTATTTCGCGATCCAGAACCGTCTGCCGGCCAAGAGGCCAGATTTAGGAGCCCCTTATGTCAGATGCCACATTAGAGAGCAGAGGTTCGACCGTACTCAATTAGATAGCGGATCGTCGATCAACCTCCTTCCGGCAGCCCTTCTCGACCGCTTCGAGTTGGGCACTCTTAGACAAAGCAGGACAGTCCTTCAGTTTGCTGATCGATCTGTCAAGAGGCCGAAGGGGTTGTTGCGAGACGTTGTCGTCACTATTCAGGGCCTGCAATTCCCCGTGGACTTCGTAGTGTTGGACATGGAGATCCCTGATTTAGTGACCAATACCCCCATCATTCTCGGTCGTCCGTTCTTGGCCACAACCAAGGCGGTGACTGACCATGATAGCGGGAAGGTATACTTTCGTGCCGAGGGCAAAAGTGTACAAATAGAGACGGTCGAGGACAGCAGAGCCAGAGACAGATCATGCTCAGAGACCACCTCAGATACAGAGCAGCTGACAGATGCCAGGCTAGACATACACCGGGACTGTGACTTTGTGATCACAGACGATGAGGCAGTTTGGGCAGACCCCGCAACACAGGCAATCCTCTCATTTCCAGATTCAACTGATGCAGAGATGACAGCAGATGAGAGCCTGGAGAGCACATTCCTGGTACAGGATTCTTCAGAGGCAGCAGAGCCGGTTCTCGAACACGACACTGATTTTTGTGATGATGGTGGTGCTGATGCCACCTTAGATGATACAGATCCCTCGGAGTCAGAGTCTGATTGGGCAGATTGTGAGGATGACATGCCAGACCTGATTTCCACTGAGCCTACAGCTGAGGAGGAGGTAGATGCCGAGCAGAGCAGAGACAGTCCATCAGGGCAGCCTTCTCCAGTTTCTGAGATTGAGAGAGAGTTTCAGTTCTCCCATGCAGATTTGGCAGCGTTCACGCAGACTTTTCAGAGGCCAAATCCACCAGCACCCAGCTGTCCAGAGCTGAAGCCGCTCCCTACTTCGCTGAAGTATCGATTCCTTGCGGGTGAGCCTGAGATGTACCCAGTCATCATCTCCGTCGATCTGACTGGAGAGCAAGAATCCCGTCTGATGGGGGTTCTTGAGAAGAACCGCAAGGCAATAGGATGGAGCGTAGCAGATCTCCAGGGGATAAGTCCGGCCCTGTGCTCCCACCATATCTATCTCGAGGATGAAATGAAGCCGTCACGTGAGTTTCAACGGCGGCTGAACCCGAATCTGAGAGAGGTTGTCATGAAGGAAATTTCGAAATGGCGGAGCGCCGATTTTATCTACCCCATCTCCGACTCCAAGTGGGTCAGCCCTTTGCATGTGGTGCCCAAGAAGACGGGCATCACTACAGTGATTAGAGAGTCTGGAGAGGAGATTGCTACACGAGTACCCACTTCTTGGCGGGTCTGTGTTGACTACAGGAGGCTCAACCAGGACACCAAGAAGGATCATTTCCCCCTGCCCTTTATAGACCAGATCATTGAGAGACTGGCAGGGAAGAGCCATTATTGTTTTCTGGATGGGTACTCGGAGGTGGCCATCGCTCCTGAGGACCAGGAGAAGACCACCTTTACCTGTCCCTTTGGCACATACGCCTTTCGACGCATGCCTTTTGGGCTATGCAATGCCCCTGCGACATTTCAGAGATGCATGCTGTCGATCTTTTCGGACATGGTAGGGGAGAGCTTGGAGGTCTTCATGGATGATTTCTCGGTTTACGACGACGGATTCGACTCCTGTCTTGACTGCCTAGACCGAGTACTCCAGCGATGTATAGAGGTTCACTTGGTGCTATCTTGGGAGAAGAGTCACTTCATGGTGACTCAAGGGACGGTGCTTGGCCATATCATCTCCAACAGGGGCATGGAGGTTGATCCGGCCAAGGTAGATGTCATTAGAAAACTCGCACCGCCGTCCAATCTGAGGCAGTTACGGTCATTCTTGGGGCACGTCGGTTTCTACCGACGATTTATTCATGATTTCAGCCGGATTGCCCGACCGTTGACCGACCTGCTGACGAAAGACACCGAGTTCCCTGTTGATGACAAGTGTCTTTCGTCCTTTGAGACTCTCAAGCAGAGTGTTATTGAGGCTCCTGTTCTCCAGCCGCCTGATTGGTTTCTCCCATTCGAGATCATAACGGATGCCTCCGATTTTGCCGTAGGGGCCGTGCTGGGACAGAGGAGGGATGGAGTCCCATTTGCTATCCACTACGCTAGCCGCACATTGGATTCCGCGTAGCGGAATTATACAGTCACAGAGAAGGAGATGCTAGCCGTAGTGTTCGCCCTAGATAAGTTCAGATTTTACATTATTGGATCTAGAGTGACCTTGTATACTGATCACACCGCCATCCGATACCTCATGGCAAAGAAGGATGCCAAGGCCAGACTGACTAGATGGATCCTTCTACTCCAGGAGTTCGACATTGAAATCAAGGATAATCCTGGAGTCAAGAATGTGGTGGCAGATCATCTCTCCCGTTTAGAGCAGCCTGAGGAGTCTGAGCATATTGATACCATTTGTGAGACTTTCCCAGATGAGGCGATCCTTGCTATCGCCTCACTCCCGTGGTATGCTTACATTGTGAACTTTCTTGTTGCTAAGAAAGTCCCACAAGGTTGGTCCAGACAGAGGCTTGAGACCTTCCTCGCGAAGGCCAAGTCCTACCACAGGGAGGATCCCATCCTTTACCACGAAGGAGGGGATAGCGTCTGGCGTAGGTGCATTCCTCAGGAAGAGCACCATAGCGTCCTCACTTACTGCCACAAGCTTGAGGCAGGAGGACATCATTCTCGGAGGAGAACAACACAAAAAGTGCTCTAGTCCGGTTTGTGGTGGCCTACCCTCTTCAAGGACTCTGATGAGTTCGTGAAGAGGTGTACTGACTATCAGAGGATGGGCACTTGCGGACAGTGTGATATGATGCCGATGCAGCCCATTCACTTCTGTGAGGTTTTTGACGCATGGGGCATCGATTTCATGGGTCCATTCCCTAAGAGTCAGGGATTTGAGTACATTCTGTTGGCCGTAGACTATGTTAGTCGTTGGGTTGAGGCCATCCCCGCCCGAGCCGCTGATGCGAGGACAATTTGCAGATTTTTGAGGAAGCACATCATCACGCGGTTCGGGGTACCTCGAGTATTGATTTCAGATGGGGGGGTCTCATTTCATCAACGACCAGGTGAAGGCCCTTGCTAGCGAGTTCGGTATAGACCATCGAGTTGCCACTCCATACCATCCACAGACGAATGGTCTAGCCGAGGTGTCGAACAGGGAGATCAAGACTATTTTGCAGAAAGTCGTCCGCCCTGACCGAAAGGATTGGTCACAGCTTTTGGACTCGGTCTTGTGGGCATATAGGACGTCTTTCAAGACACCATTCGGCACGTCTCCCTTTCGCCTCGTGTATGGCAAGCCGTGCCATTTACCTGTTGAGCTGAGACACATGTCACTTTGGGCAGTCACTGAGATACTTATGGATCCAGATAGTGTAGGAAACCAGAGGAGGGCAGAGTTAGAAGCCCTGGAGGAGCTTAGAGATACCGCCTTCTCAAACAGCCTACATTACAAGGAGAGAGTGAAGGAGTGGCATGATTCTCACATCAGCCACAAGCATTTTGAGCCTAGACAGAGAGTATGGCTGTTTGATGCGAGGCTTCGCCTATTTCCAGGGAAGCTACAGAGCAAATGGAAGGGACCCTACTTGGTGAGAAAGGTACACGACAACGGTAGCATTGATATATCCGAGTTGTCTTCTGAGAGTACCTTTCGAGTAAACGGCCAGCGGCTCAAGCCATTTCTAGATCATGAGCCGCGGGCCGTTGATGTTGCCCCGATTCATTTTGCGAGAGATGTGGTCTCTTGACTCACATCTATTGCATCTCACGCCTGATTTTCACTGTCCTTCCGACCTGTATAGATCCAGATGTCCATATCATCACATTCTTTAGTCCCACATCCTGTTTGTCATCTTTGATTATGCTATACTTAGGGTGTACTTTACCCCAAGTATAGGGGGGATGTAGGACCTTTGGGGATTTCTTTTGTTTCTTTCTACCTCTGTTTTTGCTGCCTATACTTAGGGATATTTCACCCTAAGTATAGGGGGGGTAGACCCTGTACATTCTCCACTCGGTTTTCCCTTTGTGTACAACCTGCTATACTTAGGATTACTTGATCCTAAGTATAGGGGGAAAAGCCGAGATCTTCTTGATTTTCTATTCATTCATTCGCCTTTGTATATAGCCTTCCTTTTCACTTCCCTATACTAAGCACGAGTTATGTCTTCTTCATCGCTCTTGACTCTGAGGACATCGTTCGAGCTAAGTATAGGGGTGTGTGTATATATTTCATATATACTTTAGCCATAACTCGTACTTTGTGTGAGTGTGTTAATAAATAAAAATGGCTAAAAACCCTAAAAATCACAAAAATTAAAAATTTTTTCCTGTAAATAAACATTCTTTTATTGCACATAAATAGCTATTGTACAAATTATTTTTGTAAAAATGTTTTCAAAAATCTTTTGTGTAAAGTTTGTGTAAATATTTTCTTATCAAAATTATGTATATAGTACAAAATTTTTCCAAAATGTTTTGAAAATCAAAAGTTTGCAAAAATCTTGTGTAAATGTGTGTACATATTTTGCAAAACTTGCATTTCATGCATCCATCCATTCATAATTTCAAAACATTTTTTAAAAAATTTTGCATGTTTGTAAAAATTGTGTAAATAGCATCTCTGTATATATGTATATAGTTTTTCCGGATTATAGTTGACATTTAAACTAGCCTGGAATTAAATTGGGAAATGGAGCTTGATTAAGATCTTAATCCACCTAATTTATAAGAGGAACCTTATAGGACTTAGGGTTAAGGCTTTTCAGGTCCATGGTGACTTAATTCTTTGAGTCCACTAGGCTATGATCACATGTCATCTCAATGAGCCTAAGTAGAGCACTTAACAACAACACATGACTCATAGGGACAATGGCTTTACTTGGACACCAGCACTTTGCACCAAACTCTCTATGGATGAGGTGGTGAGGAGGCAGTCTTCCTTGAATTGGGGTAGCATATGAGGGTAGTACTTCTAGGCGGAATCTCTCTTCTTCTTTTAGTGAAGGAAGTGCGTCTCAACTTGGTCTGGTTGCCATGAGGTCTAACGACGGGAGTTGTGGGTTGCAATAAAGCTTCGAAAGAGGGATAGTTTACTGGCTCAAGAGGAAAAACTCCTTGTATATATGCTGCACATGTATATGTTGTATAGATGCACTTGAAAAAAAATGCAAATAACTCTAAAAAGGTGGTGGGTCTGAGAGAAAATGATAATCCCACCGGAGTATGTATATAGTGCAATAAGCAAAGCTTGAGATTCATGATCCACCTTATGTAGCTTGCAACAGGGAGACTTGGATACACTGGTCGAGCTCCCGAGGATACATGGCTACACTGGCCATGGTCCATTCTCTTCTTCCTCCTCTTCTTGAGCCGGTTGAACTTGAACTTAGAAGGGAATACCCCGCTCCTCGAGGAAAGAGTGTCCAGATTGGGGTCATAGAGTTACCTTGTTGGGGAGGGTTGTCAAGTTGCCATTTCTGAGGTGGAGAGCTTATACCTCACTTCACAGGACAAGGAAAGATTCATGGTCTTCAGGGTTTGTGTTTGATGACTTGTTCTGATCTGGATTATTGAGGAGACTTGATTAGAGATTAGTGGAACTTAGAGGCTGTTGAGTTTTAAGCTTAAGTCCAAATAAGGTTCCGACACATTAATAATCCAAAGATCTGATTGAGCTCCATAATTCAATTTAATGAAGGCAAGTTTAATATTCAACCTTGATCCATGTGCATTCTTCTCTTTTTCTTTCTTTCTTTCTTTTTCACTTCTTTTTCAAATAAGTGTTTGCTAAGGGACTAGCAAAGTTAAGTATAGGGGGGTGATGAATACTCATTCATCACTCTTTATTCTTATATTTTAGCTACAAAAACCTTTGCAAATGCATGTATATGTGTGTAAATACAAATAATTACCAAAAGCATGCATTGTGTAAAAAGTAATAATTAGCATGTTTTTGTGAAAAAATAAAAGAATAAAGATTAAAAAGAAAAAGAGGGAAATATTTAGAATAAATATTGAGCAACTTAATCCCAAGGGAGGGCTCAGCATGGGCCTGACCGCATAAAAGCCAAAGTAGAGAGAGATAGGGGCTCATGTGTGTAAATATCCCTGTAAATAAAATAAATCTATTTTCCTCTAAAAAAAGAATAAAAATGGGCTTGTATGTAATTGTATATATTTGTAAATACAAAATCAAAACCAAAATTGAAGAATTAAAAAGAAAATAAAAATCACCTACCTTGTACATATTCATCATGAACATAGTCCCCTTATCTCTATTTATTTCACCTTATAAATAAATAAAGTAATTTCCTAAAAATTTGTATATACTCCTTACTTTATGATGTAAATAAATAAAATAAAAAACCACAAAAACAAAAACCAAAATAAAAGAACAAAATTAAAAAAACCAAAAAGAACCTTGTAAATATACCATGTATATATATGTATATATCTATTTATTTCTCCATTGTATATAAATAATAAAAATAAAATAAAAATACCCTTTTATTCCTAATTATATGCTATAAATAAAATATAAAATGGGGATAAAAATGTATAAAAATAACTAATTAAAAATCAAAAATCAAAAGTTAATATTGTATATATACCTATGTATAGTACTATAGTGTACATAACTTATTTTTATTTTGAAAAATTAGATAAAAATCACCAAAAAAATAGAAAAAATAAAAAAAAACAATTTTTACGTTTTAAGTTTTTCATGATTCGGCCATTTACTATTTCTTTTTGAATTTCCAAATCTTTTCCAAATGGCTGATTCTCATTGGTCCACGGGGGACGTTGACCCCCCGGTCAACTCCCCCCTGTGAACCACTTCCCACGAGTCGTGACGCCCGACCCGGCTTCCCTGATTTTTCACGTCACGACCCGACCTCCAAATCTGCAACCCCCAAGCTCCGATCGATTACCATGCATCCGAGATCCTCGCCGACGTATCCGCGTGGGGATCCGCACCTCGCGGAACCCTGCCCGATCCATCCTTCTCGGACCTGCACCCATACATAAGCCGAGCTCCGCCTCCCTGTTCCTCATCTTTGGGTCATTCGCACTCCACCCAGTGACCTCCAGTGCCTCCACGAGAGTAACAGCTCACTCCAGGCATTGTTGCAGCGAGGAGGGGACGTCTCGACCATCGATCCGGCGAGCTTGCTCCGCCGTGCGCCGCCTAGAGGTAGCGCCAGAGCCTCGGACACTGACGGTCCTCGAGGCAAGGACCAGGAGCAAGCCCAGCTCCTCCATAGTCGAATCCACCCACTAGGTAGCTCTATTTCCTTCTCTATTTCTTTGATTTTACATTTTGCCCAAATCGCCCAGTCGCTGTTCATCTTCGATTCCGTCCACAATCACCACCGATTCGACCATCGGACCACCCCATCACCATCGCCTTCTCCCCGATCACGTTCTCCACCCCTTCATCCAACCCAGCTCACACAGGAGCTGGGAGTCGAGTTCTTCCGCCGTCGCATCGCCGGAACTCACACGCCTCGCCGCACCGACCACCTTCACCCCTGCTTACAGGGTCGAGGCACTTTGCCCTCGACCCGCGAGTTCGTTGCACATCTTTGCAGGTCCCAGGAAGCCCATTTGAGGGCTTCGACATCCAGGTGCAGCAGCTCGACCTCCGCCGGACTCGCCTGAGCTCCCCAGAGCTCCGTCGAGTCATCGGAGGGTGCCATTCGACGCGGAAGTCCCTCACGCATCTTCTCCGATCGTCAGTGGCCCGTGAGGAGGACTTCAGCGCACACACGAGCTCGGCGAACTTCGCCGGTGACCAGTTCATCCTCCAACCTCCGTGACAGCCAGATCCTCTTCCAGCTCTAGTTTGTATCTTCGCCGTCCATGCCAGGAGCAACTCCGACCGTTCGATCCTTGGAGGAGCGATCCTGACCGTCGGGTCAGCGAGGCTTAGCCACAGCGCCTCCCCTGTCGTCCGATACTCATTCATCACTCTTTATTCTTATATTTTAGCTACAAAAACCTTTGCAAATGCATGTATATGTTTGTAAATACAAATAATTACCAAAAGCATGCATTGTGTAAAAAGTAATAATTAGCATGTTTTTGTGCAAAAATAAAAGAATAAAGATTAAAAAGAAAAAGAGGGAAATATTTAGAATAAATATTGAGCAACCTAATCCCAAGGGAGGGCTCAGCATGGGCCTGACCGCATAAAAGCCAAAGTAGAGAGAGATAGGGGGCTCATGTGTGTAAATATCCCTGTAAATACAATAAATATATTTTCCTCTAAAAATAGAATAAAAGTGGCTTGTACATATTTGTAAATTTTTATAAATACAAAATCAAAACAAAAAAATTGAAAAATTAAAAAGAAGATAAAAATCACCTACCTTGCACATATTCATCATGTACATAGTCCACTTATCTATATTTATTTAACCTTATAAATAAATAAATTATTTCCCATAAAATGTGTATATATTCTATCTTTTATGGTGTAAATAAATAAAATAAAAACCATTAAAACAAAAACAAAATAAAAAGAATAAAATTAAAAACCAAAAAGAACCTTGTAAATATACCATGTATATAGATGTACATATTTATTTATTTAACCCTTGTATATAAATAATAAAAATAAAATAAAAATACCTTTTTATTCCTAATTTTATGCTATAAATAATTAAAATATAAAATGGGAATAAAAATGTACAAAAATAACTAATTAAAAATAAGAAAAAAAAATCAAAAACTTATATTGTACATATACCTATATATAGCTCCCTAGTGTAAATACCTTATTTTTATTTTGAAAAATTAATTAAAAATCACAAAAAATAGAAAAAAAATTAAAATAAACATTTTTCATATTTTGAGTTTTTCATAATTCGGCCATTTGCTATTTTTAAATGAATATTCAAATCTTTTCCAGGTGGGTGATTCCCATTGGTCCACGGGGACGTTGACCCCCCGGTCAACTCCCCCCTGTGGACCACTTCCCACGGGTCGTGACGCCCGACCCGACTTCCCCGATTTTTAGCGTCACGACCCGATCACCTCGCACCCAAACCCAGGGTCCAATTCATTCCTGCCAGATCCGACACCCTCGCCAGCATGCCCGCCTCGGGGTCCGCGCTCTGAGCTGCCCTACCCGATCGATTCTAGCCGGACCCCGGGCTGTATAAATTTCGAGCTCCGCCTCCATTTTCACGATCTTTGGCTCATTCGCACTCCACCCAGTGACCTCCATTGCCATCCTCTAGGTGACAGCTCGCCGTTGGCCGTGTTGCAGAGAGGAGAGGGTGCCCGGACCTTAGATCCGGCGTCTTCGCGCCACCGTGCTCCGCCTGAAGGTAGAGCTCGAGCCTCGGGCCTCGATGACCCGCGAGGCGACGACCCAGAGCTTCCAGAGCTCACGCCCAGTCGACTCATCCGCCCAGGTAGCCGTAGCTTCCTTTCCTTTTCTTTAATTTTGCATTACGCCCAAATCTCGCCGTCGCCGTTCATCTTCGATTCCGATCATCTCCGCCTTCGTCTCGATCATCGGACCACCCCCTCACGATCGCCATCCCCTCGCGCATCTTCTCCACCCATCCATTCAACCCAGCTCGCACATGAGCTGGGGTTTCGAGCTCCTCCGCCGTCGCTTCGCCAGAGCTCGACCACCCCGCCGCACCGGCCACCGTCACCCCTATTACAGGGTCGAGGCAACTTGCCCTCGACCCGCGAGTCTGTTGCGCATCTTTGCAGGTTCCCAGGAGCCCATCTGAGGGCTTCGACATCCAAGTGCAGCAGCTTGACCTCCGCCGGACTTGCCTGAGCTCCTCAGAGCTCCGTCGAGTCATCGGAGGGTACCAGTCGACGCGGGAGCCCAAGGCGATCCTTCCCCAATCTTCAGCTGCCCGCGAGGAGGACCCTAGCGCATACACGAGCCCGACGAAGCTCGCCGGTGCCCTGTTCTTCGACCATCCTCCGTAGCCGTCCGATTCAGCCCCAGCTCCAGGTCTTCATCGAGCCGTTTGTTCATGGAGGAGCAGTGACCGTCAGATCCTTGGAGGGTTGATCGGGACCGTCCGATCAGCGAGGGCGTCCCACGTTGCTTCCCAGCCGACCGATCCTTCACGTGGCGAGGCCCCAGCCGCTCGATCAGGACCGTGGACCCCAGCGTTGAGCGCCACCCTTCCCCGACCGTCAGATTTCACACGTGGCGCTCATCCGACGGTCTACTTAATAAAGGGTAAATATCCCCTTAGGCCCTTAGTTTCTTAGTTGTTCATTTCCAGTCCTGTAAATATTTTAGTTATTTTATTTCAGTTAGGTAAATTGCATAGTGGACCCTGTCTTATCTGGTATTTACGTGTATGACCCTGTGTGTAGTGGACCACGTGCGTCGACACGTGCGTATCTGGGTTATTTGCATGTTTAGCCTTGTTGTTCTAGGGTGTTACTGAATGGAATGAAAGTTTTATTAATTGCATATATACCCCTATGCGTGGTTTTTTAGAACATGTGTTGAAATTAGTGGGTATTTTACACTGAGGCCCCTGGACTTTTAATACCTGTTATTAAATAGTCCAGGAACCTTAGTTTCTTTGCAATTAGGTCCCTGAGTGCCCAAGTCACGTACCTTGCACGTGTTTTCTTGGAGAATTTGCACCGGATCTCCTAGAACTTCTTGTATTTGCGTACAAGTCCCTATGCACTGTACCTTAGTTTTGATTTTTAATAAAATATCAAACCAACTCCAAATGTGATGAAAATTGTATACATGGCTCCTGCCATAGTGTAAAAATTTCTCCTATTTTTGGGGATATTTTTGATTTTATTTACTATTTTTAAAAAATAAAAAAAATTCACATTTTCTTTGCTATCTAACTTAAATATTCACAAAAAATATTAAAATTCCTCTAAAAATTACAAAAAATAGACCGTAGTTGTTTTACCTTGTTTGATTTTCTGACCAGTTTTGGTCATTTTTGGATATATAAATCTTATAAAAATTGAAATACACTAAAAAACCCATAAAAATTCTAATAATTAATTGAAAAACCCAAAAATAATTATTCCAGTGCCTAAATTTTCCTTATATCTTCTAGTTTCTAGGAAAAATACCTTCGGACCTTGATAGGGCCTTTATCTATTTTATATTGGCCCTCCAAGTCTGACTGGACAACACCTTCATATTTCTATCTTGTTTGATTTTTATAAATTCAATAAATATCAGAAAAATACCATAAAATAACCAAAAACAATAAAAAATATAAAAAACTTAAAAATATTTTTATTCGAATTTTTGAGTGATTTTTGAGTGCTTTAATAATTGTTTGTATTAGCTTATTTGATTGCTTTTCTATTTGTTTTATTAATTAAAAATCCAAAAAAATATATAAAAATTAAAAATCCACAAAAAATACATTTCTTTTATTTTATCCCTTTTTTAGACTACTTCGTAGCCCGCAAGGCCATTACGTGCTCCTTGTGTTCGACCCTGGTCGCTATACCAGGTTAATATAATAGCGAGACCGCTACTTGAGTTTCTCTGATTTTTATCCGATTTGGTGGTCTATTTCTTCTCGATTGGCACCGCTTGGTGACTTGGGTCACAACGACCCTTGATTACCTTTTACCCGAGCCATCAGGCGTGTCATCAGAATGGCGCCGTTGCCGGGGAGCACGGCTTAGTAGTTGTTTTAGTTTTCTTTTTATTTTATTTTCTTTTTCGCGGCTTTCTGCGGCTCTTTCTGAGTCCACGGCTTTTTACGGCTTTTTCTTTTTCTCTTATTTTTGTTTTATTTCATTTTGTTTTATTTTCTTTTGTTTTATTTTTGTTTGATTTTGTGTGTTTATTTTAGTTGTCATTTCTGCACATATACCCCTGTTTATATTTTCTGTCTTTATTTGATTGTTTCTGGTCTGTGACACTTGTCTTCTTTCTTGCGAGGGCCCGAGAACTGAGGCGGTGACTCTCGAGAATCCGGTGCAACCGCAGGATTCAAGAGGCTTCCTTCTGCACGGAGCCACAGGAGAGAGCGAGAGAGTAGTTGAGTGGGCGGGGAGTAGACTTTACGTTTATTCATTTGATTATTGTAATAATACAGGGACACTCAGACTGGACTTGGACTCTCAGGTATGTTTCGCCGAGCACCGGTGTGCTCGGGGGACCTAGTAGCTAGTTTAGATTTTTCACGGATTTTGGTTTTTCGCTGCCTTTTACGGTTTTACGCGGTTTTTCTTGAGCCCCTAGCCGTAGGACTTTCTGCTTGACTGTGCCGTAATAAGTAGGATCCAAACACTTAATTATCTGCCTGCACCTATAGATCGTTAATTGGACCTGCTAATAAAAAGTTAATAAAAATAACTGATTCATTTTCCTTCGAGCCTACGTGCCGCAGCCTACCATGCCAAGCGCTGCTCCTGAACCCGATTTGTCGGGAGGAGGAGGGGTAGACCGAGACCGGACTCTCTGGATCGAAGGCTGGTGACCAGCTAGACGGTTCTGTCCTGTAGAAGTTGCCTGCTTAGGACTCGGCTTTTACCGCTGCACCATATAGGTAGTTTCTTTTCTGTCTTTACATTTCTGCGTGGATCATATTGCATGTAGAGTGCTGGAGTCAGGTACGCCTTTCTTACTTTGCATGCATCATTGATTTTATCGCGCATCGACTTTTTCATCTTCTCCCCCTGTTTTTGACTTAATAACCAGGAGAACCAAAAAATTCGTTAGGCCTCTTTGTTTGTATTGAAAAAGATTAAAAAGAAAAACCATAAAATTGGGACTGCTAAAACTATTGATCATTAAAAGACACTTGATTGAAAAAACTTGTCTTGGGGAGAGCAACCCCCTCATTGCTTGGTTTGTTTGCGCGAGAGAGTGACCCGAACACTAGGTAGAGCCCTCCGGTACCATTCTCGACTGATTACCGACTCTTCTGTGCGGAACAGTCGGTTGGGAAGGTATCAGGTATCCCAACATGTCACGTAATCGCTCTGATATCTTGATTGTTCACCAAAATAAAATTTGACAAGATAATTTGACTGAGCCTTTACGGTCTTCAGCTCGCATTGCGTTGCTGAACTTGGGGTTTGCTTGTGATCATAGTTTCTCCAGATCTCATCCGCCTTACTCGCCACATCAAGATGATGGGCAGACGATCTCTTAGGCAGCCTCTGGCTGCACCGCTTTTGGGCGCGTCTACCCATTCATTTAGGTTGGTTCGCGAGAGCCGAGACCCGCTCTCCGAACCCGAGTATGATTCCACCATGTTCCCCCTCGACCCCTTTCTTTCGGTTCTGAGAGACCAGTGCCAGAGGAGAGATTAGCAGATTTATCGACACATGAGTTTGGATCGTTTGATTTTGCAGACACCATGGCCGGCAGTTCCGATGATTGCTCTAAAGGTCCACAACCCGAGCACTTTGTTTTGGATCAGGGTGCGATCAACTCCACCCTGATCGCCTCCCTCGAGACCGTGCAGCAACAGTTGAGGGATCAGGGAGCGTTTATGCTAGATATGAGGAGAGAGACGGAGCAGATGAGAGCAGAGAGAGAGCAGCGGAGAGACGGGCCGAGGATCCCAGAGGATGCAGCAGTAGCAGCCGCAGCAGCCGCCGCCACAGCGGCAGCCGTCGCGACAGGAGTAGGAGAGCCACCGAGACCGATGCGGGAGTTGCACGACCCCGGATCGACACTGATGCATCATTGGGTTGTGCTACCAGCCATCGTGGGGGACTTCAAGTTCCCCCCGAACACCTTGCAATTACTCCCCAGCTTCCACGGGCTCGCCACCGAGGAGCCCCATCTCCACCTCCAGGAGTTTTTGATGATTTGCAGTACTGTCCACGACCGTCAAGTGGACCAGGATACCATCATGATGATTGCCTTCCCATTCTCTTTGGTAGACAGAGCAGCCACCTGGCTGAAACATCTGGGGAAGTTCGTCTACACTTGGGAGCAGCTCCGCACTGAGTACTTGCATAAGTACTATCCACTCGGGCGTACCAATGCCGTGAGAGCCCTGATCAGCAACTTCTCCATGCTCCCCAACGAGCAGTTCCATGAGGCATGGGAGAGGTTCGAGAGCTGACTGATAGATGCCCGCACCACAACATTTCCAAGCTGAACCTCGTGCAGAGCTTTTTCAGCGGGCTGACACCAGAGCTTCAGGGCTTGGTGAACACTTCTTGTGGCGGGTCTTACTTCGCCAAGGATCACGACCAGGTCTGGGCCATCTACGGGGAGATGGCCGCGAACTACATGGTGATGTCCCAGACCCGGTTGTACACTCAGAGCAGACCCCATCAGCCACAACCCGTGCAGTACCAGAGGATCGCACGGGTCGACGCCGGTCCTTCCAGTTCGTCCGCAGTAGCAGCAGTACAGGCAGAGTCACTAGCTGCGGACATGGGCATCATTAGCGAGAAGTTGGATCGGATGGAGCTGATTGAGAAGAAGCAGTGCCAGGGCATCACTCAGATGGAGCAGATGGCACAGACTCTGAGCGACATGAAGACCCATCACATGTGTCTCTAGGAGGCACAGACGGCTTCCCAGCCCCGTCTTCAGTCGCGAGGCGATCACGGTAGCAGCAGCAGCTCGTCCCAGCACTCCAGCTCACACCAGCAGCCTAGACAGGTTCACCTTGTACAGGCGGAGCCGTACCCGTAGCCGCAGCCCACCTACTAGTCACCACCATCTCCAGACTTGCAGATGGTGGTATACCAGCCGGATCAGCCTCTGGCAGTACTCCCTCCAGTCTAGTACGATGCAGAGCCGTTGATGGATGTCAACGGGATTTGGTATGACCGCCCCCAGCCCAGTATCCGACGAGACCATCCCGGATTCCGTTGGGGGACGGGAGGTACCCAGCCCCAGCAACAGCCATCCGGTTAGAGAGGCCAATACGGCCATCAGAGGGATCACCAGCCGTAGCAGCAGCCCCCAGTATACCCATCACAACAACAGCAATAGTCGTCCTATGGTCATCATCCCTATCAGCAGGGACAGTCTTGGAGACGAGATCAGCCTCACTAGCAGCAGCATCATCACCCATACCCTCTCAGCCACAACACCAGTTCCAACAGCCTCATTACCAGAGAGGCTACCCGTCGGGCTCCCATGAGAGCCCCGCCTTGGATGACATAGCCCGCCTCCTCACGGACCAGCAGGCTACTTTTCGACAGGAGATGGACGAGTTCCGCCATGAGATACGGGACATTGTGAGAGGGAAGGCTGCCATCCCTGCCCAGACCGAGCCGAACCCCAACAGCCTGAAGCGGAAATCTGAGCAGGTAGCTTGTACTGAGTATACCACTCCTAGTGATGCATTTGGTGATATGACTGGATATCTGTTTGATACTGATTTTGTCACACTTAGGAGCGGTAGGATGGTAGCAGGCTGCGCCTCGCCTGAGCCACACCATGAGGATCCACCCAGAGCGCCCGACGAGGAAGAGGAGAGCGGTACTGAGGCCGCTAGAGATGATGACGGTGGTACTGATGCCACCAAGGATGCTGATTCCACAGGCGGTGCTGAGGCCGCCGTTTCACCAGTTGGAGGAGGTGGTACTGAGGCCACCCACTATGCCGAGCTAGAGCGCGATACTGAGGCCGCGAGTCTTCCAATTGATCCAATCGATGGTGGTGCTGAGGCCACCCGTGTTCATTTAGAGAGATCTGTTGTTTTTCCTACTTCTGATGTATCTCGGAACCCTGTTGTGAATAAAGGAAAAGGTTTGGTTTTTTCGGTCCCACTGTGGTGCGTGATGTATGTGCGGATCCGGCCGTCGAGCCGTCTAGACCTTTTCCTAGTCCTTCATCTGAGAAGGACCCAATGATTCCCTTCCCTAGAGCCCTTCAGATGGGGAAGGGGCAGAAAAAAGAAAATCCAAAAAAAGAGAGATCAGGAAGAGTTCAGCCAGCAGATGATAGATCGGTTCCACATACAGCTGACTCTTCAGGAGGCTTTGCAGCACATCCCCCTTCTTCAGCGTTCGTTGAGAGACATGACTACAGTCAGAAGGAAGAGGAGGAACCACAACTCAGAGATCCATGTGCTGACGAAAGCCACGTGTTTCGCGATCCAGAACCGTCTGCCGGCCAAGAGGCCAGATTCAGGAGCCCCTTATGTCAGATGTCACATTAGAGAGCATAGGTTCGACCGGACTCTATTAGATAGCGGATCGTCGATCAACCTCCTTCCGGCAGCCCTTCTCGACCGTTTCGAGTTGGGCACTCTTAGACAGAGCAGGACAGTCCTTCAGTTTGCTGATCGATCTGTCAAGAGGTCGAAGGGGTTGTTACGAGACGTTGTCGTCACTATTCAGGGCCTGCAATTCCCCGTGGACTTCGTAGTGTTGGACATGGAGATCCCTGATTAAGTGAACGATACCCCCCTAATTCTCGGTCGTCCGTTCTTGGCCACAGCCAAGGCGGTGACTGACCATGATAGCGGGAAGGTATACTTTCGCGTCGAGG